>OZ018326.1:10484097-10569097 GCA_963969495.1 Ceratothoa steindachneri | reverse complement strand
GATATTCTTCACTTGTTTCATAGTGTGCTATAGTTTAAGCTAAATTTCGTCTCCTTTTTTCTATTGAGAAATCTGTCACTTAATCGTTAACTTTATTATATGTATTTATTTCCTAGCGTAACTTGGGACGCACGTATTTGTTTTTTTGTTGTCAAGTTTCTGTTGAGGTTTGGTTTTTGTCATGAGATTGATTCTCTCTTGTTTATTATCTACTCTTATTATTATTATTAATATGGACATCAAGGCTCGGGGAAGATATGCAACTTGTTAAGGAATAGGAAAAAATAAAGAAGTTAGAAGCGCATGAAACGAAATAAATTACTGTATATGAAAAGATAATAGGAAAAACAAGATATCATCTATTTATTAAAAAGGAATTATCACCGAGTTTGAACCCCTGAGCGTCAACCGATTCAACTCCAATAATTGCAAGCGTATTTCAAAGCCTTGTTGTGAGAAGGATAAAAGTCATATATTAGTGATTAGTGTCATAATCTTACTCATGAGTAATCTCAAATTGTTACCTGCGTATGAAGACTATTTAAAGCTCTTTAATTGGCGTTCTGTGGTTCAGCACCTCCCGTGTTCACGCAGGATGTTTCGAATCTGCAGCTATCAGTTTGAGGATATGCCACCAGGGCAGCGCTCTCAGCGGAGCTAAGGCGCCAATCTTTGATTAAAATCCACCCGAGTGGTTTCGTGACACATTCGTGTCAATCCATAAATTCAGTTGTACTTTAGTCCTACAGGATGTGATTCAAGAGATTATGAAGTGCAAAGATGGATCTACAGGTAGTCTAAAAAGTATATAAACATAATTATCTATGCTTAAATAGGTAAAGTTATAAGAAACAAGGTCTGCTTACCAAAATGTCGCGTGCTCTCAATTAATCTGATTTATGACCTTACGAACTTCAAATATTCAATAATTCTTAGACTAACTTCGGGAGAACCTTGGCAATTCTATCATTTAAAAGAGAATGTAAAACAACATAAGGGTTTCAAATTTCTTTACAACGGCCAAATAGTTATGATTTTATTACAAAAACAAAATAATTCCCAAGCTAACCTTTGCAGAACTTTGGAAATTTATCATTCGGAAGAGAAAGTAAAACAACACAGGGGGTTCAAATTTCGTTAGAATTGGCCGAATATTTATGATATCATTGCCAAAAGAATATAATTCCCGAGCTAAGCTTGGCAGGACTTTAGTAATTATATTATTCGAGAATGAATGTAAAACAACATATGGGTTCAAATTTCGTTAGAATCGGCCGATTATTTATGATGCTATTGCCGGAACAAAATAATTCCTGGGCTAATACTAAGCTTGGCAGGCCTTTGGCAATTATATTATTCGAAAGAGAATGTAAAACAACAAAAGGGTTTCAAATTTCGTTAGAATCGCCGAATAGTTATGATGTTATTGCCAGAACAAAATAATTCCTAAGCTAACCTTGAAAAGACTTTGACAATTATATCATTCGAAAGATAATGTAAAACAACATAAGGGTTTCAAATTTCGTTAGAATCGGCCAATTATTTATGATGTTATTGCCAAAACAAAATAATTTGGGGGCTAACTTTGGGAGGACTTTGACAATTATATCATTCGAAAAAGAATGTAAAAGAACATTTAGGTTTTAAATTTCGTTAGAATCGGCCGAATAGTTATGATGATATTGCCGGAAACAAAATAATTCCTGTGCTAAGCTTGGCAGGACTTTGGCAACTATATTATTCGAAAGGGAATGTAAAACAACATAAGGGTTTCAAATTTCGTTAGAATCGGCCGAATAGTTACAATGTTATTACAAAAACTATAAAAAGCAAAACTGGGACAAGAAAAACGGAGACCCACCGCACTCGACTAAAAATTCAGGAGAATTTCTTTAGGTTATGTGAGTACACGAAACAATAGAAACTTTGTAAGTTTTAATGTTGTATTATTTCCCGTTTAATCTTGGATCTGCCATTAATAACATACTAATATGTATGTGGAATAAGCATTTGGTTTCACTGGAGAGACTCTTATAGGGTCTTTAAAGTCAATTTATACCGTCCGGAATTTTCTGCAGTTTATCATTGTCCAGATTACAATAGCAGAGAATTAAAGAGATTCAAACTCTAATGAATGGGATTTTTTTGAGTATTTGAATAATAATTTCATCTTAGTTTGGTTATGACTTAGGTTTTTTTATCAAAGTTATTTCTAATAATTCCTTTATAATATAAAAAAAACAACAAAATGGTGAAGTTCAGAAATAAATATAAGTATAGAAATTTTGTGAAGTTTTAAAACCCAAAGAGTTACAAATGGTGAAGTTCAGAAAATCTATTTTTATATATCTTCTTCTCTATAACTCTATATTTTAACAACGTGATATTTTGAAAGGGGGAAATTTAGTTTAGAGTTCGTTTTTAAAATATTTATAATTGGCGAAATTCAGGAAATTTATATAAAATTAACCATGGCTGCTTTTTTTAGATTTTAAATTTTAATCTTATTAGCGAAGCGCAAGCTTTCCCCGTAGGAGGGATTGGCAAAGCCATTGCCGAGTATCTCTAATAAAAAAAATCCTATCGAAGCGTATTCATTGATTTCATTTTTGTCTCATTTGGTCTAATCTTGTGCCTTTTCTCTTGAGAGGAGTTCATAATGGAAAGGTTTTCTCCCTCAGATGACTCTTTTATCAATGCTTATAATGACCTTTTAGAAACTGATTATCACGACTTTCTTATCATTGTTATGATGACTTTCTCTACCAATTGACTCTTGTATCTTCGTTCTCCAATCTTTACATTGAAGTGCCCCATAATTTTCTTGATCTGATGGTTTTCATGTGCATTAATGACTATCCTGATTTGGGAGTAAATCTACTTTCCTCTTGTTTTTTTTTAACTCGCTATCCATTCATCTCTTCCTCGCTCACTGATTGATCCACCTCAGTTTGTCTGTAACAAACTTTCTTTGAACTTGTCTCCTTCAACCTCCGCTTCCTCATTGCACTCCATTAATTGAAATGCAACACTCATTTACCCACCGAATGGAATCAATATTACTTAACAACGTCACTTCTTATTGACTCCATATCTACCCATTTCCATCAACCTGTGAGCCCAATTGGCAATTTCGCCAACTCTTTGCACCTTCACACGTAGTGAATTTACATACATCCATACGTTTAAACAAACAAACACAAGAATGAGAAATGTTAATTCTGGAGTATATTCATGTTGTCAAGTGGTTTTATGGATTTTAAATAAGATCCGTCAAATAAATTACGGAAGTTGTTTGTAAAAATGTGCTGAAGTTAGGGAATTTTTAAAAAGTGCTGAAATTACATAGTTACAATTGCTATAGACCTGCAGGGCTACAAGCACGAACTTGCAGCAATTTCCTTGATGAGACACAAATAATTATTTTAGAGGGATTAGAAAGAATCATTCATTTGTTTTAATTTATGTGGGCGGAGCACCAAAACTGGATAATGGAATAACATAAAGATTAGGATGACAATTCCTGGAAACCTCTCCGACGCTATGGAATGGTCCTTGTTGAGGCAGAGACAGGAAGCAGTGTAGTGTTATGTATTTACTACCAGCCAGAGAACGTAAGAGCCCTACGGCGGTGAATTTGGAGAGACGGACGAGTGATGGGTTGTGTGCGCGAAGGAATCAGGGAACTGCATTAGTATTGCAATTCGCTATTTACGTGGGAACGCATGTGGATGAAGGCCTGTAAATTCATATGACTTTGATTATTTCTAAAAACAATGACTCTTCTTATAAACAATAAACAACTTTGTTTAAATTCGAATAACATTAAATTAGAAAAAAAACACTACAATGCTACAACCAGACAAGGGTGAACAAACACTCAATTTTAGAAGTAGTAAACAAGACTCGGGAAGCGCAAAGATGTCGACGGCATTCCTTTATTAAACGTCTGTCCTAACCAAAGGCAGGTACACGTTCAGCGGAATTGATCGGCCTCTGTCCATAACGTTCTAAGTAGCTCCAAAAGATAAATCATCTATGTAGATGAGGGACTCTACAGGGTGTCCACAAAGTCTGGGTAGATAGGAATTTTAATATTTTATTTATTTATGTTATTTTTCCTCCCCAGATCGAATGATGGCTCTGTCTAAAGAAGAAAGAATCGAGTTGGTTCAAGACACTGCCTGTTTCTTTAAACTTCGTGACCAATTTCCCGACGGCAGTAAAATAAATAGGTTGCCGATCAGGGTGTCGAAGGTTAAATTCATCGGCGATTTTGCGATAAGACCATCCTTCTCGTCCACTTAAGAGTACCAACTCGATTCTTTCTTCTTTAGACAGAGCCATCATTCGATCTGGGGAGGAAAAATAACATAAATCAATAAAATATTAAAATTCCTATCTACCCAGACTTTGTGGACACCCTGTACATATGATAGTTTCGGCTCTACTTTGGACTCAAAATAGCTCTTAAAATACAGCGTAGTCCTCGGTAAATATTACTCATAGAAAAACCATAATTTTGTCGATAGTGTTTACATTACATATGTTATTACATAGTTTGAGATACAGGTTTGTGTTGGTTTAAGGAAAACTTTGTCGAGTACAGTCGATTAATTTTAAGGAAGTTTTATTTTCATGGTAATTGTCATTTAGACTTAATTTAAAAATTAATTTAATCTTCCTGTCTTCAGTTTAATTTTATTTAATTAAAATTTAAGTATTACAAATAAAACCATTTATAAATCCAAATCGTACAAGGTAAGCTTCTGAATTTTGAACTTTATTTCTTAAAAACCGTTGACAATTTTTTTTCAGCTGTCCTGATAAAGTTAATACAGGACACAGAACAAAGTCATTAAATCCATACAAAAGTTCTGTATATAGGGGTCTCCTGGCAATTATATTCGGCAAAGTGATTTAAGAATACTCGAAACTACTTATGGAGTTTCATAATAGTGATAAAGGCAGTATTTATCAGTTCCTTTTCGATCAAATTTAAAAGCCTTTTAGGGTATGTGTAACAAAATATCTCATTTTCTTAATGAAGGGCGGTCATTTCTCCTCTTGTTGTTTCGCAAAATATTTTGAACAAATAAAACCAGAACCTGTCAGGTATTTACACTCGGTTATTCTTTAAATTCTGCCTACTAGACACCTCGTATGCTTTGACATCTCAGATACTCAATTTTGAAAGTTAACTGGCCTTGGTGTGTTTTTTGGCCTTGTGTTTCTGTTTATTTTAGATGTTTTTTTTATGTGGCGTCAAAATTCAGTAATGATATTAAAGGTAAATGATTAGTTTTGTGTGATCACCTATGATGTCAGCATTACTTAGGATCTGCTCAAACAATAACAAATACTATAACACCATACTATAAAATAAGACCATACTATAAAAAATACAGTGTAAGAAAAGTGTCTCCGTGTGGTGTGCGTTGAACACTAGTACAACTACAGGATTGATGACGAGATGTACTACTAATGAAGGTTTATTCGCTACGTTTATTAGAGGGAGCGTTGATTATCTAGTGAGAGAAGTAGAAACGACAGAGATTGCTCGTAGACTGAAGCACGACGCATTGAAAAATAGTGGTCGACCCAACGATACGTTTACGTGTAAGAGAGACGAGTCTATTGGATAGATGCTTCGAACTGCATACAATACTTATGTTGACATGTGTTATTCAACTTTTAATTGTGCAATTTCTATGAAAATGCGAAACATATAAACACAAAAAAAACATAAAAGATAATTTTCACTTCGTAGGGAGACTTTCATTTTGCATGTGCCGACAAACAGTTGTTACAAGAACACTCAGACACGACCGGATCCGCAAATCTAAGCAACTCATAGCCAGTTCGAAGCTTAGAAATGAGACTATAATACCTTAGAGTGCTGCGGAATGGGTTAGGATTATTAGTAAACGTACTTATATGATAGAATGACGATATCTTTTTAAAGATAATTTAATTATCAGGAAAATATATCAAGTGATAAAGGCTGAGGGAGGGGCGGCGGCGTGGGGGGGGGGGTAACACTGATCTGCAGCACTGTGTTTGGAAGCCTACCTGAGTGGGCGCCTACTGCTCAACGAAGGCTTTGCCCCATTGGTTGCTACCCGAGAGAGGTCGACTTGAATCGAAACTATCCAGTGATTAAACACGCCCGATGTGGCTTAACTTCACTAATGCTGGTAGCGAAATGGCCCTAACTCAATGATAAAATTGGTATATGTGATGCTTAACATACACTCTGAACGATAGCAGACACATATTTCTATCATACATACATACATCCGTCCGTTGTCACCAAATAAAGTAATAATAATACTTCGCTTAATAATTAATACTTCTTTTAACCGGCGAGGTGATTTAAGAATTATTGAATTATTTTTTTAAAAAAAGCTAAAACCAACGAGGCTTTCTATGTCACATAGTTAATGAAGAATGTTTTGCAGAAAGTGGTAAAGTAAGGAGAAATTAAAATTGTCGTTCATGTCAAGAATAGAGAGTACATGGGAGCGTCGAGAATGGAAGAAGGTCATGCAATGCTCCTCAATCTGACCCCATTTACTCGATGGAAATGGGAGGGGGGGGGTATATTTAGTTATAAATAAACTAAATACGACATTTAGCAATAAAATAAATTAAATATGGTTAAGTATTTCATGTTATTGCGGTATTTCAATCATTACTGTCGAAACATTTTAAAACGGCTTTGTTTTAAAACAATTCTGCCAAATTTCCCCCAATTTATCCCTTTTCGAGCTTAATTAACTTTATGTATTTATTTAATTTTTAATCATCGACAATATTTAGTTATTTCTTATTTTATCCCTATAATTAATTTTCCAATTTACCATGTTATGATAAATATTATTACTTGGCAACACGACATCTAAAGCCTAGCGACAGTCATCCAAAACTCTTCGTGGATTTATAAATAATTGTGCCATAGTAACTTACCTATGTCCGAAACATTTTGAAAAATATGACATAACTAATTTGGGCAACTGTGCATACATATAAATAATTATACCATAGTAACTTACCTATGTCCGAAACATTTTGAAAAATATGACATAACTAATTTGGGCAACTGTGCATACATATAAATAATTATACCAAAGTAACTTACCTATGTCCGAAACATTTTGAAAAATATGACATAACTAATTTGGGCAACTGTGCATACATATAAATAATTATACCATGGTAACTTACCTATGTCCGAAACATTTTGAAAAATATGACATAACTTATTTGGGCAACTGTGCATACATATAAATAATTATACCATGGTAACTTACCTATGTCCGAAACATTTTCAAAAATATGACATAACTAATTTGGGCAACTGTGCATACATACAGTATATTACCTTTTTACATAGAAATATGTAGAATGATAAAAAAATAGAATTGGATGAAAGAAACAATTCTCTTGTGATCTCCTATATCAAAGAATCCGTAAGTGAAGGAAAAGAGATTGAAATAATAAGAATAAAATGACTAAATATTATATAAATTTTTAATCATATTTGAGAGGAGACACCCTAACCGTTGACCCTTGGATCCCATTTTCGAGGGAAGAACGGAATTGGTAAGTTAGGTTAAATAGGAATCCTATTCTTTTCGGGTACGATTATACAAATAACTTGGATTATTCCTAGGACAGTTTCCAGCTCTCCTGATCTTCACATAGCATCAGTAAGGACGTCGGATCTAATCGATTTGTAAATGTGGGTCGCAATTCCTCTCCCTTTACTTTTGCAGATGCATGTTGTAGCATTAGGAAACACATTACATTAAATATTTTTTATTAGATTTTCTAATGATACACTAATGGTTTTTTTTTATAGCCTTAAATCTCCAACAAATTATTGAGTTTTCTCATATTTAGTGGACAGCCTATACATTATATAATTCACTTAAGTTGATAGAATTTATTAACAATTTATTTTTATTTAAAAAAAAAAACAAGCTTAATAAATTGAGAGATTGGAAAAGTCGACTTTGTTTTCAATACGAAGCCTATAATCATTATATATCAAAACCTTACAACCAGTACATTCTTTTTCTCTTGATACATAAGAGAACTACGAATTATTACACTTCAAGGAACCGATTCAATTTTACCAATACATCCCTACGGTTTTCCAAACCAAGTTTAAACTTAGAAAATTGCACAAGTTTTCTTGTTTAAAATTACTCAGATATAAAATTATTAACCTCGTATGTAATGTAAACATCTCAGTATTTTTAAGAATAAATTTATATTTATAACTTTAACGTATATACTTGTTCTTATAAAACTCTGCGGTTAACCATATCTCTTTTTCTTCTAATTTTCCCTCTTCTCTAATTTCCCCTTTCTTATTTTCCGTTCTCGCATTTTCTTGAGGGAACATAGGGGTCTTCGCGGGTCCCTAATGGTGTAATATTATTGTTAGTGAATAATTCGGAGAAACACTCCATTGGAGCAACTCAGACGAAACGTGACGGTAAGAGATGCGACACCAAATAATGTATCTTCGCTATGAAGGCCCAATAGTGCGGCAGGAAAGATGGGTATATGACAAAATAAGCTATAAAGAGGTAGAGACGTTGATTGTCGCCTTCCACCCTTTGTGAGAAAGGATTCGCGTACAAAACAATAGCTGATAAGGTAAGGTACTCCCAACGATTAACTGTATCTTTTCTTTTAAAACCACAATGCGGGCAAAGATGGAGAGGTTGGTATTGCAGCGTTACTCACCATTGATTTTCCTTTAAATTTCCATTCTACTGTTCTTTCATCTCATCCACTTTACCAAATTCCCTCTTTTCTCATTAAGCACCGAAGCCAAGTTTACATTACTTTCTCAGCGTTATTCTCGAACACTTGTTTTTCCCCCATTCGCTTCATTCTTCTAACTCACGCACTATTTCTGAATTTCTTTGTATTTTCGGTAACCAAGCACAAGTGATAATGCGTGTATGTAACTGCATGTTTCTCGAAAAGTTCATCATCTGGTGAAATGAAGGAGCGATGAAGGAGACCCGGCGTAAAGACTTGAGGACCTTACCTGACCGGCCAAAAACGAACAGGGATAAGGTCTTTTAAAAGATTTACGGTGAGCTATATATTGCTCTCGTGCGCCTAATTGAAATTCTTAATGGCTATTCAGCTATCTGTGCGATGGAGGGAGACACCAAAGCCATCACCTTCCCGCATGCCACAGAAGTCAAACAGAAAATTAACCTAAAACCACAGACACCGCCACAAACACGCTCTCATAGGAGTGTAATCTGCCACCGCCTCGAATCCTGGGTTGGAGGCCACTTTACTGACGAAATAACGGAGGAGATTCTTCGGAATGACTCGCGGGCGAAAGTAGCCAAGGTTATAAGGTTTAAAGGCTACACCCACGGTCTCAAAGTAGTATTCACCAAAACCACGATGTCGATAAAAGCAAAAGAAACTGGCCTCCTCCTCCTTAATATCCGTATCTGTCCCGAACAGATTGAACGGGAGGAATTCGTTGACCTGCAAATGTGCTTCAAGTGCTACAGGTACAACAAACATACCACTGCCACTCGCTCTAACTCTACCACTCTAGTTGGTCCTGTGTGCACCTAACAAGGCCATTCCTGGCATGAATGTAAAATTTCTGTCCAGAATTGCCTCAATTATGGTGGCCCACATAGGACAATGGCAATGACGTGTCCTGTTAAAAAAGAACAATTAAAAATAACAAAATAAAATGTCAAAAAAAGGAAGAGAGGAAAGTTAACGCCACCTACGCGAAGGTTGCCAAGGCAGCAGTCGCAGAGAGTAGTGTGGCCCCAATGCCTACTATATTGCAAATTGAGAATGAAAAATCCACCCAAATTATGCGCTGCATATATTATGCACACATTCCCAATCTGACCGGCCTGATACCTTCGCGAAGGAGTCAAATACCATGCTCGTGAAAAACGGCATTGAGCAATGTGGTTTCCGGAAAACCGTCCGTCGAATGAAGTCTTAAGAGTTAACCTGCAACCTCAGAACGAGCAGAGCGGCCAAAAAGCCCCGGCCACGAGCAATGGCCCTTCACAGGATCTTCGAGTCTAGGCTGTGCCTGCCCGAGAGAACGCTCAAAATACACACACACAACAGAGAAAACTCGAACAGATTCGCAAGTCGAGCGGGAGGAAGCACCGTCTGTGAGGCCCCAAAGGCGGAGCATTCGCCCTCCCCCAAAAAGGCCTCGCAGTCACGTCGACTGAATAGGTCCACGTCATCGAAGAATCGGGCTCCCAGGTACATGTAGTACTCGAGGATGCTTAACCTCAGGGTATATGCTGCGAAAGGGAACCGGTTTCCAGACGAAACAGACCCAGATGATATTATCGATGGTCTAAGGGTCGGAGAATACAAATGGGACTACACGGCCGACACGCCAGAAGACCTAGTTAAAGAGGCTTTTCGCGGACTCGTGAATTTCTCGACAGACACTTATGTTGTTCTTATGAACTATGAGTTTCGTAAGAAAAGATCCGGTAAAGGGAGGACTCCACCGTCCACCCCCCAAGGAAGGAGCAAAAGTGGAACGAGAATAAACACGTACTAACCAAATACAACTACGCTAGATTGCCAGCGTATTATCTATTGCTAGCCGTGAATTGAAGAAGACCTTACCGAAACATAACACTAACCTAATTTAACAAATAATAACCAGAATATACAAACCCTAAATTAAGACAAATACAACCCAAATTTGACTAACCGTAGTGACTGGTTTTACCAAATCACTACAAAGGCTTGAATGCCAACCAATTGAGACAAAACATAAACATAAATTACAATTCTACAATGCCAGAGCTACCCTTTCACCAGGGATCTTACCAACTTATACTATGCTATACTATTCTTTATGCTATTTCTACTTCTGCTGGAGATACTCTTTCACCGGGGAACAAATCTTTCAAACTCAAACTAAACTATTTTTTTTCTATCTTTTCAAAAAAGTTTCACCACTATACCCAACCTTACTAATCGTTCTACTATGCTCTTCTCTACCTTAATATGTCCAATGTCCAATAGCCTCAAATTACCTTTGTAGATATCGGAAATTCGTCCAATAATCCGACCTAAAGAGCTCATTTAAGCCTTGAGCCAAGTTTGCGCGTGCTGATTTCTGTATGTTTGGTTCAGCGTGACTCTAGTTTAATTCTACCTCGAAAAGGGGAAAAAAACAACGCAGCCAAACATCAACGATTTTAAAGATGGTCGAACCTTATTTAGCATTAATATTAAGAGAAATTAATCTCTTCCTGAGAGAATGTTTCTACTTAGTTTTATTTATACACCACACATTTATGCTGCTTAGCCGTCTGGTTATCTTCTAATATAGGTTTTATCCACGAAACTATATACGTTTAATCCTCGTCATCATTTCAGGCATTTGCCTCACACTGTTGAGAGAAACTTTTTCTCATCTTTTGAAATTTTTGTCGATTTTATGCAATTTGTTTCGAATTGTTGGATTTTTTTGAAGATCTTCCTTCCATATTTAGTGTTCTTTTCGGTCATTTTTTCTTTAAGTGGAGTCCAATTGGTAATTATTCTGGTCCATCTATTGTTTTGGAATATTACAACAAAATGTTGAAGAGAGTTATTTCCATATCAAATATAATTAATTGCGCGCAAATTGCTCACAATGTTTTCCAGCAGTTTCAATGCACATTCTGCAACCAAGATCTTTACTTTTTGTGAAATTTGTAGCGCTACACCTTCCATCCTCTCTCTGTTCAGGTTCACCACATTTCTTTCCTGTATACAAATCAAATAAAAAAATAAATATCCGCATTTGTCATCACACCTACACTGCATTTTGAAATCCCTTTTCAAAGGTTTACATTGAATATATTATTTGATGCTATTGTGGCCTTTGAATTTAATTAAGCCTTCAATGAAAAGTCTGCCGTTGACGACTCGTTCAAATCACCGTTCATGCCAAGGCAAACGTTCATTTGGCTCCTCAAAAGCAATTTACATCAAAACATCCAACTATAATATTTACATCACCTAATTTATCAATATCCTTTATACCCCCGTTTAGTGAAACAATATATCGTTTTTGATCCTTCAAACCCGTGTTCTTTGATCTTATAAAGAGCACGTGTTCTTTTGGGGACACTACATATTTTCGGGGGGAATTTATGCTACCATGTCACTCTGTGTGATGAATATCTATGTTAGGAACTACCATTAATAGCAAGGGATATTAATGCGTTTTTTGGGGGGTTATAACTGCATTTATACATATCGTTCTCTAGTTTCGTGACTCATCCTTTCTTCAAAACGCATTTCTTTTTTCACAACTTATTTTTTAGTCGCCGAAATGAAACTTGGGCAACATCAGAAGGAAATTTGTAAATATTCTGCCCAATTTTCATGGAAATTAAACGAGTATTTTCAAGGTTTTTTTTATTTCGGTATTTTTGTTCTTTTGTTTTAGACGGTACTGTATCATGCTTGTGGTTGCATTGCTCCCACTGAGCCGATGGCTTCTGCTTCCTCCGACCACTTGTGTTCTAGGCCCCTCGAACGTTACGACAACTAAATGGGGCCGGGCCTTCTGTGAGGCTGTCCTGAAGGCCGGGTTAGAGTGGGTGGACGCTGTTGCATGCTGTGGGAATTGTATAGCACCCTCCTATGTACTAGAGGCCGATGTAACAGTTAGGAAGTGGGAATTCTGGTAGAACCTAACCTAATCAGATCATTATTTTATAATTATTCTTATTATTATAAGTATTATTAATGTTTTTTTATTATTTCTATTCACTAATATTGTAAAATTTGCCTCAACCTTGCATAATCCACCCTTTCTTCTCTTCCTTCATAACCTTCTCTCATTACTTTGGATTTATCTTCACCTCTACCCACTTTTCCTGCCCCAACAATTCTTATTTCTTTGTGCTTCTCTCTTCCCTTTGTACATAAGAAGTATGTATACCATAGAGTACTTATGTAATAAATTTATTTTACAAAAAGGGTCGTTGTTTGTATCGTTAAGTGAATTTTTTAGTACACGATAGAACGAATTCATTATCCGGCATTTGTCTTCGGCTAATTTAAACTTTAAAAGTGTTAATTAAACCAAAATTAATATTTAACTTTTGCAATTAAATCTCTTATCTTTGGTTATCGTTTTTTATTCCCCTTGCTTTTTAAATTTGCTAATAAATTTATAAAACTCTCACTGCCGCGGTCTAATAAAGTGCAATTAAATGCATTTTATATACGTATCAATCGAGCAAATAAAATTGTTTTATGTTAACATGTGATAAAATGGCTAATAAATATAGAACCAGTGTGATTGTAAGTATAGCGAGAGAATATAGACGATTCAAAAGTTCTGGAAATGATTTTGGCTAGGAATAACGATTAAATGGAGATATTTAAATTTATTTGTTACTATTTTATTAAATTAAAGTTGCTTTGTCGGCTTCGGGATACTTGAGGAATTTGGGCTATTTTGGTATCCTTTCATTCAGCAAACATTGTTTCCTTAAATATAGAGTACATGGTATCTAATAAGTATGAAACTAAATGGGAATTTAATAATTTACAAAGTTTTAACAGAGATAAAATACACATATCATTAAAATTAACTAAAATTAATGTTTAATTTGAGCCCTGAATTTTAAAAATCGTATACTTCAACTGGTTTCCATGACACCTCGAATAAATTCTTATTTCTGTTACCTGAATGGCATCTGAAAGGAAGAGTTTTGACGCATTCTATAATAGACCTAGGAATTACCCTCTATTAAATTTTCCAAAAGTCTCTTCATTTATAAACATCGTGATTATATGAAACATAAAATCTTAATTTTACGAGTGCATATGTTTTTCTAAACTCCTCGAAACTCCGCAAATTATTAAATGTTCTTTCTTGTCTCGTATTTAGTGGATACCTTATAGAAAGAAAATCACAAGGCGGTTTGGCGGATGCGTTTCACTTTGGACACAACACTTCCTCCCTTCTTCCCCCTTCTTTGTGTCACCGAATTTGTTCGCCTTCGGCTTGGACTCCTTCGGATTTCCCTTCGTATTGCTTCCCCTCAACCCGGAGGAGGTCGTTAACCAAGCGTGAAGTTGGTTTCGCAGAAGTTCGCCTTTTTTCCCCAAACTGACTCCAAAGCCAGCAGTAATCTTGACGAGGCTTAGATTGGTTCCTCCTTTTCAAAGTTCCTTCCAGAAATATGGTTATAAGTTTCACTTTTGTTGAAAGAAAACACTTTAAAAAAACACCCCAACAGAAGAAAAATAGGGAAGAAAATACGTCTGCCAGAGTTTACTTTTCTTCTGTATAATGACTTTTTATGAGGAACATGCAAACAAAAGTAATTACAAGAGTCTGGTGCCTGCTGTTCTGTTTACCTTTCAACATGTGTGGGGGAGAGTCTTGGAAGCCGTCAGTTCCCTTCAACTAATTTAAAAATAAAACCTTCCTATTCTTCTCCTCCTTTCCAGAACCTTGCAAAAATTGACATTAGAAAAGCTCAATTACCCCTCATTCCTTCACATCAATCATCATTAATGGAAAGTTGCATGTATTTCGTTTTAAGAGGATTTATAATAATGTAAGTGGAGTTCAATAGAATTAATTAATAAATATTTCCCCTAAATCCCACTTTTTAACTTCAAGTAGTACCTCGCATCATCAATACGACTCCTTCTCTCCTTATGAAATCACCATTCGTTGTAGTGTTGAACCAAGTTTTCTCTTGAATCCTCTAAAATTATAGTCTCAACGCTTTCTAGTGGGCAACCCAGATAAATAACAGACTAAGATTGTCTATTCTTTCTATGGATCGTAAGACAAAGAGAGCTAAGTAAAGGACAGAGACTGTTTGTTCTTCCAATTGAGCATAGGAAAAAACAGCTAAGTAGATAATTGAGATTGTCAGCTCTTTAAATGAACCATAAGACAAATACAGTTGACATTATAAAACAAAGTGAGCTAGAAACAGGACTAAGATTTTGTTCTTCCATTGTACCACAATTCGAAGCCATCAAATCAAAGGTTTGAGGCCATCTGTTCTTCCAATGCACAATGCGACAAAGCCATTTAAGTAAAGGACTGAGATTGTATTTTCTTCCAATAGACCATAAGACAAATTGTGTGGTCTTCCAATGGAACATATGACAAAGCCAGTTAAGTAAACGACTAAGATAGCCTGTTATACAATGAACCATAAGACAAACCCACTTAAATAACGGAGTAAGATTATCTGTTCTTTTGATGGATCGTAAGGTAAATCAGCAAAGTAAAAGACATATTGTTTGTTCTTCCAGTGGATCATAAGAAAATGCCACCTAAGTATGAGACTGAGATTGTCTGTTCTTCCAAAGGACTATAAGACAAAGCCATTTAAGTAAAGGCTGATATTGTATGTTCTGACAATGAACCATAAGACAAAGACACTTAAATAAAGGACTTAGATTCTTAGCAAAATAAAGGCTTGAGATTATCTGTTCTTCCAATGCACAATAAGACAAAGCCAACTAAGTAAAGAACTGAGATTGACGGATTTTACAATGGATCATAAGACAAAGGCAGCTAAGTAAATGAGTCTTATTGTCTGTTCTTTTAATGGAGCATAAGACAATGCAAGCTAAGAAAACGACCGAGATTATATGGTCTTCCATTATACCATAAGAAAAAAACAGCTATCTAAATGACTAAGATTATCTGTTCTCCCAATGAGTCGTAAGACAAATACATCTAAGTATAGGACTGAGATTGTCTGTTTATCCAATTGACCATAAGACAAAGCTAGATAGGTAAATGGCTAAGATTGTCTGTTCATCCACCCGACCTTGAGATAAAGTCTCCTAATTAAATGACTAAGGTTTTCTGTTCTTCCAAAAGGTCGTATGACAAATCCACCTAAGTAAGGACTGATATTGTATATTTTTCCAATGGACCTTAGGACCTTAGTGAGATTTTTTGTTCTCCTAATAAATCGTAAAACAGGGCCAGCTAATAAAGGACTGAGATTGTCTGTTCTTCTAATTGACGATAGAACAAATACAGCTAAGTAATGGACAAAGATTGTCTCTTCATTCAATGGATCATAAGACAAAGCCAGCTAATTAAGGAATAAGCTTCTCTGTTCTTCCAAGTACCAGAAGACAAAACAGCAAAGTAAAGGCTTGAGATTATCTGTTCTTTCAATGACAATAAAACAACGCCACCTTACTCTTTGCCTTTTTTGTGTCCTTTTCTGATGAAAGATTTCCAAAGAATAAAGCATTCAGATTTTTTTTCACATATTTTGTAAAATAATTATATTTTAATCACACTTAATTACACTATACATTACTAATACTTTTCCAAGGTACCAATCCCCTTCCGTCGTTTATTCTTTTATTGGTTCTCTTTCCACTGAGTGTTCTAATCACTGAGAGCAACTAGGTATTTTCACCTATCGGAAATTCCGAGTAACAACTAAAGCGACGGCATTTGATGAAAGATTTTCCGCTCGGCTTCTGCAGGTCTCGTCTTTTTCACGCCATCGACCAATTCCGCTGACGGCCTACATATAAAACAGCGGTAGGAAAAAAAAATTGAGAGAGATACGAATAGAAAGAGAGATGGGGAGATGTAGCTTAAGGGACAGCAATTCCCTGCTCGATTGCTCAAGATCCCTCTGGAGGCAGCGGTTTGTGAAACACATTTAAGTTACTCAACTTGTCTCCGACCGTGATTATTGACTGACTTCAAATTGAATCCACATCAGGCGACGGTAGCCCCCCCTCCCCTCCTCAAACAAAAACATGCAGAAATACACTTTGACTTTCGATCTTAAACACACGGAAAACATCCTTTTCTTAGGAAATTTAACGTAGAGTTTAAAGGAGAGTTTGTGTCAATCTTGATTTCCTGCGGATGGTTGTACCTTGATTCAAATGAAGAGGGCCAAATTTCTTTATTCGATATATATGATTACCTGCCTCACACACGTACCCTCATATACACAAGTTCTATATCCATCATGTGTTTTTAAAGAAAGGTTGCGTCCAAAACTAGAGAATGATAACTTTCAGTATACATTAAATTTCGTAAGTTATGTATGACAACACTATCTCACTGATTTTGGTGACTCTACTTATGATACCCCGTAAGAGGCGCGGCGATTTGCCATCCTGGCCGCCGTGCTGACGGGACTCAGCACCCCGTCCGGCCTCAGCTTAGCCTCTCTTCCTTCCTTCAAAACACTTGTTTTCTCTCTTTTCATACAACCTCTCCCAAAACTTTCTCTGGTCAGCCTCTAATTTCACAGGGTAGATGCTGACCTTCCTTTCAGCCAACCGTCCCGCATCGGGGCTGAGGGGGTAGGGGACAATGTTCCCTAACCCCTGAGCTCCGGTCTGGGGTGGCTGGTTTTTAACAACCTGCTTCATCCCCACCCATACCTTCCTCACATCACTTTTCCTCTCCTCTTCACAATCTATATATTTTACACCGTGTTGAAGGTGGAGCCGCCATGCCGATGGACTGCCAGGCCACCAGGCGAGAGGGGTGGTCCCAAATGGCGGCGCCTGGCTCTGCCGGGCTTGTAAGCACCTCTCGCAGTGCGGGCTACTGCGAGAGGTGTGCGCTATTGCATCCCGTGTTAAGAAAAGGGTCACCATGCCCAATGATGAAGATCAAACAAAAAAAACCCAACCCCCAACTTCCCCAAGAACAACGGAGCCGCCCTCGGGCAGCTCCAGCAAAAGAATGGAGGTCCCCCCCTGTGCTTGCACAGGGGACCCTCCATATTTCTCTAACCGGAGAGGAGGCTTACTCCTCTCCTTCGCCTACGGGTGCAGGGGACTCCCCCTCACCCCCTTCTCTGGAGGTGCTTTCTGGCACCTCCCTATTTCCAGCGGCAGTCCCTCCTTTTCTTTCTAAGGGGACTGCCAAGAAAGCCAGCAGGCAGCCCATTGCCGACCGCCCCTCTTGTAAGCGGCTCGGTAGGGCAAACCCCCTTAGGGGGGAGAGGGAAGCCAGGCCCCTTCGGTCGCTTCCCTCAAAAGACCTGCTGGCAAGGATATTAAACCTTGCCGGGGTTAAGGCTTGTGCCTCCCCACAAATGACTCTTGACGCTGCCAAGGGGACCTGCGATGTCCTGGGAGGGGATGGCCAACTGGAGGCCCCTCCTGTAATAGACATGGTCCTTGAGGAGACCCAGTCTCAAACGGTAGGGCCTTCCATGGGGGGGAATCCGGGCTCGGCGCCAAGCACCGAACCCGAGTCCGCCCCTATGCAAGGTCCCCCTCAAACGGCTGAGGGCTCCGAGGCAATACAAGGAGGGGAGGGATCTCCTCCGACAGGTGCCCCCACGACTACCAGGACCTTCTCCATTTCGGAGAGGGACTTGGCTGAGGCCGGCCCATCTGGCATGGGGGCTTCTGCCGGCGGAGGTGAGAAGCGGGTTCATTCCCCGCCCTCCTCTCCAAAAAAGAAAAAGACTAGAAAGACAAAAAAGACTCGGGGCTCCTCTCCATCCGCGAAGGCTGCGGGGACGGATAGGTCTGCTGCCACTTTGGTAGGCGACCAAGCCAAGATCGGAACATCCAGCCCCTCTACCCCCCGTGTGCGGAGCCCCTGACTAAGACCAAGAGTGCACAGGGCGGAGCCTCGATGACATCGGGGCCCCTCATTCAGAGGTTACCTGGCGTTTTCGAGCCCGCTGGCTTCAAACGCTTCCTCGTTATTCGTTCCACTGATGGCACCATGTTGTCCAAGGGCAACATGATCCATCAGAGGAGAGGATTAGCTAGTGCAATTGGTAGAGAGCCGAAAGTGACCCGTTTCTCGGACGGCAGCCTTCTGGCGAATGCGGCGAATCCCGCCGAGGCGGCCAAGATAAGTGCTCTTCGGACACTTCATGGCACCCCAGTGAATGTGACGCCACACTCTACCATGAACTTTGTAAAAGGAGTAGTTTATGCGAGGGAACTCGTTGACTACTCCATTGAGGACATCACCCTAGAGCTGGCCGACCATGGGGCGGTCAAAGTCGAACGTGTGATGAGAAAACAGGGAGGGGCCTCGAGATCCACCCCTACACTCTTCGTCACGTTCGACTGTGACAAGCTCCCTGAGTCGGTGCGTGCTGGTTGGTACCGCTACCGCGTGAAGGCATTCGTGTTACTGCTGCGGCGGTGCTATTACTGTCACCGCTTCGGCCATACGAATCGCTCATGTAGGCGTGCAAAGTCGGGGTCACCCGAAATATGTGTAAATTGCTCCAAGGTCGCACACGATAAGTCCAAATCGTGTGTGGCCAAGTGTGTCAATTGCGGAGAGCCGCACCCTGCTTCTTCAAAGGAATGTGGTGCATATCTCCTGGAGATAGAAATCCTGGCCGTTCAGGCCCAGGATAGACTCTCATTCCGCGAGGCTAAGGACTTGGTCCTGGCACGCCCAGCTCTGCCTGGGACGTCATATGCCTCAGTAGCTAGAAAGGCACCCTCTGCTCCTGGCCCATCCAGGCCAACGAGCACGGTTGTTTCCGCGCCCATTTGGAGCCCTTCTGCGGGCTCTACCCAACCCGGGCGCTCCCCTGGTAAAGCTGGCGGCAAAAAGGGTTCATACCCAGCCCCGGCGATAAACCAGGGCTCCCCCCTCTTCCCCCAGCGTGACCGTTTCCCGCAAGGCGAAACGGCCACGCGCCTCCACCGAGTCGTTAGACCCACAGGAGGTAACACCCCTGAAGATGGTCGCTAGGCCATCTTCGGGGGTTCCTAAAGCTGTCCCCCGAAAGGAGGACAGCAACAAAGGAGCTTCGGCTCCTTCGCCCACGCCCCGAGGTGGAGCGAGTGGCTCGGAGACGGTGGTTCCTCGAAAAGAGGGCCCCCCGCCTCCGAAGCCGCAGCGCCCGCCTAAGGTTTCGAGGCGGAGGGAGGAAAAGACTCGCATGGCGAGCCCAACCTCCCCCAATAAGTCCTCGAAGGCGACAGCGCTCCAGCGCTTTGTCCGGCCAACAGCGCCCGGGGTTCTGCCCCGGGAAGCGTACGGCCATTCCCGTGAGGGTCTTCAGTTCGAGGAGGGCCCCCGTGTCTCCTCCGAGCTAGGCCTGGAGGGCATATTCCTTCAATGGAATTGCCGTGGACTCGTGGCCAACTGAGGGGAGCTGCGGAGGCTCGTCTCGTCCCGTTCTCGGTCAGCTATCTTTTTGAAGGAGACCATTCTAGGCGCGTGCCCCCTGCCCGCCCTCCCGGGGTATAAGGTTCTTGCGACCCCACCACCGCGGGATGGCCGGGCTGGAGGATGCGCAGTTTACACCCGGCATGATGTCTCCGTTCTTTTTTTATCTTTAGATACCTCCTTTCAGGCAGTGGCTGTGCAGCTGCACCTGGATAGGAGGTATACTATCATTTCTGCGTACATTCCACCGTCAGCTGACTTCCACGCAGGGGACTTCCGCCGCGTCGTGGCATGGTTGCCGAGGCCCTATCTCTTGCTTGGAGATCTGAACGGCAGCCATCCTCTCTGGGTAGATTACTTCATAAATCCTAGGGAACAAGTCCTTGCCGATCGGATCGAAGAGCTTGAGATGGGTGTCCTAAACGTGAATGAGTTTACGCATCACTGTCCGAGAACCGCTTTATTTTCTTGCCTTGACCTATCTTTGTGCTCTTCGGATGCACAGCCTGATTTTGATTGGGGGGTGATCGATGACCTCCATGGTAGTGATCACTTTCCCATTCAAATATCATTTTCAGGGCAACTGCCGCCTGAAAAACCACCTCGGTGGTGCTTGGCGCGGGCGCGGTGGCCTGCATTTCAGGAAAGCACTGAATTCTCTATCTCAGTCGAGGAGTTTAGGTCGGTAGATGAGGCCGTTGAGTTCTTCTTCGGCAACCTCATCGCCGTGGGCCTGACTACTATTCCTAGGACGTCTGGCCGTTTTGCACGCCGACCACTCCCATGGTGGTCGGCCGAGTGTGAGACGGCCCTCAAACAGAAGCGTTATGCCTACATGCGCTATAAGCGCCGCCCGAACGATTTCACTGTCGCTGAATTTCGTTGGGCTAGGGCTAGGGTTAGGTTCAGGTATATTTTGAAGCACGCCTGCCGCTCTTCTTGGTGGGCATACGTGTCTTCACTTAACGGGAAGACCCCTTTAGCTGAGGTGTGGAAGCGAGTCAAAAGGATTCGGGGCAAGTTCTCGCAGGACCCCCCTCCCGTTCTCCAGGAGAATGGGACCGCAATCTCGGACCCCGCGTCCGTGGCGGAATCCTTAGCGACCGCTTTTTCCGCATTCTCTAGCCGTGATGCTGCTCCGCCAGCATTCAATGTACGTCGTGATGTCGCGGAAGGCCGCCGGCTGGACTTTACCTCCAGAGGCGGAGAACCCTTCAACGACAAGTTTACTGTGAGTGAGTTGCGTTCCGTTCTCGCTTTGTGCGCTGACACCGCCCATGGTCCGGACGATGTCCCGTACGCCATGCTTCGACACCTGGGTGAGCGAGGCATGGCCTTTCTGTTAGATTTGTTCAACAGGATCTGGGTGGAAGGTCTTCTCCCAGACTCCTGGCGAATCGCTACTGTGCTCGCCTTTCGCAAGCCGGGAATAGATCACTCTACTCCGACCGGTTTCCGCCCAATCTCTCTAAGCTCTTGCGTGTGCAAGTTGATGGAGAAATTGGTAAATGTTAGATTAGCCTATTTCCTGGACAGCGGAGACCATCTGTCTTCTGCACAGTGCGGCTTCCGTAAGTTCCACTCCACGTCGGATGCTCTGCTCCGACTGGAAAATGCCGTCTGCGAGGCTTTCCTTCGTAGACAGCACTACGCCACGGTGTTTTTTGATCTGGAGAAGGCCTATGATGCCGCATGGCGATACGGTATCATGGAGACTCTCCACACGATGGGGGCAAGGGGACGCCTCCCAATGTTTATATCTGAATTTTTGCGAGATCGTCGATTCCGCGTACGGGTGGGGGGAGCCCTCTCCGGCCCAAAGGAGCAGGAAGAGGGTGTCCCGAAGGGAAGTGTCCTCAGTGTCACACTCTTTGCCCTGAGCATCAACGGCATCACCTCGGTGCTGTCGGAAGATGTTCTCGCTACGCTCTACGTGGACGACCTTTCGATCTCTTTTGGCGCGGCCCAGATGCCAACTCTGGAGCGTCGACTCCAACAGGCATTGAACCGCGTCTCTCGCTATGCCGAAGCGCACAGGTTTCGGTTTTCTTTGGCCAAGACCAAGGTGGTGCACTTCTGCCGCCATCCACGGCTTCACCCCGACCCAGATTTGTTTCTTAATGGGGTGCGCCTGGATGTGGTTGAGTCACACCGTTTCCTTGGTCTTGTATTCGACCGATGCCTCACCTGGGAGGCTCATATTCGCAGCCTTAGGGTCTCTTGTACCCGCGCCATGGACATTCTCCGTTCCGCGACGTTCAGTGCTTGGGGCGCTAAAGGGGCTACTGCCTTACTTTTTTATCGATCCTTTGTTCGCTCGAAGCTCGACTACGGATGCGAGTTTTATGCATCCGCAGCCGAGCGTTTATTGCGGAAGGTGGATTCGATCCACCACACCGGCCTTCGCCTTGCGACTAGTGCCTTCCGCACTTCCCCCATTGAGAGCCTGTTGGTCGATGCTGGGGAGATGCCACTTGCTCTGCGCCGCGTGCAGTGCATCACTCGCCTGTACGCGCGAGCCCGGCGCCTCCCTCAGTCGCCAACAGCTCTCACTGCCTCCGCAGCTGATCTCGATGGTGCCTATGCCGCCGAGAGCCCTTTGGCCTAAGCCCTTTGAGTTTAGGGCCAGGAAACTTCTTCGAGAGGTAGATATAGCTCTCGGGCCGGTGGCGCTCCTGGTTCTGCCCAGGACGCTACCCTGGAGGGTACCACATTTGGCTATTTATCGCAACGCCTCTGTTCCCAAAGCTTGTACTGCGCCGGGAGTATTGCGTTCGACCTTTTTGGACCACACCTCGTGTCACGCTGGAACCGTGCCATTGTATACGGATGGCTCCAAGTCCCAAGAGGGGGTCAGCTTCCACGCCGTATCCCCTCTGTTTGAAGTCAGTGGGGCTCTACCAGGCGCTGCGTCTGTCTTCACGGCCGAGCTGGTGGCAATATACCACTCGGTACGGGAGATTACGCGACGTGCCCGGTTCGGAGACAAGATTGTGATCTATAGCGACTCACAAAGCGCCCTGAGTGCTCTCGGGGCATTGGAATCTCCGCATCCCCTGGTTCGCGAAATCCGTGACGCCACAGTTTTGTCGAGCCGGGCAGATGTCGAGATTATCTTCTGCTGGGTTCCTGGACATGTAGGAATTGCGGGGAATGAGCGCGCCGATGAGGGCGCCAATAGTCTGCGAGGACTCTGCGACCGGACCAGCGTTTCGCTCTTCCTCACGCTGACTACATGGCAAGAATACGGGCAGCTCTTCGGACTGCTTGGCAAAGAAGATGGGAGACGGTCGAAGGGAACTTAAAGTTGCGTGCCATTGCGCCACGACTGTTCCCATGGACCTATCTCCCAATGCCGCGGCGGCTTCAGGTTGCTTTCTGTCGTCTCCGAATCGGCCACACTCGTGTGACGCATCGCTATTTGATGGAGCGCTCGCCTGTGCCCTATTGCAACGACTGCGTCGTCCCCCAGACTGTTCGGCACATTCTTGTCGAATGTCCCAGTCTGGGTGATCTTCGCGCACGACACCTGTCCCGGTACCAGGATGGGCGGGGTCGCTACCGCCTGTCCCTTGTACTCGGGACGAGTGCGTGTACTTTGACTGGTGGACTTATTGACTTTTTGGGGGAGGCCGGCCTTCTCCCTTTCATTTAACCCGGTTTAATTGTTGTTGTTTTTGTTATTTTTTTTGTTATTGCTTTGTTATTGTTATTTCTTTTTATTGTTTCCTGTTCATTTTTTTAAAGTAGCCTAGAACTAGGCTGTTTGTTTACGGCAACTTATGCCTTAGTCGGCAGTCGCCAGATAGCCCCTTAATCAAAAAAAATATATATATACTTATGATATTACTTATTAGCGCGGCAATTCGAGTACAAGTCGAGAAAGTTTTCAGAAAACAGGTCATCCAGTGGAAGAGTTAAGGAATGAAACTTTCTGACATTTTGAAGCATTGTAATCGGTTAAAATTGTGAGTGTACGCATAATACAGCTCTATGAGGATAAGGGGTCATGCAAGTCGACCGACAAAGCGGATCACCCAAGAAAAACTACGCCTAGAGATGTCGATGAAACTGAATGTGTCGCTAGATTGTCTCGCATTGCTTTAGAGAGGTGGGACTCACAGCACTCTCTCCTACTTGGAAATCACTCATAAGTAAAAATAATAAAGCGGCTAGGTTGGCCTTTGGTTCTGAGCATGTCTGTGGAGTGCTGAAAAGTGAGAAAGTGTTTTTCATCGAAAATAAATTTAATTCGTTCGGATTAAAGGGAAGCAAAAATATAAGGCGTCGTGCAGATGGAATCGCATACGCACGAAAAATTTGGAAGCTTTATGGTGTGTGGCATGTTTTCAAACACTGGACTCAGAAGGCTCGTGCGTTTACACGGCAAAGTAAACCCAGCAGTATACAAAATCCTCTTTCAGTTACACGTACTCCTCTCACCGAACACCTGGAGTATGTGAACTTATTTTCATGCAGGACAGTGCTCCGTACCAAAGGGAAAAGACAGTGAAGCAGTTCTTGGATGCTGAAAATATCGACGTGATGAACTGACTTGCGAACAGCCTTGATTGAAACCCAATAGAAAATCTATGGGAGATAATTGGAGAAAAGGTTATGGCTCAGAAACCGATGAATGATATGATGAAGATCTCTGACAACGATTAAAATGAGAATGTAATAAAATCTCGCCCGAACAATGCGACAAATTCGTCAATTCCTATGGCTGAAGTTGTGCCCAAGTCTTTCAGAACAATGGTCTCCATACTTCTGGTTATGGGTGCAGTTATACTTATCGTTCTCTAGTTTCCGATGCATTCTCTTCTTCTTATAGACATTACTCTTTTAACTTTCTGTATTCGCTAATATATTGAATGAAACTTGCATATTATCAGAGGCAATTTTAAAAGAATATTCTATGCAATTTCCATTCCAATTAAACCAGTATTCTAAAGAAAATGAAGATTTTGGTCTTTATTTGCAAGTTCATTTTAATTGAGTCGCTTCTCAAGATTTCTTATATTCAATCTTTTGAAGAACCAATTTTAAGAAGTCCTTTTAGGGTATAGTCAATTTTGGGGTGTTTTAGATGCGTTTCATCTTTCTTGAGTAGCTGTGATCGTGTAGATGTTTTTACAGCGCATTTATGTAGAATATACATATGGGATATGGGAGGAAGTATGGCAGCAAGGAATTATGGGGGAGGAGATTTTCTTTCTATGTTATGTTTCTCTCTGCAAAAGTCGGTACGAAAAAAATATTCAGTGATGAGGGGTAATTATTAATCATGAATTCTGCACTAGCGACCCAACTATTAGCAAGAGCAAATAATGAGTTTTTTCCTTCGATGTTACTGTTACTTATGAGGTAAAGTGGACAAAATATCTTTCACATTTATGCAAAAGAAACATTAAGTTTTACAATCAAGTTTATAAATAAAGGTAAAAAAAAATCTATTACACGACGAATCTTCCAAACGTGCAGAGAAAATATAATTATTATTAAAATGTTAAAAATCACATTCCAATTCTAGTGTCAAGAAGATAATCTCCTACCGCCATGTGTGCACAAGAAGAAAGTAATTTGAAGGTTTTGATGATTCTTTGGTACATTTCCACTCCAAACTAGTCTCGTCTTCTTCCTAAGCAATATTACCAAGAATTCAATAATTGTTATTGCTTTAATAAAAACATGTTGCTTAAATAGAGTAACCCTTTTTAAATCACTATTTCTTAGTTGATATAACCAATCAAATCATTTCCTGCTCATGCACATCACAAGTAAATCTTTCTGGGAAATAAATTAACAATTGCGGGTTTCTTTTATGTTAAATCGCATTTTCTAAAACCTCCTATATAACCCCTCATAGTGGGCTGAACCTCCTTTAATCTCCCTGTCCCATCTGCATCTACTTGAGTTGATAGACATTTGAGTGCTGTCGCTTCAGCCATTTTGGTGTTTGGGTTGGCCATCTTGATTGGTGCCGTGATAACTCAACAATGAACAACTTGTGGGCAGAGGGCGTTATCTTAATGGGTGCGAAATGGACAACCCAGCTGTGGAAGAAGCTCTAAACATGCTACGAAAATTTGTTTACGATGAATGTTGTGGCTGAAGTTAACTTCTATTTTAGCTTTATTCAGAGTTACTTTTCTTTTTACTGTTATTTATTTAAGGATTAAATAGAAAAAGGAAATTACATCTGATGTTCATTTAAACCTCTGCAATAATTAACATATCAAGGATGTGTTAGACGAAGAGGAACAAGTTAACAGCGCTTGTTAATGGTTGAAATATTTGTGCATGTTGATGTGCATAGAAATAACAATCCATATTTGCGTGTCCATATCCATAGGCATGAAATTTTAACTAGGGCACAACTTTCAATCCGTAAATTAGGTCCAAATATTCTCAAAAACTTTAATTTGTACACAAATATGTATATCTCCCATCGCTTATGTGTGTCAATGTGTGCATTGGCTCAAGGAATGTTGCCACTAAAGAAAAATCCCCATCGAGTAATCGCCTATTTAGAGAATTGACAAGGAGAAAAAATTATCCAGCTAAGTATAACTCCCAAAGGAAGGTTAAGTTGAAGTATTTAGTATTTTTAGTTGATATAACAAATGCGTATTTTAGGCACTTGAAACTATCCCTGCCCGTAGGAGTGAGAATAATTTAGGGATAAAAACGAAAAGTCAAACCTCTTAAAACACGCAAATTTTAGGCATTAAAATATGTTAAAACAAATGTTTTTTTTGTCGCCAATAAACCCAAACGTCTAATTTTATCATCTAACCTAACCTAACTTAACCTAACCTGTGGTAGAATAGTGTTGAAGTATTCCATTTGTGAATTATCGTACGTGGGTAATATACCCAGTGGCAATTTACCTGGTGGAAATTATCTTGGGTTAGCAATTATCGTTACCTGATAGAGATTTTTACCAGTGGTAATTTGTTTCGTACGGTGTGCATTATTGAGAAATTTTGTGTGCGACAGAGCGTACACAACGTACAGAGAACATGTCCGCTCAGTCTTCCCTCGTTCAGTTCGCGACTTAAGGTGAAAAGGATAAGTGGCCTACCAATGTTGGAAGGCCACGCGGCCTACGGCATAGCCAAGTAGAAAACCCTGACTTTAGGAAGGTTAAGTTAAATCGAGTGTGGTTAGTGTCCGGATGGTCGCTCGTTTCAAGTCGACTTTGTTGTGCGGTTTCCTTGTCGCGACTAGTGGTTCGGATAGCATATTAAACCATTGGCCCACACTGAAACGGGCCTCAAATAAAGGCAGCCCAGGGAAGGCAAACTCCTTGCAAAAGGAGCTAAAACGAATGAATCAAAAAGATCAGGAAGAAGACTCAAATGTACCAATCCCGCTCTTGCACGCTGGTTTAACCCACTTCAACGCGGATGAGCTTCCTGGTGCCCTCGGGTATGCCAGCGGGTGTCATTCTGAACTTTATGAGGATTTCATTAACGGTTAGGGATCTTGTCTAGATTGAAAAGAGGCGGATATCGTAACTAACAGTCCTCTGGCGGGGGAAGTCAGTGTACCAATTCAACGAGTGATTAAGGTAATTCTTTGTTCACAGAGTCCATTGCCAAATGGCGGCATCCTCATCTAAGCCCCTTCTTCTGTCCTAAGACCCAATCGGTAGCAGATTCTGCGTCGAGATTCCAGCTTAAATTGCCATTCCCTATTTATAACCGTGTCAATTGTCTTCATCACTGAAAATTTATTGTAAATTTCTATTTTACACTACCGAGCAAAATAAGAGAACGATTTTCGTTTATTAAAATATTTTCAAAAATATGATGAGTAAGTAAATGAAATTTCCATGCTACATAAAGGCATGTATTTAATATATTTTATGAAGATTTCATATAATACAATCATATATTCAAGAAATTATACTAAATAAACTAACAATACAAAATATTGACACGAGTAAAATAAGAGAACGATCATTCACAGAATTGGTTAACATAGATACAAAGCAAGATTTGACAACGATGAAATCTAAAACCCTTAATATGAGATGTTGAAGCCTTTGTTTTCTTTTACTTTGGTACAACGACGACCACATGACTTTACCAGTTTCTGGCAAAATTCTGGTGTTATTTTGTTTCATTCTCGATCAATTTGCGTCCATAAATCCGTCAGAGTCAAAGGCTACTGGTCTCGATCTTTGTCTCTACTGATCTTCCGGAGGTTCTAAATTGGGTTCGAGTCTAGCTCTGAGCACGCCACTTCATTACTTCGATCTCTTCTTGTTCTAATTAGTACTTTACTCACTTTGCAGTATGGTATTGCGTGTTATCCTGCATAAATCCTGCTGGCTGATTCAGAGATGCTCGGAGTGAAGGTATAGCATGTTGTTATACGAGGTTTAGTACACATTCGCAATTACCGTTCTAATTATTCGGACCGGCGGACCAACTCCTTCAGACGAAAACATCCCCATACAATGATGCTGCTTCCTCCACGTTTGGCAGATATTTTAACACATTTAAGGTCAAGTCTGTTACCTGCAGCGCGTCTAACAAAACATCTGCCATCAGATCCAACTAAATTAAATTTACTTTCCTGGCTAAAATGAAGTTTCTCCCAATCTTCATCCCTCCAACAACATGAGCTTCAGTATATTCGAGTCTCGCATTCTGGTTCTTCTTACTGATGATTGGTTTGGTTGCTGGAGAAGTGGCTTTTATACCAGATGCATTGAGGCGACGGGGCACTGTTAAATGACTTACTTATTTGCCACTATTGGTCTTAATTTTTCTAGAAATTCATGTTGCATTTTTGAAGGCTTCCTTTATAGAAAAGCGCTGAATAGCTCCGTGTTCTCGGAGGGTGGTTATGCGGGGTCTACCGATTTTTGCTGGAGATTGATAGGTTGTGTTTTTTTCATTATATACCTTCGGAACTCTTGAACCTTACTACATCACTTGAAATCGCAGAAAGAGTCCTTCCCGAAGTCTTCAAGCGAACAATTCTCTAAAGAAGCTCAGGAGTCACTTTCAGGTGTGGTGGCATATCTGCAAAGTGAGTACGACAACAATGCGATTGTACATTTCTAACCTTATAAGCAAAATGTTGCCAGCTGATTTCAAGAAAGATCTAGAATGCTCATGAAAAAATCGTTCTTATTTTGCACGAGTCAATATTTTAATTTTTTATTTAATTTAGTATAATTTCTTGAATATACGATTGTTTCATGAAATATTCATAAAATATATTAAATGCATTATTTTTGTACTATGGAACTTTCACTTACTCATCATATTTTGGAAACTATTTGAATAAAGGAAAATCGTTCTCTTATTTTGCTCGGTAGTGTATATCTATTATCTACATATACAAATATGTCTAATACAGATGCGAATATCTTGATTAGCGCGCGTACGGGCCTATATCCGTGGGGACGTTGCAGACATGCCTGCAATAGTGAGGTCTAAAGTATAGCCAAGAATCAGGCCTAACACTGACTCTCAGATGTTACCCCAACTACCATTGACTATCCTTTTCAGTGTCCGTCATTCCTCAAGGCGTGAAACCTGCCTCTCGATCTCAAGCGTTGAGGAAGTTTGCTGGCATCAATTCCAACTTCGTCAAATCACTCTTTTGTCCACATTTTCTCATGTTTGTCTCTATATTCCTTCTCCCTCAACCCAATTCTTGTGTCTTGACAAAGGTACGATACGGTGATTTGACGAATCGAGGCCTGAAAGTGGTGGTGGAAAATGTTAAAGTGAGTTGTGAACTTCTGTCGCCTCTTTTACTCCGCTGCGACGATTCTGACATCAGTTGTGGCACACTTGGTTGTTGGAAAGCCATTGTGACAAGTTTGTTAATTTGAGTCGCCATGAAAGATAAATAATGAGGCCATTTAAATAGACAACGTAATCGAAATCTTCTCGGATCAATAAATCAATGCAGCTTTTAATGGTTTTATTAAATAAACTAGATGTGAACAAAAGTGTTAACTAACTGGGTGTACAGAGATATAAAGATTAAGTGAATGGTGTAAATAGTAAATCATAGATTGATTGATACAGCATAAAATTGCGGGTGGTTAATTTTGGTCACCAAGAAAGAATTTCTGCGAATTAAAGACACGACCAAATAAACAAACAATGGTCTTAATGGAATTGCGGTGAATACAAATTTACATCAACCATAAGATGTAGAGATCGTCCAATATAATTTAGATTTCCGTTTTAATATTATGGTCAGAAGTCTCAAGCTTTTTGTCCTTAGCAATCGTATCCCATTGGTCATTATTTTCGTCTTTGATAAGTTGATTTTCATTTTTTCTGTGAGACTAACCAAAGATAATTATGTTATTATTGACTGTACTATCAGGAAATGGAAAGTGCTATTTCCGTCACCTTTCCTTTCTAATCCACAGTTGCAAATTTCTTATATCAATAACTGATTTAAAGAGTTGAGGGAGAGATTGAAGTCTCCCTGTATCACTTTTTTCTACGAGATATTAAATCTTGTATTTAGATCATACTACAAGCCACAGCTGGATTGGAGGCTCTTCCCAGTTGGGTAGCGTGGGGCGTCGAGCTTTCAGGGCGACGCGCTGTTCTTTTAGCCCTTCTGTAGCGGAGTGTTATTTGAAAGACGAAAGATGAGTTTGAATCGCTGTTTTAACGCTGGTGTTTGATTAATTACATCTATTCGCTTTTATGGAGAAAATTGCTTGTTTGTAGTATGAGTTTTTCTTTATCAGAACCATTTGTTTTGATGGTGTCCTATGGTTATATAAATTTGGCGTCAGATAATTTCTACTTTCACGTAGTCTATATAACGTTTGTCATTTTGTGTATCATTACGGGCATAGCAAAACTTGTAATAAATGACATATGAGACAACTTTGGTCTCGCAAACTCACGACTCTGTTTTCACAAAAATATTACTCTACCCATTTGCTGCATCTCCTTTATTTCTACAATCCAATTTTGTCCTATTATAAAAGGGATTCAGTTGCAATAAATTGTAAGGTAAACTTAATCGCTCTCGTGGATTTGTATTCACTCGCTTTCAATTTCTATGCCACACTTTTCGATTAATTGAATCGTGTCACTGGGACGATATGTGCAGTTGTTGAGCGGCTTGTACAATGTGCGACAGAAGATATGCATCGGGCGGATTTCAGTCAGTAGTTACATCGGACTGATTTCAGGAGTGTGTGTTTTGAGAACCTTAAAATCCACTTATTTTACTTCTTTTCTCGTCACGAAGAATAGGCACTGGAGATTGTAGTCATAAAGCACTCGTATAGCGCATACCTACACCAAAATCTAATCAACTCTCCCCCCCCCCCCTCCACACACACAACACGAAATTTCATACAAATCACTCTATTTTTGTGATCTCTTTCACATTAACGGAAAGATAGACAAAAATACGCGGGTAAAATTCAGTCCAAATTCACCTCCTTTGACACCAGTTCATGAGAATCTGTTAACAGATCGAATTCATCCTTCACCATTTCTCCTTGATCCCACACCCCTTTCCTACATTCACCTGCCTACTTCTCCTATTGTTCTATCCTTAAAGATATCCAACAGCCAGAGCGCCATTACTCAACCATCACTTACCCGTCCACGTATCTCAAACCACTCGCATCAGCTATCTTTATAACACACACCCTTACTTCTAAAATAAATACTATTTACGCGATCCCATAGTCTGGCCCTATCATATTACTTTCTTTGAAACTACCATAATATTTCTCTTATCTACACGATCATAAGCCTTCTTTAGATCAATGTACCAATCTTTTATTCCTAGTTTTCTCTGTTAGATGTCAGCCAAAATACTGGATGCAAAACACACCACCCACTTTAATCCCAACATGATCATCCCCTACCAATTTCTGTTACCATTCTTATACACCTAATTAGAATTTTTCATAACCTGGCGTACAACACTCAACCGCATTATCACCTTGTAGTACTTGCATTCCTACTTTTACACCTTACTCTTATCCATCGGTGCTATCGCAACATTATTCCGGTCGTCAAGCACTCTTCCACTTTCAAATTTCTTACAACACAGCCACCAGACCCATTCCATATCACAATCACCCCTATTAGCATTTCCGTAACATTTCAACTATTGCATGCCTTCCCATGTTCCAGGTCTCTCCTAGCACTAACAACCTCTTGTTTGCCTATCTCCTCCAAACCATAATACATCACCCGCTCTACATCCATGAACTTACTTATATTCACCACCGGGTTATCTTCCATATTAGCATTATGCAACTCATTGAGGAACTCCTGACATCTATTTTTGACCTCCAAATTACTCACACATAGCCTGCGATTCTTATTTTTTATTTCCACGCAATTATTTTTCTCTTGGTTTCTCACTTCCTTCAACAATAACTTCCTGTTCTTATCCAGATCATCTTTCATATTCTCTCTCTCGCTGCTTCCTTACTCCGTTTAATCAATAGTATCACTTTTCTCTTCTGCTCCTGGCATGCACTGCATTCATCTACATCTTCCTGGCATTCCCATCAGCACTAGTAAACATTTTCAAATACATCTCTTTTCTTTTCATCATTTTGTTCTTTCCACTTTGAGCATACTCATATACAACCTTTTCAGTACCCATTCTCACTTCCGTTATTTTTTTCCACGTTTCTTCTCTCTACATGTTATCACTTATTTCCTCTCTTCTACTCTCAAACATTCCTACATGCCTTTTTCTCTGATTCACTACCTTTTCACTTCTGATTCTCCTTCTTTTCTGCCTTCCTTGCGGCTTCTTAGGCATGCACCAATCGGTTTCACCTTATACAGCATATTCACGTGATCACATATTTCTTGGCTGCAACTTTTTACAGTTTCACATCAACTGCATCCTCCAGCAAATTATTTCTTTCTCGGTACAGATCAGTCAGAATCTTCACTTGCACTCTTCTTCGTCCAACTTACGAGTATGTGCATTTATCCACTGAATTTAACTGATAAAACATATTTTCCACACATACGTTTCCTTCATCACAGAACCCTATCACCCTTTCTCGATGTTCATTCTCTCCAGATATACCAAAGACTCCCTTTATCACATATCTCATCCTATCACCTATACATCCACTCATATCTCCTACAACCACTTCTACTATTGCATGTCCCATACACTACAACCACGCACACTTTCACCTTGTAAATCCCACCTTCAACTTCATAATTATCGCCCTTACTCACTCATACCCAACCAATGTATCATGGCACTCTTCACTTAAAAGCTGTGCCACACACTCTACCCACTTTTATTCCACTCCATTCACGCCATAAAAATCTCAATAAAAATTGGAAAAGGAACATTTGTCAACTGCCAGTCAAATCAAGTCAATTTACTAAAATGAAAGCTGTTAAAATCACTGCAATTATAATATTTATAATAATTATCATTCACAATTATTTTGTGTAAATCTTTATGAGATTCGTCAAAACACGATTTGGGGTTTCTTGAAAGACATTGCGCTGTTGATGATTGATTTGGATTCAAATGCTGTTGGTTTGAAAGATATCTGGAGCTATGTTTATTTTTTGCCACCACTCTAAACGAAAGATAATGTTTGATAAGGAAGCATGGAGTTGCCACCTCTTCAGCAAATATATTCTCGCAAAATTTTCTAAGGCTTATTTATGAAAATATGTGTATAGAAATGATTCTGAAAAGAGATAAATCAATAGGCAATTTAGGCAAACCACTAAAGGCTAAAACTGCAGCAAATAAAATTAGCCCGTTGCAAGTAACTAAGTAAATGACGACAATAGATCAAAATTGCGAATCGATTGAAAGGATTGAGTAACTAGCAATTGGTCGTAGTGCTTCCAGTATCTATGGAATTGGAAGAAAAAGAGGGCAGTGTGGTGAACGATGATAAAATCGGGAATACTCCCTGGAGTTCCTCTGAGAAAGAGAGAAAGACATTCACTGCTGAACAAAAAAGATAATAGAAAACTAATAATGGGAACGCTGCGTGGTATGACCATCAGAGGAAGGTATGACACATTCAGGTCATGGGGCAAAGGACATACATTAAAAGATAATGCCTCGCACATTTCATCATTAATTTTTCCAGGTGTTCTCTCATCAATCGCGTCGTAGCGAACCATAAGCTTAACTGGCAAACGCGAACAAATAACAACCCTGGAAAGGATTATCCCATTGCGTTCCTTAATCCGAGAATCTCTGCAGTTAAGTTGTAGATAGCAGATAATTTTTTCGTGGCCATCAGAACATCGGATTAGAATGGACTCCCATAAACTAGTAACCTTCTCATACTCACGACATAATTAATCCCCATCTGCCATCTTGTGATTTGTTGTACTAATAATTTTCCATTAGGTTCAGTAATATTGCCAAACGCCCTGTAAGTATTATTAATATTCGATATTTCTAAGATGACATCGCTGGAGGCAAAAAAGAAAGAGGGTGTGTGGATGGAAAATCTTTACCTTCAACAAGAACGTTTTCTCGCTGAAGGAGGCTACGATTATCAACGCCACTAAAAAAATAGAACGGTCTCATGAAATACATAGATGGTACTAGACGATCTATATTTCTTTATCTCAACTCGCTAAGCTCTGACGTTCAGATATAATCTATAAACGTTAAAGTTAGCGGATTTGCATATCAAAGGACCTTTCCTTCTGTAAGAACAAGGCAGGTATTTTGAATGTATTTAAAATAGCGCACAGAACAGCTAGAATCTTAATCTTCCGAGTTGTTCTCTCTCTCTCTCTCTCTCTCTCTCATTATTTCTCTCCCTCTATCCCAAAAAGATAGCAAGAGAAAGAGAGAGGGGTAAAACACCCCTCTCTTTACTCTCACTCTTCCCCTCTCTCTTTCTTTCACTATCCTCTCTATTTTTCATTTTTCTCACTCTCAATCTCTCTTTCTCTCACTATCCCTCTCCAATTCTCTCCCTCTAACTCTCCCTTTCTCTTCCTCTATCTTTCTTTTCCTCCCTTCTCTACCCTTCTCTTTCTCTCACTCTTACCACTTCACTCTCTCTCTCTCTCTCGAGAAAGTAGAGGGAGAGGTGACGCCCCCTTGTCGCGGGAAGAGAGCTTGTGTGTACCTTTGACTTTTCGAGCTATGTCGGCTGGATTATCTTTCTTCTGGGTACCCCTGGTAGAGCTTCCCTTGTCGATTTGGTCGGAAACGAGGTTCCGGACTAAGTACGTCCTTCCTTCCTTTTTCTACTCTATCCTTATCCTTTTTCACTTTTATCCTATCTCTTCCACTTATAAAAAAAGAAAAAGAAAAAACCTACTCCTATCGTCTCATCCTTACCCTTTTTACCCTCTACCTACATATAAGGACCTGGCAGCTCCATCATGCGTCAGAACAGAGGCTTTGGAACCTCTATAAACAACGCCAATCGATGCTCACTGGTAGCGAGAGACTAGGACTAGATGTGTCCTAGGCGTTGAGGCACGATGAATGGGATGAGGATAGTGCCTCGTTAACCCCTTCTCTGGCGCGTAATTATTGACCATTCCCAGTGACCGTTGACGGGTGCCTCTGGTAGCATCGGTCCGAGGTGACGGCCCTTTGTTCCCAGGCTGGTTGCCAGGCCAATAAAAAGCCTTGGGTCGAGTCTCTTGGTGAGGCGTGGTATCCATTTAACGCTACTCCGAGATCTTGGCCGTCGTGAAGGAAACTAGTAGGAGTTTAGTACGGGGCGTGCTTCGTTGTTCACCTGGTAAGAAATTGATGGCCCCTTCGGGGACCGTCAGTGCTGCTTGGTTGGGAACCACGGCACGCCGAGGTTTGACGACTCGGTCGGACGAACAGCAGCACAAGGAGCGTGCCTTCTGAAAGATCCGAAACTTCTCCGATGGATAGGCGGGAGCGACTCACGCGGGGCTAACTCACCACCCCCTTTCTTTTATATTGAGTGGTCACAAAGTATTCAGAGATTTAAAGTGTTCAGCATGACTGGAAAGAAAGGACATGGTGCGTTAAAATATACCTGCTCGACATGCCAAAAGGACAAGTGGTGCGTAGATTTTTAGGAGGGGTGTTTCTCAAAATGCCACCCTGGAAGTATCTGCACGGACTGCGTCCTAAGGGTAAAACTTCAGGAGCTTAAGGAACTGTTCAAATCTTCTGAGGAAAAATCACGACGGCTGGAAGAAAAAGTGAAAATCCTCGAATCTGAGCATGCGACTCAAATCCGTCGTCTTAAAGCCAGCATTGCAGAGATGACAAGAGCAACAAGAAACTCCCAACGACACGGATGGCTCCTCTGTTGAGCCCCAAAGCACCGCGTTGATAGAGACAGGCCATCCATCCGACGTCCCAGAGCCAGTTGCTGCTGGGGTTACTCAGGTCGTCAAAAAGAAGAAGAGTAAGAAAGGAAAAACAGTAGATAAAACAGAAGAGAAAGTAGAAACGGAAGAAAAAACGAAGAAGAAAAAGAACAAAAAAGTGGGGAAGAAAGAGAAATTGAAAAAGCCTCTACTGAAAGAGAAGCCTCTGTCCTCTGAACCCAAATGCGCAAGGGTCATCGTGATTGGTGACTCCCAAGCGCGGGATCTACAACCCTTGGCAGCGGCCCGCCTTCGCACTAGTGTAAAGGTAAGCTGCCTTCGAAGGAAGGGGGAACAGAGAAATAGGGGTGGAAGCTGAGAAATCTCAGATCTCTGAGAACTCAGTAGTTGCCCTCATGGAAAGTGGCAACGATCTCTACCTACGAGGAGGTATAGTAGGCGCCAGCGGGAAGATTCTGACCACGGTTATGGGAGGAGTTGACGACTGTGGGCTAAAAACCCGCAAACGTGTCGTGATCGGGATACTACCAAGAGGAGGTCCACCCTGCAATGCTCACGCGAGGAACGTCTCCATAAACCAACGCCTGGGAGATCTTTGTACGGCAGAAGGAGTCTTTTTTGTAGACCCCTACCGCACCTTTTACGGGAGAAATGACCTGTACAAAAGAAACGGAGTGCATCTTTCCTTCAAAGGGAAAGCTGTACTCGCGAACATGATCCAGGATGTTGTGGAGCGGACCCAAGAGATTTTGAAGGTGAATTCACGATTCCCAGTTACCAGCTCTTCCTGAAAGATAGGCCAGGCAGAGAGGTTGTCGGTGTGATGTTGTATGTCAAGGATACTCTAAACTCGACGAATTGCAACATCGTATCCGACCATGAACTACTAGGTGTTGACCTAGAGATAGGTCCTGTCAGATACAGGACTCTGGTGCTGTACAGACCCCCTGCTTAACTCTTAGAACAGGACAGGAGTCTGTATCAGCCGTTGGGCGAACTTGTAAAAGACAGAGTGTGTATCGTTATGGGGGATTTCAACACACAAGTTGACTGGGAAACCAGAGAACCCTGTGGCGAGAACGCACTACTCCTGGAGTTCGCGAACAACAAATTCCTGACGCAATGGGTGAGAGAGCCAACGAGAGGAGACAATATCCTCGACTTGGTTTTCACCTCTGAATATGACATCTTTAAGGACCTCTCTGTTGGCGAAGAGCTCGATGGCAGTAACCACCGACTAATTAGATTTGTAGTCAAAGTCACGAAGGCAGAGCCTGCAACTAGTAAATCGAGGAAACTCGATTTGAGAAGAGCAGACTTTACAGGTCTTCGTGCTGGACTGACTGACGCGGGGCTAGAAGTGGGCAATGCTGTTGAAGACTCGTGGAACAGTTTCAAAACCACATTCATGAGTCTTCAATCACGTTTCATCCCTCTGAAATGCCCCCATCGGTCTTCTGTTCAACCAAAGTGGTTTAATCGAGAAATCAGATAACTGCATAGGGAGAAGAGAACTGTGTACTGGCAGGAAAGTGACAAAAGCAAAAGGGCGGCTAAGGGGTCTGAGGGACTCCGAATGGCGAGACTATGTAAAGAGAATCCCAAGGAGTTCTTTGGATATGTAAACAGCCGTAAACCAATCCGTCGAACGACTGGCCCCTTGAGGAATGAAGAGGGGACATTAAAGCACTCAGATGCAGAAAATGATATAATCTCCTCAATGACTACTTCTCTTCAGTGTTTACTGAAACGTGTGGTTCCATCCCCCAGCAAAGAAATTCCTACTCGGGCCAAAAGCTGGAGGATATGGACTTCACCAAAGGAGAAATAGAAAAGAAGATCAGTGACCTAATGACAAATAAATCACCTGTCCTGGATGGGTTTCTACCTAAAGTGTTGAAAGAAGTGCGCGATCAAGTAGCACGACACCTGAGCGCAATCTTCAACATGTCAATCCAGACCGAATGCGTTCCTAGAGACTGGCTTGAAGCGGAGGTGACTCCTATCTTTAAGAAAAGAGACCGTAACCAACCGGTGAACTACCGACCTATCAGTCTGCCTTCGATAGTTGGTACACTCATGGAGAGCATCATGATGGACAAAATGCTGTCGTATTTAGAGTTAAACCTACTACTGAGGAGTTCCCAGCATGGCTTTCGAAGGCAACGGTCATGCCTGACGAACCTTGTGGAATTCTTCCACTTTGTCTTCTGTGAGCACGATCGGGACAAGGCGGTGGATGTGGTGTACTAAGACTTTCAGAAAGCCTTTGATAAGGTACTACACCACCGCCTTCTCCGGAAAGTGCGAACGCTGGGCATAGACGGAAAAGTAGCAGGCTGCATAGAGAACTGGCTAAGTGGCAGACGGCAACGGGTGGTGGTGAATGGACAGGCTTCTGAGTGGGTGCCCGTTACTAGCGGGGTGCCTCAAGGTTCTGTCCTGGGACCACTACCATTCATCATCTACGTCAACGACATGGACGGTGACATGGTTGCCAAGATTTCTAAATTTACCGACGATACCAAGCTTGGTATGAACGTTGCAAAGGATGGAAATACTGCACGCCTGCAGGAACATCTTGAGAAGATTGGGGAGTGGTCGAACACGTGGAAAATGCCTTTTAACGTGAACAAATGCAAAGTGATGCATATCGGCCACCGAAATCTTCAATCACCCTATATCCTTAAGGGCACTGCTATGGAATCCACCGACACTGAGAAGGACTTGGGTGTAACAATCACTAGTGACCTCAAGTTCTCGAAACAGTGCATTGAGGCGGAGAAAAAGGCCCAAAGGATGCTAGGCTACATAAAGCGCAAGTTTGGATATCGGAACAAGGAGATTGTACTGTAATGGTACAACTCACTTGTCCGACCGCACCTGGAGTATGCCATACAATTCTGGAGTCCTTCATTTCGAAAGGACATCGCAAAATTGCAACGCGTGCAAGCCAGGGCAACCAAACTGATTCCGTCTATCAGACATAACAGTTATGAAGATAGATTAAGGGAATTAGATCTGTTCTCGTTGGAAACCCGTAGACTGCGTGGTCAGCTCATTGAAGTTTTCAAAATACTTCGAGGGTTCCACAATGTTAATTAACTACAGGGATATTTTTACACTTGTTGAGAGCAGAACAAGAAATCCCAGCTTTAAACTTGAACTGAAGCGTTACAACGTCGATCTGTGAGGAAAACGTTTGACGTACAGTTTTTGCGGTAGTTGGAACGCACTTCCAGTGGAAGTTGTCAACAGTGAATCTGTTGACCAGTTCAAGTCAAGACTAGATAGGCTCTTTGAATGGACCGTAAGGTCTTCTAGGGTACTTTCTTCACTTGTTCCTTTCCCTCGTTCTCTTTCTCTCTCACTCCCCCATCTCTTTCTACCTCTCTCACTTCCCCTCTCTCTTTTTCACTCTCTCTCCTCTTCTATATCTCTCCTTCTATCACTTCCTCTCTCACCTCTAAATCTCTCCCTCTCTCTTTTCTCTCTCTCCCTCTCTCTTTTTTCTTTCCCTCTCTCTTTCTCACCCTCTCCTACTCTATATTTCTTCCCCCCCTCTCTCGCTTTCTCTTACTCGTAAATCAAGTCACAATTAGCCCTATGTATTAAAAATATCATTGGTCGGAAAGGGTCGGAGAGAGCTATCTCTTACATCTGCAAAGCTCTTTCATAGTTTAGTAGTTACCATATGTGGGCAAGGTTAGTCGTTAATCCTTTAAAAATGTACGGAAGTTAACGCTAATGCGTTAACGTTAATATTATTTCATTATTATGAACAGAAAACGTTTTGTTTTTTGTTTTTTCTTGCTATAAAACCACCTCAAAATTGCCCAAATTTTAAAATTAAAAAATGCCAAAATGATATAGAACAAAAGAAATTAGAAAACAGAAAATTAAAATGAAAGTTTTCTGTTTTCTTCTCTTTTTTATCCTTTATAATTTTGGCATTTTTTGAACGTTAAAGTTTTAGCGTTAAAGTCCGATACATATTTTAGTGGATTGACGATTAACTGTACCAACCTCTGCAAGTGACCACCAAGTTTATCTCAACGGACATAAAGAGCGACTGCCACCAAGAGCATAAGGGAGGGGAGAGGAAGGGAAGGGAAGGGAAAGGAAGGGAAGGGAAGGGAAGGGAAGGGAAGGGAAGGGAAGGGAAGGGAAGGGAAGGGAAGGGAAGGGAAGGACACTCCGAAGTCCTGCGGGAGACAGAATCGATTCTTAAGCTCGAGCAAAATTCACCTTTCGCATTCATGCATCCACTCCCCGACACGCATTAACACACGCTTCATATGAATTAACTACTTTAGCTGTGAGGATGTCTGAAAAGTTCTAATCCGCACTAAATTAATCGAGAAAAAGACAGATCCTGTCCCTTGAAAATGCCAGCCAGTTAATCTCACTTTAACTTCCATTCATTGAATTTTAATGTACTACATTCAGAGAATGAAACTTTCTCTCCTTCCACAATATACATACATCTTTAAGCTCAGTGTCACGATGGAGCGAACCATCGAGTGTTGATGAACCTGGTGCTCAGCCTTTCCCGAATATCCGAGATGTAATGTAAGTTCATGTGAAAAAACAAAAGTATCTTCTTATCAAACAAAAACGATTGGTGATGAATGAATAGATAGACACAGATATACATTAATCTCTAATTTATAATTATATTTTTCTTAAGAATGTTTTTGTCAAGGTTTTAATGTTGTATATCGATAAAAAAATGTTGGAACGTCAGGAATTTTGTGTTAAAAGTCTTTGACTCGAGACTTATTTCAACTGTTTTGCTGTCACCATTTATCTGCCTCCTTCCTCTTGAATGCCTTTGCTTCTAATGCCCTCAAAGGGACTCAAGTTCGTTGTTCTTTTGTGCCAGACTAGGAACACCTTTTAGGTCTTGAGGATCTCTCAGAAAATATCCTGTTTCTGACCACACATAGAGGAAGAAAAGAATGACTAACAAGGGCGAGACACTGCCATCACTTGGTCAATAAAATGTCGGACGTTTTATTGGTTTATTTATCAAAATATAACTGTTCATAAATGACTACGAGAAGAGAGAATTAAACGGGTAATTTAGCCAAACCAAGCCAAGTTCAAGATTACAGAAACTAGTGGATAAGCCATTGGACTTCTAACGTCAAGGTGTTGGGTTTAATCCGAGCGAGAGCGGATACAAAACTCCAGTAGGGATGGAATTCACCGCCTATTGGTAGACCTCCTGGGCAGAACCCAATGGTGGCTGGTAGCTCCATGCACACGTCATCCCGCCCATAGCAAATCATAACACCGCTATCTTTCCTTTTCCCATCTTCACAGACACAACCTTTCAACCCTGCTGTCCAGGAACTTACCCTTGCCACGGAACAGGTGACCATCCTGGGGGCCAAGAAGGGGATCTCTGTTTGATGGTTGATGTCAAAACAATGGTATCCCCCCCCCCTCTCCCAAATGAGGACCACCCCATGGTGCTATCGGGTTTACCAGTGATTGACATTATACCTAACCCGCTTTTCCAGGGGGGAGGGTCTTATGGGGTGCACCACAGTTATAGTTTGGAAAACATGCTTCAGCTGACATCTGGAGGACTGTGTACCCTCCTTGCACCCTCCCATCCCAACCTGCGGGAGGATCCATGGCTATGTCTTCCTCCCCTTTTTGACTTCTCTATTTCACTTTCTCTTTTTTTTACGAGATTTATGTGGGATTCGACCTCGTTGCTATTGCGCTTTGAATTCGAAAAAAAAAATACATTCAGATCTTTATGCGGATTTAATTATTCGGTCTGGGTGCTCTCGTGCACAATTGAAAAGGGGCGGATGGCGTAACTTACTCAGAGGAACAATGAATAGTTTTATTCGACCCACAAATGGCATTGTTAAATCTTCCTGTGGAAGACAGAGATGTCACCTTCAAAGTATCAAATTTTCTTTTATTTATTTACGTATTTTTTCGCAAAATATCGAATTAACTTACGTATTTACACAAAATATCGAATTTGCTTACGTATTTACTTACGAACTTTCTCTTTTAAATAAAGGTATCAATTATAATTATATTGATTAGTAAAAGCACAAAATTATTAATTTTACGACATAAATTGATAAAAAGAATGAGGGAAATAAGACAAAATGCCCACAACGGTCGACGGATGCTCCTCTGGTTGATTACTTCTTCACGAATAGAGACTAGATTGTGAAATTGAGAAATGTATAGAGTTTATTATAGTAATGAAATCAGATAAAGGGAAAAAGAGATAGACAAACAGACGGAATTAAACAACTTAATTTTTGTAAGAACGCTTAACGCCCTCTTTCGCCCTTTGCTGGGTCTAAACAGGCACGGCGGAAAATATAGGGTGAGATTTAGAAGAGGTGCAAAGGACGACCCGATAAACAGCACCAGGTTCTCTCTGGGGATTGGGGTCAGAAGGGCGTGCGACTCCTCCAGGTTTCAGTTAATTGAGATGGGTATTGCTTCTCCTACACCATCCGCTTCCTTGAGGGGCAGTTGTTGAAAGGACGAGAGTTTGCTGTGAGGTAGATCGTCGTGGGAGATATTTGTGGCAGGTAGAGAGCAACTGCTTTAAGGGTGGTAGGAGCACAACACTGCTACTCACCGCCAACTCTCTTACCTCAAGCGGCTTAAGTCTGTCTTTATCTTTCTTCGTCAAATGATTCCATCTTAGACAAATCTCATCGTATCAATATCAGTGAATTTAGGCGCCTTTTAAGGCCGTAGCTCTTCTCTTAGGTAATATGAAATAGTTAATGGATAGAGATATCTAAATATTGTTTATTTAACCTTAAACATATTTTATATACGAATGAAACTCTATGGATTATTGGTTAATTAAACAAGTTCTCAAACATGGTGGAGAGAGAGTCTGAAGCTATCGTCAGGGGGCCTGAGCATCCCCATGACAGGTTTAGGGTAGCTTATACTCATTTCAACCAGTCAATTTTGTTGCAAGGGTGGTTCGCCTTGTTACAAGGACTTATTACCTCGTCAGCAATTAATCCGAAGAACAAAGGGCGGGAAGTATCCACATTTCCCGCTCTTTCTTCTAACGACTACAAACCTCCACCAATAACTTTCATAATTAACCCTGAAAAATTCTCTTTGGTTGATGATATAGGATGACCTTTAAGATAGCTTCATATCACATATTAATTCCTTGGTTAGGTTAAATAATTAAAAAAAATCAATGTTTAAAAGTGAAATGAGGTTCATCGCTATTACTTTCTATCTAATTTTAAGACGCAAAATTGTTAGGTCAAATAAAAACTGATATTAAAGCATCTGTATTTTAATTTTGTTACAAATTAAAATTTCTAGAGATTGGCACATTTCTAGAAATCTTCATTTTTGTATAAAAATTAAATGAGAATTCCCTCATCGCAGCTTCAATTTAGCCCAACAAACAAATGTCTACCTCAAAACTTGACTAGGCTAAATAAAGAAATATTTACCACTGTTTACATTTCGAAAGGTGATAGAGATTTACCTCTTATGTACACTGATGTTTACGCATGTACGTACATAAACACACATATTTATAGAGGACCTCATTATTTAGAAGTATATGCTTAAAGTTCGATGAAAACTGGCTGACATGGAAGAAGTTAAAACATCGACCCAATTGCAAATTCATGGAAAAGAACGAATACATAGAAAATGGATCAAACAGATCACAGAGCAACCTATGAACTTGAGTTTCCAGCTCTGGCGTACTCAGAAAAGTGCGCAACAGTTCGGCTGCATTTACTTACCTTCTACAGTGCTAACCCATCTCTTGGTGGTAGCATTTTTACTCCCACCAGCACAAAGAGAGTAGTGTTAAATTGTTAGATTTATCCCGCCATCAATTAAATCTATCTCTTAGAATTCCCTTGTTTGGGAATGACAGCGAAGAGGGTGAATGTGTCACTCATAATTGAATTATTAAAGCGACGCTTAAAAAGGATGTTGCGGGCCTTTTGTCAGACCACGAAGGCAGGAGAGAGGGACTGTTAAACAGGTCCATCCTCTGCCCAAGACGGAACGAGTTGTGGCAGCACGAATTCTCGCAATGTTCACCTCCTTAGCTTTCCCACGATGTGCCTACTTCATGTCGTTTACTTTATTCAACCAAACACCCATACAAATCCTTCTATCATTTTCATTCATTATGTCTCTCCTCTCCCTCAACCACATATTTTTTCGCCCTTTCAATACTTCTCTTATTCCCTCTCCCAATCACTAACACTTGGGGCCTACATCTTAACGCGTACAAGGCCAAGAAACCGGCGTTATGGTTCTAAGTCAATCCTGTGTAGACTTACAAGAAATAATTGGCTATCTTGTCGCATTTAATGATTAAGTATTACTGAAAAATGCGGTCAATTTACGCGAGAAAGAGAGATGTTAGATTATTACAAACAAGTTTAAGCCAATATTAACATATTAAGGTCTATGGCGCACATTTTAAACAACTGCGACCTTTGAAGCATTGAGGATATATCGTGAATGAAATTAGTACAAATGAAGCAGTTTGCAACCCCGGGGATTTGAATAATTGGAAAGTCCCCAGGGTAATCAGAGCATTAGGGAATGCTAATTATCATTCCCAAATGCTCTGATTCCATGCTTTCATCATGGAATGTGCGAGGAAGTTGCATGAATATTATTTAGTGTATGGCAGTGAGACTACGGTATGGAAGCCGAAGGAAAGATTGAATATGAAAGCAATACAAAGGGGAAATTTGGGGTAGATTTGGCGTATTGAAAGGGTAATGTAAGGAAGGAGTGAGTATGAGGTATGCATGATAGGATAAATAGCATTTTAAGCTAAATTATGTCATGCGATTCGAATTTACCAGGCGTCCAAAAACGTTGGGGCGGTGGGGGTGAGGGGAATTCGAACCTGAGCATCTTTCTCTGGTGTGGCGAGAAACAGTCGGGTAGTTTTGTCGTATGTGCGAACCTTGAATTCTTTTTGGAGTGAATTCAGTTTAATCCAAAAATTAAGGTCATCCTCCTTAGTATTTCTACTTCGCCGACATGAAGTAGATCTTCAAATGTCTCGTCTCGAGCCACCATTTATCTCCTTTTAATCACCGCGATCAATACGTTTGTAACAACCAGACAATGCCTGTGTCCAGTTGACCTCTCAGGCTGTTTTGTATTCGAGTTTAAACTCCTAGAGGAGATGCTCTCACTACTACAGAATTTGGGGTGGCATTCTGATATTACTCATTGCTACTCTGAGCACACAGGTGTGTCGGTTATATGGTTAAGAATGGTCTATGGAGGTTTCATGTTGCAGAAAATAATTAGTAACTGTTTCCATCCGAAAGTTATGAGGTATTAACAAATGTCATATTAAAGAATCTAGAAAAAGGTCGAAGTTTTCGAGCACCTGATATTTCGTAGCGTCTCTGTCGGCGAATATTTGCCATTTACTGATTACAGAAAATATGATTAGGCTGGAAATAACTAGCATTCAAATCCTTTGGGTTGCAATCGACCTCATTTTTACCACTCATTCAAATCCCCGGGGTTTCAATCTGTCTCATTCATAGCACTGTCATTCACAACCCTGGGATTGCAATCTAACTCATTTGTACCACTAGCATTCACATCCATTGGGTTGCAATACTTCTCCACTATCATTCAAATCGCGTGTTCAATCTGCCTCATTCGCACCAATATCAGTCAAATCCCTGGGGTTGTAATCTTACTCATTCTTAACAACAAGATTCAAATCTCTGGAGTTGTAATATACTTAAATCGTACCACTATCATCCGAATCCTTGGAGTTGCAATCAGACTCATTCGTAGCACTAGGTTGCAATATGCCTCATTCTTACCTAATGTTTGGCGCACTAGATTTATTGAATGGGTTTAGGAAACTTTTAACGCTTGAAATGTATCTATGAATATTTGTATATGTTAAAGACACTAACGACATTTGGGATTTCATCTATATCTAAGATGATAGGATATAAAATTTATAAACGCCTTAAAAATTACAAATTTAGCTTACCAAAAGAATCACTATAACCGTTGTTTAATAAGATATCAAATATGAAGTGTTTGAAAGGAAAAGAATCACAAGGGAATATGTCTCCTCGGAGATGAAGAAGAAATCTTCGCTTTGATCCGAGTAAGAACTTAAACTCTATCTCAAAAGTTTGCACGATTTCTGGAAAATAAATGGTGACTAAAGTTAAAGCGCAAAGGCCGATGTGGGGGAAAATGAGAGCTGAAAGTTACCAAAGTATAATTCACTGAGACTTAAAATGAGCTAAAGTTACGTGCATTTTATACAAGGAGGGGATAAGTTGTCTCATCATGAAACTATAATTAAATATCAAATCTTTTAATCAAAATTTTCTTTTTTGATATCTTCGATTTCACACAGTGTGCTTAGATTTTAAAAGTCGTTTAATGTGTCTACCTTAAAATAATGCACATGAAATTCGGTATAAATTGGTTAATTGAAAATCAGATTAGTTATTTGATAAAAGCCGAGTAGTTGTAAATAGAGGACACGCCCTCCTGATTAGATGTAAAAAAGATGATCCCACAGGAATTGGTTTTAGGAGCTTTCTTGTCTTTTCTCCATATAAACGACATACGACCTTGGCTTATTTTTTTAAAGCAGCTCAATTCATAAATTACTCGCTCGCGTTCTTTGAAAAGATGAATTAAAATGACAAAAGAACTTAAGGGAGGGGATGCAATGGACGAATGCCTGGTAATACAGATATTTAATGTTGATTCATTCAAGATAAAGAATTCACAATGGTTCCATAAATGTTTAATTATAATATGTCTGGCAAAGCACAACAGGATATTTCAGGTCACTTGACTGTATCCATATGATACAATTTTGAATTTGTACATATGTTCAAACTAATATTGAATTAAGATTCATTGCAAGATAATTTTATTTAAAATAGAAAATAGTATGGGAGGGTTCCAAAATTCGTTTTTCTTCGTCTTAAAAATGTAGTACAAATTTGGTCGCTCAGAATTCACTCGAAAGCGTTACTAAATTAAGCACAAACCTTCGACAAGAAACATAAAAAAAACATACATCAAAGAACTTATTTTTTATTTACTAGAAACGCATAAATTAAAGAGTCTGTTGAAATATTAAAAAATTTTAAATTATTTAATAACTAAACGCCGAATTACTTCATTACCAAAATCAATACTGGACTTAGTCGCTGGCGCGTAATTATATTAACTCCTTAATAATTACCGGTATCCGAAGTTGTTTTCATTTAAAGTGTAAACCTATACATAGAACCATTTTTTTTCTCTAGAGTACCCACATCATTATATTCAGAATCAGATTTCATAAAATACCCTTACACTCCAAAATATTACCTAAATTCAGGTTAGCTATAAAGTCACTGGGGCATAAGAGCGCAGCTCACGATTAAAAAATCGCAGCTTCACCGAGAATCGAACCAGCGATCAGCGCAAAAAGCAAGGGTGTTTGTTACCAATGCGCCACAAAAGGTAACGCGCTTTTCATGCCAGTGGTCGATGGTTCGAATCACAGGGAGGGCTGAGGAATTTTTACCATTCGCAAGACGCGGCATTAGACTTATTAAACTCATTCAATGGCATCAGTGTTGCAGTGATTATTTTCGAATAAAAATGTTCCTCATTATCTGAGTGTGGACAGAGGATGGTATAAAAGACCTCAAAGAATTTATTTTCACGTCTTCATCTGGGGCTCTTAACAGAGTTCAGGTTGCGATTCCTTTTGTCAATCATATTTCTATGGTAACTCGCGAGAGAGTGCTAATTCAAATCCTGATGGAGGATTATCTTTATTAGGTAATTAACTATATAGTGAGGATAGCTTCAATTACCAGAAAATTGACGCTTAAGCCTTTTCTTAAGTATCAATAATTTCACTCTTCTTCTATTCAACCACCACCAAGTCAGAAGTCATGCTGCTCAAATGGGTGCGTCTACTTCTCCCTTGGCAATCCTTCCACTTCCTGTTTACATACATCCTAATATAGTCACAGTAGTTTATCTTGCTGGCTAATAGTTGAAAATTGAGGATTAACTTTTCGTTAATTCGTATTTTATATGAACTTTTTAGAAATATTCGTATTTTCATAGTAAATCTAGCTATTTGTTAAGTTTGGTGATGGAAGTAAAATATATCTTCTTTTAGATATTTCAAAATCTCTCTCTCTCTCTCTCTCTCTCTCTTTTCTCCCCTTTTAATTCACAATTCCTTAGAGTGATTCCCCTTAACTACCTCCTAAATATTAAGAATTGTCCTATCTGATAGCTGCTAGTGACCTTGATGGTCAGAGTACGCTTTGGATGGTGCTGACCCTTTGATCGAGTCATAAATGAATTAAATCGTTCTTTATCCTCAAACTTTCTTCCCCTCCCCATTTGTTTTTTAATGCTATGGGTCTCTGAATAAATAAACATTTCAAACCATCTATTATCCTGTCACTCGACAAGCAGGAACGTGATCCATCTGATATGGCGAGTCGAAACATGAGCGAATACTCGACACAATCACAGGTGTCTCAAATAGTCATGAACGAAAATTTACGGAACTACCCAGCCATTCATTTTCTCAATCTTTGTTCATCCGCAGGAAATTTCTTTGTATTATTAATGTATTTTTATATTTAAAAAATAGAAACATTTGAAATTGTCATGGCTATTATCTTTGGCTACAGATTCCTGCCATGTCTATTAGTTTTTACTTTCATTCCTTCTTCTGTAATGTCTTTCCTAATTTTGCAAAGGCGAATCTAAGATTCTGTGTATCTGTAGATTTTGCCTGAGGAAGTGTTCGAGGTGTAGGCATGTTGTAAAAGTGTGTTGAACTGTCTGGTTCGTTGGCACCGAGTACAAATCTCTGTTTTGGTCAGGCCGGTGCGGTGTTTATGTAGGTTTTGTTTTGGTTGATAACCGAATCGGTGGCTTGCCAGGGTGACCCTTGTTTGAGGTGGGTGAGATGTTTTTCCGATTCGTTGTCTGGGGGAATGGCTTTTAGGAAGTCTTTCAAACCCTGTATTAATGTGAACATGCTAAAAAAAAATCAGATTTTCTCTAATAGCGATAGTGTTTTTCGCTGTTTTGTTGTATTGTTAGGTAAAGAAGAATGTAGTTTCTTTCTCTTAGTGACTCAAACTAGAGTTTTCCCCCACATTCAATTCCAGGAAGATAAAAAAACTTCTGGATGACGGAATTGTTTGGGCCCTCAGTTTATATAATGGCGACATTGCAGGTTCGCATAAATTCCTCTTTGTCATAACTTTCCCCTTTTATGGTTCAAGTCAAAACTCCCACACTTTTTATTTATTTAAGATCTACAAAAAATTCGCTCGATTCGAAAAATTCGGAAAATTTCACTCCCTCTTTTGCAGGCCAGAAAAGCATTTTAATATATTTTACATCCCCACATTCAAGAAATGGAAGAAGAAGGCTTGGATCCTATTTTATCTGAAAACTTCAGCAATGCTGGTCTGAGAAGTCTTACGAAATAGGTAATTTAAATTCGAATAAAAAGAATTTAATGTTTTTGTTTACTCTTCGCATGTTTCTTTAAGCCATTTATGCGTGGTTAGGTGGGAGGGAATAGCATTCAGTGCCAAGATTTCAGTTGTAATGATTTTTCTGTTTTGGAGCCTTTAGCTAAGGGGTTTGAAGCTTATTGGCTTATTCTAAAGGGGCTGATTAGGGTTCTTCTTACCATTAGACCATCTAGATCAGTGTTTGCAACCTCTCCATCCCAGGCCCCACTAAAACTTTACAGAAAAACGTATGGCCGTGTTGTTAAAAAATGTTTTAAAAAAAATTAGAACTATTTTAATCCTGCTTATTGACTACAAAAGAATCTAACTATCATATTTATTCACCAAAAAAATGTAAACAAATTAATGAACACAAAACTTTCTATTGGCTTATTTAGTTACTCAGAGAGTGCAGTTAAAACACAAAATATGGTGTCAATCACAACATAATAGGTCGTTAATCACAACAAATAGGTTGAATCTGAGGTTACAGGGCTACTGAAATTACTCATCATCTGACATCCTTGGAAAATCAACTTAAAATGTACTTCCCAGAATTAGTGTTGACGTGTGTTTGTGCCCCTTCTTCTAGCCTTGTAACTATGGCTATAACGCCAATGACCGTCCGTCGGTAGATGGGGGTACAAGGTCAAGGTGATCCGGCAGGCAGCGCAACGGAATCCTTCATGGTGAGAAAGGACTGCCTGCAGTATGGTACACGATCCAATCTGACGTTAAATGATGATTTTTACGAGGGGTTCGATCGTGGAAGAGAGCGTGTGATCCTTAGTGAAAACAGCAATTCAACGTAATTTTCTTGCCCTTCTTCGAAACTCGGTACGACGCAGGGGCGGAGCAAAAGAAGCTGTATGGCTTTAGCTTTATTCAAAGTACAAGATATGATAATAATGCCTTGATCTAAAGCTTACAAAGGTTTTTATATGGGGAAGGAGGGGACTCGCCTCCAAGGCGGTGTACCAAAAGGATATTACTTAAGGAGGAGCTATGGGCTTTTTTAATGGAAGTCTTCCAATCCTATATTACCTGTGAAAAGTTTTCACAAGTTTTTTAAGTGGATCTACTAATGTTAACATAAGAAGGGCAGGTTGCTAGCCAATTTTGTCTGTTTATTTGCTAATATTTACGACCAGTGGGCGAGCTTATAACCGATCTTAGAAGTGGGTGGCACCTTGAATAGAAAAGGGTTTTTTATAGTATAACAGATTCATAAGCAATTTTTCTCAACAGTGTTTCGTTAATTTTGTTTACATGATTCTTGTATCAATACCATCCAAAGGTGGAAATGTTAATATAAAATATTATTAAACCTAAGAGGGATGTATTAAGACCATCTGAGCTCTTAGGCATTGTCTGAGTTATGGCGCGGTAGACGGCAAACATTTGCTGTTGCATCGTCTATGGTCAAAAATCAATTACAAAGTTGGGTTATACACGAGAGACTGCGATAAACACAGCTGAGCTTTGAAAACAAAATTTAACCTTTATGAATTGCTAAGAGTTTCATTCGTATCCGTCTATCTATTATCTATCGATCTATCTATCTATTGAATAATATGCCCATGTGTTTTTTTTCTCCTAAGTATGGAAGTGAGAGGCGGGATTTCCGTTCCATCTAACTATACTATAATTACTTTCCTTTGTTAAGGCACTTAACATTATAGTAGGAAAAGGGGGAGTTCGTGAGGAATAGATTCACTGGCACGCTTGATATTACTACCATTCTCAATGATGTTTAGGACGAATTCCTTAATCTCAAAAATGATTCTCTTCCCTAAGATCTCTATGAAGTTCATTGTATAGGTCATATCCCAAAGTTAGTGAGATTGAAATTCGACTACTCCTGCCTTTTTACCTACCCTACTACAAATCAAAAGTAAGAGCCGGAACCGACTGGATGTGGATTCCGATATGAGCTATGCATTGTCAGTGACACAACCTACCTCAAATTCGTCAACTGCATAAAAATACACAATGTCAACTTTCTCATTGAGATGTGATACAATTTTTGTGCATTCAAATATAAATACTTTCTATTTTTATATGCAGAAATACAATTACATATACAAATAGTTTCGATTTTGATATGAAAATACATTAATTGATTGATATGAAAAAATACCATTTCAGATACAAATGTTTTCGATTATGATATCAAAAATACATTAATTGCTCTTTTAAGAAGTATATCACAAAAATCTATCAAAACATAAAATAATTATGATTGTCAACTGTGTAATTAACAAGAAAGCAAAGATGCTCTCTTCATATACATTCTTTTACCTTTTTTGGCGGGATGGTTTTGGGAAAAAAATTCATGTAAGGGGGAATGGAGCGAAAAAGGGTGAGAACCACTGATATAAGCTCAAACAAAGTCCGGGTGGACGCTCAAACTATTTGGCTTTCTCTGACAAGGCAAACTATTTGACCCTTAAGAATTGACAAAAAAATGAGCGAAACCTGAAACTGCCGAAAATATTTTTAAAATAATATATTAGGTTGAGGAATAAGTTCTTGCGTTTTTTTTATGATGTGTTGATTTAAGTTTTGTTGACGTGATTTGTGCACATATTACGAAACAATAATAAAAAATGAGAACAAAATTGCAATGGTTAGGCTAGGTCTCTTAAAAGCGTAGACTATTAGGCTTTTGCTTAGGCTACGTCTTGAAGTTGAGTAATAAGTGATTGCGGTTTATTTAAAAGTTGTGTTAATTTAACTTTTGTTCTGTTCTCTCAAAATGGAATGTTAGGTTGAAAGAAATGAGCATTTTCGATACTTGTTGTGATTCATTTTCAATCGAGACAGGAACAATTCAAACGCAGCCAAAGCTCGTCGCGATATTTGTGCTGTGTACGGAGAAAATGCCTTATCAGAAAGGACAGTGCTCAATGGTGGTTTTCACGTTTCAAAAACGGTCATTTCAATCTTAATGCCGAAGAAAGTTCTGGTCGCCCCATTAAGTTGGTTGAAGATCGATTGAACGAATTTCTTCATGAAAATCCTCGTTAATCGACTAGAGAATTGAGTGTACAATTGGCTTGTGATCAGAAAACTGTAGTGAATCACCTTCATTCGATGGGGAAACTTCCAAAACTCGGTGCATGGGTTCCGCACGCTTTGAGCGAAAGCAACAAACTTCAACGTTCCACGATTGTCGCAGGTTTGCTTGCTCGATACAAGGCTACTCGTGGATATAAGGACAGATTTATTCACCGCATTATCACTGGCGACGAGAAGTGGTGTGTTTATGTCAATATGAACCAGCGAAAACAATGGCTTAGCCCCAATACAAAACCTCTTCCGCGATTAAAGCAAGGATTTCATCCACGAAATACGATGCTGTGTGTGTGGTGGGATTGTGGAGGCATCATTCTTTATGAGCTCCTTGCTTACAACGAGATTGTCAATGCAGAAATCTACGTTCAACAAATGTATCGACTCGCCGAAGCTATTCGTGAAAAGCGACCTCATCGACGTTATGGAGTCCTTCTGCAACACGACAATGCTCGTCCTTGCATTGCAAATTTGACAGAAGACCCCATTCAAACGCTTAATTGTGAAATCCTGCCGCAACATCCATATACGCAAGACTTGGCTCCATCGGAATTCTCTGTTCCGATCCCTCTTCAACAATTTGCGCGGCGTTTCGTTCAATACTGACGTGGAATTAAGAACCTGGTTAGACGAATTCTTCGAGTCAAAATCCAGGGATTTTTATTGCAGAAGCATCGAAAAACTAGTTGAACGTTGGGAAGAAGTCGTAAATATTGTTATCAATTAAAAATGAAGTTTTTCTAAAATTGCTAATGGTAATGAATAAATTTGATAAAACCGAAAGAACTTATTCCTTAACCCAATACAAGATAAAATATGTTGTAACACTGCATTTTTAACTAAAAAAACTGTCTTGAATGCAAAGATTAGTCAGAGAAGAAGCAGCATTAAAACCTTAACACACACACACATTTAGGCCTACATAATTGTATGGTAACACAGCATAATTAAAACATCATATGGCGTTTGTTTATTTTTTTCTGCTAAGAATCAGACAAAGAAACAAACAAAACCCTGGATCAGGAGGGTAAAAAAAAGTATCTCTGTCGGAAGAATAACCATTATGAATTGTGTGCAATTTAAGAAGACTTAACTCACTCAATTTGGGATACATCCCAAAACAGCATTTTGAGATCATTAGGCGGTTATCTAGATCAGTGTGTCGTAGAATGGACTCTCGACGATATACCATATATAACTATTCGTTGAGGGAACTTCTTTAATTATCTGTAGAGTGCGTGGATGTCTGGCGGGCCGATATTATGTATCTTCGATATGCTTAAGAAGTGGAACTGAGCTCAAAGATAATAATATTGCTATCATTAATAAAATAGAGTTTTATTAATAATAACTATCAACAATACACAAAATGGAAAATATTCACATAAACAGAGAATGGAAAGGGTCGTGGGGGCTCGGGCTAATCCGAGGATTGAAAGATTTAAAAAGGTAAAACAAATATAAAGTTAAAGAGATGGGATGGTTCGCTAAACCATTTAAAGCACAGGATAGAATTGACAAAAGGGTTAAATACTCAAAGGTAACGTTCGGCTTACATAATTTTATACTAGTGGTGCAGAGGAAGTCGACGTGAAGGAATTTTCGGTCCGCTGGCGAGTTCCAGCCGAAGGGGGGGAATAAAAGGATCCTGACGTGGCGTCTTGGGAATGAGAACCGTTTCTCGACGAGCGGCTTGAAGAACAGGGGAAGGGGTGAGAACCGTTTCTGGTCAACGGGCTTGAACGAACAATGGCTGTTCTAACGTTGTTCTCTTTCTGAACAACAAGGGGAAGCCTTGTGGACTCGGCGTCACGAAGGCTCGAACCTTGGCACTCAAGGGATATTGTCCTCCTTCTGGACAAGTGATGGTGAATCTCGAGGTCGAGGTCCCTTGGCGCACAAAGTGAGAGAGGGTCGTGGTGATGTTTCGCGACGAAAATCTGGATCTCCAATCTGCTCTTAGTGGTAAAGTTTCCATCTAAATAGTCGAGACACTCCCTTGGCGTGGGGGACAATGGAGTGGGAGCTTCGAGGGAATGCACAGCCGAGCCTGGGAACAATGCCTTATCTGCCCATAAGCCTAACTCAATCTGGCGAGGTCGGCGTATGGGGGCGAACGGGGGAAGATAAACCTCCTTGTTTAAACATTGACTCAGGTGGCTGCGATAAGGCGCCAAACTTCAAAGCGAAGATGCACGTGGGAAGCATCGTGGTTTTAAATAACACGTGATAGGGGTTGAAATTAACGCCGCCTCAACCCGTTCTATCACACAGTGATTCATAACGTGGGGTGTACGACTCACCGGTGGGGCCTGGAAGATCATTGGTAGGGCGAGGGCGTGGGATCAAAGCATATATTTTTGACAATGACCATCCATCTGGGATTTTAATTAATCAGGCATAGGGACCCTGATTAATTAAAATACCATAGGTAATCGTTCCTACAAATTTATAGTCTTTTAGTTTTTAATTTATTTTAATCCGATTCTGCAACGAAGAGTATTTAGATATAGGTTTGAAAAAAATATAGAAAATTATTCATAAATTGTATTTTTCTTTACTCTTAAGTAGACAGACAAATATGAGGCCTATCTGTTCATCCCATTCTTGGTTAAATGTAATTGCTACGGCCGTTTTTTCGGCATTGTTTTTTTAATTCGCCTTTCGTTCTCCTGTACGTTCTACAATTCAATTAAGCAAGTTTCCTCTTCGCTCATACTAAATAGGCAAATCAAAATTACACAGGATATTATTTCCACAGTTGAGATTCAAATAAGACACTTTAAATTCAAATCAAGCTAAAGATACAACTAGTTACAGTGATAGCGGATGTACGATGATGCGACCAAAGTTGTGATAGCCGTAACTGTGTAAATAATTGTCCCTCAGCCTCCAGTCATCGTCCCTCTCAAGAGCGAAGTGATGACGAATTCTCCTCCAGAATGCTAATCTAGTGTTGCAGGGGTAGCAATAAAAGGAAATAATTGAAAAGGGGAGAAATCGCAAAGCATAAAAGACGCGGAGCGAATTCCCAGAGGCGAAAATAACTTCGTTTGGGATTTCAAATTTAAACTTCAGGCGTGTCAATCAGAGTTTCCAACCTCTGAGTAATTACCTAGAGTGATATAACTACCTCAAATTTTATACTTTAGAGTTGATGAGGTTATGCTGTGACTATCATTTCAATTTCATTTTTTCACGAGTCCTGCCATTTTTGTCATTTTTTTTAGCTTTCTGTTTGTCTTAATCCTTTTTCTCCCCACAGTAGTCGAGACTTGAAACTTGCAATGGAACCGTTCTCCGTTCTGGAACGCGGTCCCCATCAAATTTGTGCGCTTTCTAGATTCATAGGGAATGCAACAATAGCTCCCCCAAACGAACCAATTAATAGGGACTAATTGATGGCATGTGGAAGGCTAAGATACCTTATAGGCGTCGTAGTAAGAAGCCAACATCAATCGCGCGAGAACAAGGATTTAAATTCTCCGCAGAAAAGAAATAGATTCCGAGCGCTTTCGTCTTTCATTAAACAGGCCTCATTCAGGGAATGAAAACAAATGGAAGGACACGTCTTATATAGTCAAGAAAATGTGAGTGGATACAGAATGCCATAATACAAAGATTTTAAAATTGGGGGCTTTAATAAATATGCTAAATGGATCAAAAGCAAACAACTCTGGATTCCTATTGAAATTCTGGAGTGATGAAATAGACACATTCAAGAATGTTTCGTAAATACATAATTACCAGAACGCATGAATAATTTGCTACTGTGCCATTTAATTACTTGTATATGAAAACTTTTAGGTAAACAGAAGGAGCTTAAAAGTGATTTTGTATCGAATAAGGAACCGGTGAAGATTAGGAAGCAGGAAAGAAACGTCCCCTGTGGAGAGGAGCCCCAAGTGCTGCAGAATTTTGAACAAGTTGGAGAGATCGAAGTGTGAACGCTTGTGATTCAACAAGGAGGGCGTGGCGGTACATGAGTTAAATTCTATATACTAAAAATAAAAATGCAATTTATAGAAATTTACAAGGTTTTGAGGATTCAGTAATTGTGTGTAAACCTTTCAGATAAAAGTAAAATTGTGAGTGAATGCAATTTCAACATTTATTTCATAATGTTTCGAAGGAGGAGGAAAAATTTAAATAAAATACACATCATCGCATCAATATTTATCTTTACGTATCAATTAATTTTGACTGATTTTATCTGGTCTCATAATTTATTTTTTTAATTAATGGCTTTTAAAATTCCACGACAGAGGTGTCTAAGAGTAGGGTAACAAAATATAGCGTTGCAAAAGAAGGTGCCTTTTCTAGCAATTGTCTTTTAAATTGTTGTGGTTAATTATTTCAAATATAGTTTAATTAACCGTTCTAGTGTCTTATATGTTTTTCCTTAACTTCTACGTTCTTTTGAAGGGTTCAGTGAATCCAAACCTCGTTTCAGTAAAGCTCTTATGAAGGCTATTATGACCTACATATGTTCGAAAGTGCGTTGGTGAACATTTTGAGCGCATGACAGAGTTAATTAAAATTTATATGGAAACAATTCAAGACTATTAATTTGATCAGTTAAATTACTCATTTTTGTTGATAATTATTGTAGCAATACATTCTTTATTTCTTACAAAATATTAAATATGTGGTTATCTACATAAATTTCCCCCCTGCAGACGAAAAAATAAAACTAGAAAACAAGTTGATAGGTTTTATTTTGCCAGAACAAAGTATCATTACACTAACTTCTATAAACCGATTACATCCCATTCTTCGCAAATTACGCCATTTAAAATAACACTCTATAAGGTATTTAAAGAAGAAAATTCAGCCCTAGATTTAGTTAACTATTTTAGTCTCAGTGCACTAAGGAAACATGGAGTTAGCAAGACTTACAGCAAAATCAGTTTGCAAGAAGCAACCTCGCCGCAATTATTCCAAGCGAGCTTTCTCTCATTCTATCCAAACTCTCTTTTCTAGTATTTGTAATATTACTTATAGACTCTATCACGTTTTTCGCACCTGATAGCGAACATAAAAATTATAGTAGTTTTAAAATATTTATTATTTTTATTTTTCAAAATCTTGTAAAAACTCGGGGGGGGGGGGTTCATTTATTACATACTCCCCCTCGAATAAAAAAGTTACAATTCACTTTTTCCGTTCCCCTTCTAAGAGATTATAGGAGGAGACATCTCTCCGAGGCGTTTTTAACCTGCAAGTCTCGAGACTGTCTCCAAATGTTCCAGAAGCCAATACAATTTAAACTACGTTTGATATTGTTAATCGAAGGATGAATATCTCAATTCTGGTTGATTTGGATGACACTGTCATATGCCATAGTTCGGATCTCACATCGAAATCATGTCCCGATGAATCATTAGACGGTTAAAATCTGCACCGAAACACCATATACTACACATTTTTGGAAGATGTCTTGCTGTTACCTCAGAGATTTGGTCCGAGGGAGTAATACTTGCTTTGGAGCAAAGTTCCAATAATAATAATCTCTTGACAATGACTATTAAGGGTTGAACTTAGATCTTGCTGTCGGGTTAGAACACGAATCGCGTTCGAGGAAAGGGTAGAAGGAGTACGGGGTAGACTCACACAAATTAATAAGGAATACCCGGAGCTTGAGGGGTTCTGCGAGAATTGTGCAGAGTCCAACGGGACGCGAATAGCAGGTATTGACGAGAGGAGGCGGGCAGAGGATGCTGACGGGGGGGAAGACGGCGGATACTGCCTTCCAACTCTGGCACCGAAGGATTTATAGTGAGGTAAAATTGGGTTTTCCTCCCTCCATCCGAAGGAAAGAGTTCCAGGGTTCGAAGCATCGACATGCGAGAGTAGTCTCGTCCTATTAGCACGATTGCGAGAAGGTTCCTAAGTCGGCGAGGCGAAACTTTTCCGACTCCAGATGGGACCTTTTGGGCTCTCAAACTTGTCGCAGCTTTCTGCGATGGCAGCCTTTCAGGCCACCACTGCGTCTCATGATTTCGCACTTCCATTAGCGCAGACAAAAAAGGGACCAGGTGTTTGTTGTTTATCTCTCTCTATTGAAGGCGCAGCAGCGCGCATCTTCCTCTCTCTCTTATTTCTGACACTCCTCCATCCCCCAGATATAACTTCGTGGGAAGATGTGACATCGGAAAATGATTAATGGGGGGGGGGGATATAACTTAAACTCGCACCATACATATACAGAAGGTTATATAATGCTACGGCATGGTTGCCGAAGGATATTTTTTTCTATGATACCATTAAGTGGGGCTCACTGGCCCGAGGGTGAGTTTAACCTATGATTATACACAACTAAAAAAATATTAAGGTATTAAAATAAATTCATTGTACACAGATAAACAAATATATATATATATATATATATATATATATATATATATATATATATATATATATATATAAAGGGTCTTTCAATAAGGTCGTTCGATTTTTAAATTTAAATAAAACAAGTTGTGTGCGATATATGCACTCAATTTATTTTAAATTTGAAAGTACATTTTATGGCATTAAGTGTGGAATATGATGTCGTTCAAATGTCCGCCGCGGCTTTGCTTGGTGGAACGTATTCGGGAGGCCCAATTTTCGATGATTTTCTCGCATAAATATGCGAATTTGCTGGATTGTATTCATTATGTTGACTTTGAGGACATCAACTGTTTGCGGATTATTCGCATATACCTGCGATTTAAGGTAGCCCCAAAGAAAGTAATTTAATAGCGTTAAATCGCATGAGCTGGGTGGCCAGTTGACGTTGCCACCGCCGCCGCCGCGCGAGATGACCCTGACCTGAAATCGCTGGTGCAAAATGTCTATCGTGGCGTGCGCAGTGTGGCACGTAGCGCCGTCCTGTTGGAACCACATTTCGTCAGTATCCATATCAGGCATATAATCCAGTTGAGTCCACGAGAAGTTGCTTATCATCGATCTGTAGGTCTCGCCGTTGACGGTTATGGCAATCCCATCTTTGTTCTCCAAAAAGTACCGACCGATGATTGCTTTAGATGAAAATCAGCCCCAAATACTGACTTTGTTAGGATGCAATTGGTGCTGATGTATCTCATGTGGATTGTTTTCGTCCCAAATCTGACAATTTTGCCTGTTCACAAATCCATTCATCCAAAAATGGGCCTCGTCGCTGAAGATGATTTTGGAGGGGAAATTTAGGGCAACTTCCAACTGCTCTAGAGCCCAATCAGCGAACACACGGCGTTGTCTATAGTCGTTTACCTTAAGTTCCTGAGTAAGTTGGATTTTGTACAGGTGCAAATCCAAGTCTCTACGCATAATTTGCCAAACTGAAGTCGCAGAAAGGCCAAGTTCTTGTGAACGACGAGAAACTGACTGCCTCGGATTTTTCCGTACACTCTCATTTACGGCAGCGATTTTTCCAGCAGATCTTACGTTTCGGCGACTTACGGGTGCTGGCTGATTGTTGATCGACCCTTTGACTCGAATTTGGCCACCGAGCGTCGAACAGTGGACTCGGCAGGACGATTGTGGCGAGAATAGAAATCACGTAATGCGCGGAACTTTTGTCGAACTGAGCACTGATTCTGATAATAACATTTGATGATTTGCACACGCTGTTCAACGCTATAACTTTCCATCGTGACTTGCCAAGTACTACTGAACAGTTCACAGTGAAGTTGCCCTAGATGTCGCTTTAACAACATGGCCACTATCGCATGACAAAGCTCGAGCGTCCTTGTTGAAAGACCCTTAATATATATATATATATATATATATATATATATATATATATATATATATATATATATATATATAGTAGACAGTCAGAAAAATTTAATTTTTCGGGAAAATATTTTCTTTCATAAGGTTGTACAAGTCTCTTGTGTATAGGAGCAACAAGTGCCAACCATTCATGAGCAGTAAGGTCATTAAACATTGAACGAATGTGCTTTAATTTTGAATCATTTAGGGGGAAATAGTTATGGTTGCAAACATCCAAACCACTGTTTACACTATCGAACAGAGCATCTTTTTCATGGATTTCGGCGTATCTTCCCTTCGAATTAGAGAGTTCTTCGGCCATCACCGACTTTGAGAACAATAAATCTTTTGAAAGAGCACCGCTTTTGCCGCTCCTAAACCTATTTAAATTTTCAGGAGCAGCATTTATTTGGTTCTTCCCTTTTAAATGGAAAATTCTTTTGGAGCAACCCTTTTTAGCTCTCGATCCTTAAACTAAGGATTCTTGGGGGAGACCATACCTAGTTCTCCAAGGGGGTTTCTACTCTGGTGGCAGAGCTCTGACAATTAATTACCTCAATCATACGCGATCCGCTATTTAACTCCTCACCAAGAATTGACCCAGCATCGCTATGGCCGATTGTCTATGCGATAAATAATCTTCTGTTTATCTATATTATTTCTATAACATATAACCTATCCTCAGGTTCAATATTTCTTCCATTCACTCCGTTTCTTTTCATACTAAAACAAACTCTGTCTTGGGGCTGTATTTCTACATTTTCAGGGACACGCAATTCTACTCGGTTTTCAGTTTCCACTGTGAGCTCCATTGGTACTTGCACCAATCTACAAGCTAAATTATTTTTAAACTCAGAATCTACTTTGTCACGGCTCGTCGCGCGACCAAAATTTTCAACCCTCGTATTAACAGGGGTCACTACCACGCAACTCCCCTGATCCAAACCTGCATCTGATGAATGCGACACTTTACTTCCTCTGTGACTCAACTCATAGACTCCAATTTGTCCCATAAACTCAACACGACTGGTCGATGGCTCTCCTTAGACATTTGCAGGACCTCTATATCCGGCAAACTGTCTGAGAAGGCATCACTTAACTAGGGTGCCTCTGTGCCCTCGAATAGTTAATTACCTCGGGGTTCGATGTACTCGACTCACGTAAACATTGTACTTGACCATTGCCATCGATCAACGCATGTGTATTTCTTCTGCCTCAAACTCGCTTACCGGCTGGGTATATTTCCAAAGCATTTGGGATTATAAAGTCCATCCCCAATAAAAAAATCAATTGAAAAGGCAACTTTATTATCTACAATTCCAACTAAGATTGGGTACGCACCGTCATCCACACATAAATAAAATTCTAGTTTACCAAACGTAGGGATTTCGCTTCCTCTCGTGTCAGTCAATCTAACACGACATTTGGTAATAGGAAACCTGCCTGGGTACCAAGTTAGCAATTTATTCACAAAAGCTCGTTTTACTAAGGAACCTGCCGCTCCGATATCTAACATAGCGGTAGCCGGCAATTGCCTTACTTTCCCTCTTACTACTAGTTCTTGTAATGGGTTTATTGGTACTAGCCTAATGGGAAGGGATTTACTTAATACTGAGGAGGTCCTTCGTCTAGTGGAGGTCCTCTCCCCTCAAAAGTTACTATATGTTACGGCCTCTCAACCTCCGGGTAAAGCTCAGGATACTTCAATTCTTCTTCATAAGCAATGGGAATATCATCTCGTTCGGACTCAACTACACAAATATTCTTTGTACTTGACCCTACAATTCGATTCCCTGTTCGATCGGTACAGGTTTGTTGTTATGGTTTCGATGGAAACACACTTGCATTCTTCAGTGCTACAAGTGCTCGGCTATAACTTTCACATTTTGTGATTTTACCTCCCTTGTATCCGTTCTCACGGCATAGAGCACAGTATGGGGAATTTTTACATTCAGCAGCATCGCGTCCTTTTAACTTACAATTAGGACACCTAGGGCTTTATCTGCATTGTATCATCCTGTGTCCAACTCGATCACAGTTAAAACGCATCTCTACCCTGGGAGTGTTTGCACGTATATCATTCGTAGGTAGACTATCCCTCCATTTATCATTTCTATCGTTTGCATGCCCAGGTTCTTATTTAGTTTGAGTTCCTTGAGAGGATGTATTAGCTTGCGTATGTACATATCGAGTACTTGGAGCAAAGTAGATAGGGCTGTCTGGTTCCTGTGGCCGTTGGCCAAAAGCCTCTGGCTTATCCTCTCTCGTTTTGCTTAAGGCAATGTTAACATCCTCATCTAACTTAATTTCACTTTGGAATTTCTTTTGTGCAGCAGGGGAAATGTTTGCGTAAATTGCAGTTGCAGCTAATATATTACATAGCTCCTTCATATTACTACACCGGAAGTTTAATGAGGTTTCTACGGCTTTAATGGCTTCCCAGACTGTTTTATATGCCCTACATGTAAAAGTGTGTATATCCTCTTTCTTGTATTTATTCAACTTCAGAGCGAATACCGCAGCTAATCCATTCAAGGGTTGTTCTTCATTAATTTGTTTGTAATGATGGCGGAGCGCCTCTTTGAAAGCTTGCCATGTTATGGCAATTTTTAAACTAGGTTGGTATTCGACAGCCAGATGGGCATTTGCCTCCGATTCGTGTACAAACTGCTTTGTCTCTGTGATTTTGTCTTGGACAGTTGAAACTAACTTGAGTTCCCGGCGGAAATACTCTCCTTGCTCATTAAACCATGTGTTTAAGTGAAGTTCTACCCATACGCCATTTACTGTTCCTTTTAATTTATAAACTGGATTTTATAATGATAGTAGACGTGTTATGTTCAAACCGTGTGGGTACACAGTGTTTGATGAGTTGGGTGAAAGTGTGGAATTTAGTGGGTTTGTAGGGGTTTGGTGCAGCATCTCAAAAGGGGGTTCAAATCTCTGGTGTCAGAAGAAGAAGGAGTTGGGGGGAAATGCGGTACTATGGCATCGTCACTTGTTACTATGATCACTAAGAGAAACCAAGGGAGAAGCTCAAACTGATTTATCAAAACCACTAAGTGCCTGGCCAATATTAGCCCATTTCCACATGGAATAGACAATGCCTCCTACTCTAACTAGAGTTGATACGGAAATATAAAAGTGTATTTTTAGCTTAATTATTTTGATAGAGATATCGTAAATGTTAAAAAATCTTTAAAGCTCAGTGCCCGAATAATTTGCACTACAACTGCTCAAATGAAGCCTTAAGTTCCCGTCTTCAATATCGTACCCGAACCATAAGGTTATGATCTTAATTACAGACCAAACCCAAACTTAGGCTAACAGCCTAAATGCCATTTACGCCCAAAGGTCGTACCTGCAAGTTGCATTGGTTTCTCGACGTATTCAATCACTGTGGTTTCGTGATAATTTGATTTCGTTAATCTTCAGGCCTCAGAGATTCTTTTAAAGGTGTCTCGCAGAGAGTACTCGTGCCATCTATGGGGGTTATGTTTGTTGTAGGTGTCCTGTTTATAGAGGGAAGGTCCAACTGGCTGATGTATGTTATTATTGACCGTCACCTGGATTATAGAGGGAAGGGAATTAATGTCACGGATATTTTGGAGAGGTCCCTCAATTCCCGCGATGAGGTGATAGGTGGTTTTAATCTCGTGCCTGACTCCAAAGATACTTAAATAATATTCCGACACAGCTGGGCTTACCGAAAGCTTTATGATCGAGAAAGGACTGAGAGGAATCACGTAAACAAAAATAAATGTTTAATTCCAACAAACAAAACAAGCGAAGCAACAGGGAGGCTCGCATTTACACGATACGGTCAGGGAATATTTCACTAATATTTCGCTAAACGAACCGTAATTAGTTCTTTACTATCGATCTTAAGGTGTCTCTCCGTCCGTCTGACTTAACTGTCTACCCGAGGATCGAGTTTTCCATTTTTCTTCTATAAATAGTAGAGGAGGCGTGGCCTCTTTTCGCCTATGGGATCACAATGTTTTAGCTCCACCTGGTAGTTTGGTATTCGATGCAATCTGACGTTAAATGATGATTTTTGCGAGGGGTTCGATCGTGGAAGAGACCGTGTGACCCTAAGTTATCACAGCAACCCAACGTGTTTTGCTTGCCCGTCTTCGAAACCTGGTACGACGCAGTGGCGGAGAGCAAAAGGAGCTGTGTGGCTTTAGCTCTATTCAAAATACAAGATTTGCTCAGGATGTCTGCTGATCTAAAGTTTACAAGGGTTTTATATGAGAGAAGGTGGGGCTCGCCTCCAAAGGGATTTACCAATAAGATACTACTTTGGAGGAGCTATTGGCTAATTTACCGGAAGTTTTCCAATCCTATATTACGTAGGAGGAGTTTCCACAGGCTTTAAGTGGGTATGCTAATAATACCCTAAGAAGGGCAGGTTACTATCCAACACTGCCTATTTATTTGCTACTTTTACGACCATTGGGCGGGTATACAGTCTTTCATAACCTATCTTAGAAGTGGGTGGCACCGGTGAATAGAAAAGGATTTTTTTTATAGTATAACAGATTCCTAAGCATTTTTTTTCTCAGCAGTGTTTTCCTTATTTTTTGCTTACATGGAAGATCCTTGCAGCAATATCGAGGTGGAAAAATGAATTACAAATTCGATAAACATGAGATAATTGGATATTTCAGAACATCTGAGTTTTTCACAGTGTTTGGGCTTTGAATGTTTAGACGGGTGAATTTTTCTGTTATATCATTTACGGTTGAAAAATCAAATACAAAGTTTTGGCACATATAGGAGACTGGGATAAAGAACAGCTGAGCTTTGTAAATAAAATACAAACTTCGTGAACTGCTAATCCTTTAATTCTTATCCCTCTATCTATTTTCTATCGATCTGTCTATCTAATTATATGCAAATGTGTTCTTTTTCTAACTAGGAAAGTGAGAGGCGGGCTGGACTGCCCGTTTCATCTAACTATGCTATGGTTAATTTCTTTGTTAAGGCATTTAACATTATTATTTAAATTAGAAAGAATCGTTTTGGGAATTAGAAATCGGGATTGTTTTTGATGATTCCGATGCCAATTCTCCCAAAATGAGTGATTCTTATGATTCCCGATTCCGATTAATCGCCCCATCTCTACTATCTACCCTTTAATGCATTATATATTCAGATTCAATTTTTTTTAATCAACTAGAATTAATAAAAAAAACAATGAATTACTAAATGATGTTAGAAAAATGCTGTAACGATCTATTTCCTTGTAAACTTTAAGAAACTATAAGTGCTGAAAATATTCTCTAAGCGCCATGTAATGACGTTTGCTTCTATAAGCATAAGGCCATAAAATAAACGATGACTGGCTTTGCAGAATGATTCAAAGGAACTGTAGCGTCGAAGAAAGCATTTTCAGCATATGGGATGACCAAAACTTATATCGAAACACCTCACCAAATTTGATTACAATTACAAATTTTGATTTTCACTAAAAACTGCCTAGACAGGATCTTGGTTTTGTTTGTAGCATAATATGTTTATGGTAGTTATTCTTTGATTGCATATCTACTTCTCTTTTCCATCCCTCCTCACTCATTTGTAAACTACTGAACTCATAGTATTATATTTTTGTAGACACCAATTTTTGCTTGAAGTGAAAATATTATAGCTTTTAGCATCTCGAATAGCCTTTTAATCACGATATAGAAAACCCTTTTAATTTACAAAGATGGTTAACAACGTAACCATTGCAACTTTCATTTAATTCCTTTTTAGGAATTTGGCTTTAAAATTTAAAACATTATTCCAACATTTTACATACTAATTAAAAATTCGAAGCTATTTTTACTTGAGCAGCAAGTTTGTGGATCCTAAAAAAAATTACCCATTGGATCCTAAAAAAATTACCCATTGTAAAATCCACCATCAATGAAAGCTTCCCTTTTTCAATTAAACTTTTTGAGACTTTCGCCAGTTGAGTATATTAAAATTTTAAAGGTAAAAGCGTTTGTGTACGATGAATATTTAAAAAAGAAAAGTTTATCGGTGGTTAATTTTGATTTTCGTATACCTATTAACGAAAAAGTAGCGTGATTAAGAGACCTTTCAGGTACTTTCTTGCTTTTGGTTCTCAGCGTAAAAACCCTTTCAGGTTCTTACCACAGTCGTTCGTCAGACGAAACTCCTTCCTAAAAGGTTAGATGTTCGAATGGGTTCTCGTTAGCGCTCACAGAGGCGCGAAGTGGTCCATTAAGAAAGGAGACGTATAGTGTGCCCACTGAATCTAAAACCCAAAAGAAACTTTAATAATTTGTGAACATTTAAGTATAGAGTTAAAATACATATACCAATAGAAAGAGCGGGTGTTATGTTTTATACAATATATGTTTATATGTGCTACCAAATAACAATGGAAAGTTTAATGAAGATTAATTGGTGAATGTTCCAAGCGTGATATGGTTTATTTAAGAAAAAAAAATGATTTGTAAAATGTAAGAACTTAGTTGGGCAAAGTTAATCGTTAATTCGTTAACAGTTTTAGCGCAAAAAGACGTTTTCTGTATTTTTCTAAAAATAAGCAATGTTAATGCTTATAACTTCCGTTATATTTTTAACGGCTCAACGATTAACTGTGCTCACCTCTATCAGTAAGAACCATATTAAACTAAATTTTTCGTTCTTTTTAATGGCATACCTATATTCTCTGTCAATTTTAATGTTTAAAAGTGATTTAATTTTATCGTGGGTATCATATTTGCTGGACGCTCAATACAAACTTCAAAGTTACTCGACAAAAAAAAAGGGCGAAGAAAATGACGCAGAATGACGGCTTCATTATCCGATAAACGACAGATGGCCTCAGAGTAAACGGATTTCGCTGCTGGGGTTGGGGCAGAACTGTGGATTTAGGGCTTTAGGCCTACACGATTTAGAGCAAAAATGGACCTTGTATTTCTTTTTTCTCCAATAATTGCGTTTTGCGCCCGAAGAGCCGCACGCCACCTGCAGGACCTCTCCCAAATTAAGCGGTTGTTCACTAGTAATTAAGAGGGGAAAGAATTCACGGGGGTGGAGAAAAAAAAAGACAATGCAGATTTAAAAAGAACAGATAAAATAGAACTCCTTAAAAGAGGTCAGGCTTGAAAAGACTTTTAATTACATCCAATGTCATTTTGCATGGAGAGGGTTATCGTAATGTTGTCTTTCTCCCAATATAGTCCTCTAGATGCAAAAAAAAGATGGTACATCTAGGTTCGTGGAAGAATCTCCTACACAATTACACCTTCCTTATTCCTCCTTTCTGCCCCATCTGTCTTGAAATTTCATGCTCTCACTGTTAATCTTATATGAGAAGATGGTACAACAAACTTTACCAGTACAACAGGGAGAATGGCGTATTTCGAGCAATGCCTTTATTAATTAAGAGAAATCGGGATTCTGGTTCATGTGGGGGAAAGGGCGGAGGAAAGTACTAACAATGAACTCAATGACGAGTCACAACTCACAGGATGTTTAATAATGAGTGCACTGCTGTGTAAGACGACCTACATGAAAGGGATGGGGGTGGGGAAGACATGGCTTTGGCAGGTGCTGACGAAACCACACCTTTTTCGTCACTCATTGTAATGCTTGCAGGATTGCATCAATAATCAGCAACTTTATGCCATATGAAGAGGAAACGGCAATTAATTGAAAAAGTGTAATGCACGAAAGTGGGGCCCACTGAGTGATTTTTAAAAGACGTTAAACAGACAAAAAAGCAAAAAAACAACAAACAAAAACAGTGTATGAATGTAAATAACATGAATACCATATAAGAGCAAAGCTAAGAATGGCAGTAATAGCGAAGCTCATGAATTCTAATTGCTAAAATCCCCCCCCCCCCAAAAAAAAAGGGAGCAAGCTTTCCTGTCTTGTCCCATCCCTCGCATTCACATCAGCTCCTACATCACAAAAAATAAAAACTACTCGGCGGTTTGTGTGATTTTAACACCTCTGTTATATTTTCGCGACAAGTTTCCTTCCATTTTTGTGGCCATGTCAAGTCATTTTCATCAAACTAAAGAATTAAATGAATCGTGAAGCTGCGCCCGAAAACCCAGGACACGAGCAATTAAAAGTCGATTCAGAGGTTTGTTTTCAATCGTCCTCCCCTGCATCGACATGAATTATTAAGGCCATATTTAAATGATTTCAGTTTTAAAAGTCGGCCATGCAGGGGGTAAAGCTTACCTCACAGGATTTATTCGTAATCAGGCGGAGATTCAAAGGATGGTCTTAGGCCAGAATAATACGGAGAGGGCATCACAAAAGAGATGCTAGATTTTCCAAGGAGAAATTAAAGCCGCCTTGTTCCAATTTATATTCAAATGATGGCGAATTTGCACATTCTTGAGTACATTAAGATAAAAAAATGCTACCTGCTATATATCATCATCCCGTTTCCTCCCATATATATATATATATATATATATATATATATATATATATATATATATATATATATATATATATATATATATAAGGTAATGCGGCATGTTTTTTCGCTCTGGAAACAGTCTCAAAGATGAACACTGTTGGGGACGATCCAATTGTATTATAATTGTCGAACAATTAATTGAAAAATTACATTCCACTCATTCTACTGTGCATTGTTATTTAAAGGAGATAGGCAAGGTTTCATGATTAGGACAATGGATTCCTCAACACCTGTCTGAGCTACACTTGCAACAAAGAATAAGCAGTTGTTCGTCTCTCCTTTCTCGACAAAAGAGTGGACCATTTTTACTAAGATTGTTACATGAGACGAAGTGGGCTATATACAATATTATTAAACGTTCTAGACAATCGATTAATATCCTAGGGTTAGACCAATACTCGGGTTGAAACAGATACCTTAATATGGAAGATTCTCTGGTCCGCTTGATGATATATGAATGGCATAATCACAGATATTCACTGTGAGAAGTTGGACAGTTTACATGCAACACTTGAAGAATAAAGGCCAGCATTATTCAAGGAAAGATGAGTGTTCTTTCATCAAGACAATGCGCGATCTGATATCGCGAGAGATACGTTACTAAAGCTTAACAATTTCGATTGGGAACTAATGAATTATCCTTCATACTTACCCAACAAAGCTCCATCAGATCACTATATTTTTAGGAGTTTAACGAATCACCTGAAGAGAATGAATATGTCATCAAAAGATTTTTTTTAAATCAAAGTCAAGCGATTTTTACAAACATGGCATTGAAAAGTTTATAGAAAAATGTAGACTAGTGGTATAAACTGGTGGGAACTATATTACTTATTTAATTAAAAAAATACATTTATTTAAATATAAATAACTTTAAAGAGTTGCTATATTTCTATCCATAAACTCTGGACAGGGGTGAATGTCTATTTTTAATCAATTAGATTCTAAATATGAATTTCACCGTTCGCGATGAACCTTTAGCTGCGTTTTACAAAATGGATATGATTACGTTGATCTCTCGTTTATGATGTTTTGCTTCAGATGATGATTATCTCTTATTTTAACTGAGTAAACATCCTAATTAAGCATACTCCAGAAGTGGAAATCACGGTTCTTGGAAACGAGGCACCAATTCCACTATTCCATACTGCCACGTCATCCAATCCAGTTAGAAAAATTATATTACTAGTTTATTATCATTGCGCCATAAGGAGAGGGGCAACATCCTGTTGGGACCAATGAAAGAGACACTTTTAACCTATCAAGTTGAGGCACCAACTGGTAACCTAACATGGTCTCTCACCTGTCGTTACCACCCACGATAGCTCGCCCCATCTCAATGGGCATATTCGTCTGCGCTCTTGCATTTTTGAAGGGTACATCTAGTGTGGACTTGTTTGCGGCCAGCATCAAACATTTTGTCTGTTCACTCACAATTAACTTAAAAAAATAGCTTCGTTATTAAACCACAAACATCCTTCTGTGAAACGATAGTTATATTTATTCAAGAACCCTCGGTTAAGCTATGTAACATTTTTAACTTGCACGGGTGAAAATTCTTTGTCTTTGAAATCTTCCAGAGGGAACTGTTAAGAATCTTAAATTCCGAATATGTCCCACGAATTGACCTCTTAGGACTACCTATCACCTTCGCTATGACCCTTTCCTTCATTCCGGCTGGTACGTTTTTTCCTTCATTTCGGCTGGTACGGTTTTTCCTTTATTCCGACTGGTACGGTTTTTCCTTCATTTCGGCTGGTACGGTTTTTCCTTCATTCCGGCTGATACGGTTGTTCCTTCATTTCGTCTGGTACGGTTTTTCTTTCATTCCGACTGGTACTGTTTTTCCTTGATTTTGGCTGGTACGGTTTTTCCTTTATTTCGGCTGGTACGGTTTTTCCTTCATTTCGTCTGGTACGGTTTTTCCTTCATTCCGGCTGGTACGGTTTTTCGTCCGGAATGGGAACTCCACCACATTCCTTTTATCGTACAATTTTCTAACCAGTTTCCCTACTGTGGCAGAATAGAGAAAAACTCGTCCAAAGGTGACGCACATTGAATTCCTCTCTTACCTGTCAATATGACCTATCATCGCGCGTACTCATCAGTGCGACTTCATTTCGTTATTCATTCGTTAAGCTCATATTATTCTCAAGAAATAAAATATTACTATTCATTTAACTATTAAATAAATATGAATTCAAACTTTCTTGTGTCCACACTTTATAAACATGTCAATATGTATATATTCAAGCAAGTTCCCCAGCCTTGATGTCTCGTTGCATAAAATGCACACGAAATTCGATTACTTTTCTTTTCCCAGTTCGTGCTTGAAAGATCAAAGGCCCCATCTTCCCTTTCCTTTGAAGCACCAAACTGAGCTGGGAATAGGATTATTTATAGTTCGCATCTTCAAAAGGATATTTTGCCATCATGAGGCAAATTATACTAACATCGGGCTATATTTTTCAAATCATATAAGCTCGACGTTATCGGTCTCAATGACTAACTGAATAAGCAGCTCAAGTAGCTACTTCTGACATAAGAACCTAAACTGAACCGTTCTCTGATACTTTTCTTATAGAGCCTCAGCTTTTGTGAGACCTTCATCTTATATCTGTCCATAACTTGCTCTTACCTTGCAGTCTTTTGTGCTGCAGGGGCGATTGCGGTGCCTTTATTTTGCTGTGAGAATTTAGAATGATTTGCATACTACTATAGGCTCTTACCCCTCCATTGAAGCCTTCACACGTGCCTTAAGGCCTACCTCTTCTGCCATAGACATCTTTATAGTTGGCAGGAAGGCACTTGGTGAAGATCCATGTAATTGAAGAGTGCCAAAACTGATATTATATTATTATTACTTCTGGATGCGAGTTACCTGTGCCTCAAAACATAAGTAAATTCCCCTTGTTTTATTTTTAGATAAATTCAGTAAATATTTTAATCCATTCGTTTTATTCAAGTAAAGATATTGGTTATTTATCGAGAGGTACAGGAAATACCATTTCAGTGTCTCCGCCACTAATCTATATTTTTATAGCATTAAAAATTATTAATTATAATATATATTTTTTAATAAAATTCATATCAGCTAAGATTTTAATGTTTCTTGCATTCCATTTCTAATTTACGAAATATCTTTTTTCCAATGAAATCACGTTTTTTTAGGCTATCAAAGACCGAGTGGTTTATGAGTTAATTAGGTGTGGGGGGGGGGGGTACTCACTTGGGGCTGTCTTGAGCATCTGGAGGAATATTGCCGCTCTCCACCTTCTCGGCGATCGGCACTGTAGACCCGGTGGTTTATGGCTTTATGGTGGGCACAGAGAGGTACTCGTTTTCGGTCCTCGCACGCCTGCATTCCCCGTGGACTCCCCCTAATTATCCTTCAATTCTCCCTTCTTTCCCGGTTCCTGAACACCCTCTTGCAGGAGCGGCAAACAGCCATGTTGTTAGAATTATTAGCCAAAAAGCAGGGCAGGGCTAAGCAAGGTGGTGGTGCTTAAGTGAGAGACGTTTGTCTCCGATTGATTTGGAAAGTTAAGGTGATCTCTCTAGAGGACTTATTCATAACGATGTTTAGTTCTGAATGCCCTCGTTAGTTAGAGTTTAGTTTCAGGGTAGTTTGAGAGAGATTTGATGGTTCCGAAATCGATAGAAGGTTATGAGGTTGAAGGACCGAAGGTTAAATGAATTTAGGAGAGAGAGTTTGCTGGGAATTCGAGGGAACACACAGAACCAATACGAGAAAGAGGGTATAGAAGCTTACCTGGGTCGGAGAACACGGGCGAGCTCCTACTAGCGAGTTTGAGTCGTACAGCGTGCCGCACACTTCCGAAGTTTTGTCCGGCCGACTCCAAGAGTTTGAGGGAAGTTTTGAGAGTTTTGAGTTTGATTGTTCCTTCTTCAAGCTTCAGAATGGTCCCGCCCAGAGTCCAAGAGCTTGCGAGGAGTTTCAGATATATGTTTCTTAATCTAGCCAAATTTATTTTTCGCTTAAATGACTCAATTAAAAGAAACAATGTTGAATGTTCATGTATAAGTCAATTCGATAACTTTAACATTTCCCCATTTGCCTTTTTGAAATTGATGTTGTTATGAAAAAACTTATTCTTAAAGAAATGAATTTTGACTTATGTTCTTAGTTTGCTTGCAATATTTATTTTTATGGGTACCCGATCTGTCAATTTAATTATTTCATTGGTTTTGTACTAACATTATTTTATTTCTCTCCCCTTCCTTGCCCCCCTCCCAAAACGTATATGCTTGCTTCTCGTGTCTCCCCTAATCGGCCTCTTCAGACGACCCCCTTTTCTGCTAATCGTGTTCACCCTTTAGGCTCTGTTCTTGACCCTTTCTGCCTCTCGGTTTGACCTTGCTACCTGTTATTGCTAAATCTTAATGTACATTTACCTATCCCTCTCCTACTTCCTCATTGGTGATTTCTTGTCTTAGAGGGGTCCTTTATTTTTTTACTGTATATATATACCCTTATTATATTATTTTTCCCTGTAATTATCCTTGAGAATGAACTGAATAAAGTTCGAAAGTACTCAGAAGCACTTTTTTTATTTTTCCTGCGGGACAGGAAAAAAGGATAATTTTTTCTTCGGAAAAATTTATTTCCTGATTCGAAAAATTCCGTACTGAGGGGATTCGAACCAAGCACACTGAGGTAGAAAACAACCGTTTTTATCTTAATTAAACAGAGTCTTAGACTACTCGGCTACGCGGATCGAAGAGTGGTCTAAGACTGTTTAATTGAGATCAAAGCGGTTCGCTGCCTCAGTGTGCTTGGTTCGGAATTTTTCGAATTAGGAAATAACTTTTTCCCAAGAAAAAATTATCCTGTTTATATATATATATATATATATATATATATATATATATATATATATATATATATATATATATATATATATATATATATATTATATATATATATATATATATATATATATATATATATATATATATATATATATATATATATATATATAAAGGGTATCGCGGAACCCGGTTCACACGGCCCAAAATAATTACGCACATGAAATTTATAAGGACGGTGCTGCTAAATTACGAGGTATCCGCAAGGGGCTAAATAAATACACACCTAAAAATAATTTACAGTATTATTTACAACAAAATTAAAATGAAATAAATTAACTGTTAACAAATTATACGGGGGTCATCAAACAATAAGAAAATTCACAAATGCTTATCATCATCGAACGACCACAAGTCGTTTTAACCAAAAAGATATTCGCGCATACAAAAATGGGTTATATGAATAAATTGTTTAAAGCCCAAATGACATGCGCCGTTAAAGATGAAATAGGCTTCGCTACTCTAGTGACAGGTGTTCCCGGAATAACCTCCCTGTCTTACGTCCCTTACCCGAAGGCACAAAATTACAAGAATAGCACTTATAACACGTAATTAATTTAAAGGGGACGTAAGAAGAAAGAAATACTCCGAAATACCTGATACCAGAGCAGTGAAGCAATAACCCACGTTGGAAACCCAGACGAAAGAGGCTCGGCGATGAGGAGGAAATTCGACCCAAGTCCACAGTGGTAAATGCGATAACGGTCTTCGGAGAGGAGAAACCCACAGACGGCGATATCGTGGCGAAAGGCGTCGATACCACGGGGAACGATGTTTCGAGGGCCCAACGATCCGAGAGAAGGAATTTGGATGACAGAGTTCCCCAAAGAGGAGATGCGAGGTGACTGGGGGAGAGCTTTCACGTGCCCAGTGTGAACGGCTTCACAAGGAGAACACTTGCAAACGTAACTGGAAGAGCACAAATCGATGCAGTTAACAGAGGGGCAGCGACAACGCTGGCAGGAATCAATGGCAGAAAATCCTCGCTGCACTAAGGAATCCAGTACGGATCTTCAAAATGAACGTCAAAGTAAGTGACGAACAACGATTCAGCGGAGCAATCAGGCAGAATTTTCGCAACAGAATCAATAAAAAGGCCTCACGGCCCTATTTATATCCTTTAGTCCGAAGGGGGAAAAGGGAAGTGGGGCACAAAGGGGGGGGGGATGAGTCGCTTCCCCTACGCAAATTAGGCTGGTAAGTTAAAGAAGTTTAGGCCAAAAATGGTAGTCTCGAAGCGGGTTGACCTGTGATAAACACCATAAACTATGATGAGAAAGGAAAAGCATGGGAATCCGAGGGCCTACCCATTACAATATATATATATATATATATATATATATATATATATATATGAGATCGCACGAAATTTATATAGAAAAAAATAATTTTGTTAGTGTCTTAAATTTATTTTTTGTTTGTTTTCAGTGTGGTCCCAGCCTGGTACTGCTGCTCAACCTCCTGATTTCTCCGACATCCAGGACTATCACTACGACTATGAGGATGTACAAAACTCCTCCGCTCCGTAAGTATTTCCCTTTTCTCTGCAGTGCCCCAGATCTCAAAATATTCCCGGACCTAATATTGTTTGGGGGCAAGAAAAGACAGCCGATGACTAGCAGTAAAGGTTAGGAATAGTTCATACTAATCTCCCTTTGGAGAAAACTAGTTTTATTTATGCGTTTTCTTTTTACTACAAGGTTAGCGCTATAGTACACTTTTGGGGAGGGGGGCTGCGTTTTCAAGCCCCACCTAAGCAAACAAACAAGCCTCCTATCTCAGGGATTAGAGCGTGATTAAATTCTGCAAATCCGCAAATCGTTGGAATGTAACTTCCATTCTTCCCCAATCATCTATAAACCCGAATTTAATCCCCCCTCCCCCTCCCATAGCGCACTCCTGCATACAAAAATATGCAAATAACAACAAAGCAAACTGAGAAAACCGCACACTGCAAATTGAACACATCCTACGAATCGTAATAGTCACACCCTTCCCTTTCTTACACATAACAGTCAACCACTTCACTTACACCATATCATTAATGCAATCAAAGCAAATAGTACATGGAATGCGAATGCGGTGCAACACCAATATACCGTGGGAAAAAAGCGGCCTCATTAAACAGAAAAAATACTCTGAAGCTTATCTAAGATCACTGACAAAATACAAAAAATTCTCTCTCCGAACACCAAAATACCATACCTAATCAACACACACAAATCAAACAACTTGAAATTCTATATAGAAAATATAAACCCCCGAACTAACACAACTCATTTCTCGAAAACAATAAAATAGATACGCAAAATTGACCCCTCCACCTCACCCCAGCCCGAAGCTTTCACAACAGGCAACAAATTTTCCTCCTCCAAACAACATTGCAACATCCATATGAAGTACTAAAACAAGATCAACCATAAATCAGCCATACATACGAGAACAATAATAAAGAATACAAAGAAATCCCACCCAGGCAAACGAAAAATCCAACCCCTATCCCACCCTTAGGTATCTAATCCTAGCAAGCATTTTCCAGTACTTATGACTGTAAAAAACTCTATTCCTACCATATCGAGAAAAAAAAACACTTCGCCCATTCTCAAACACAATAAACCCCCTAACATGCCATTATCACAGAGCTCCATTTCTCTCCTCTCAACACAGAGAAACTACTGTAATGCGAAAACGAATCTTAACACTAATACCACCCAAAACCTCACAGCATGGCTTCAGAAAAATCATTTCATAACAACTCTTACTCGTAAATCTAACACAACACTTACTAGAAGATTTCAATCAAAATCTACCATCACGCCTTCAGTACACAAAAAGCAATTCTCTCACCCTGCTCTTCAACCTATCCATGCACATGTCAGCCAGACCCTTATCTCGTAAGAGTACAATTATGCGCAGATGATCTCACAATAACATCGCGACACAGCAACAAAAATTTAGCTAAGAGAAACATATACAATACTCCCAAACCACAGAATTTCTTGGTAGAAAAATCCACAGTAACATTATTCCCTTCACATGCACGAATTTAATTACCACTCCAACACTACACTACTAATCTAACGCACTCCACAAAATAAAACGATTACAATATTGGGCGACACCTATGATATACACAACAACTTCTTTACACATAACTTCACAAACATCTTCATCAAAACCAAGAAAAAACTCAATGCTCAAAATGCTCTCATACTACCTGTGAACAACAAAAGGAAGCACTAAGCACCCCTTATAAACAATTTACGCACACCACACTTAATTATGCATTCCCTGCCTAGCACCAACCACATCTAAATCTAATAGATACAAACTCAAAATGGCACAAAACAAACCCTTAGAAAAATCACTGGCTATACACAAACTACTCTTTCAAACCTTTCCCTACACTACAAAAAAATATTCCCTATAAGTGCACACGTGAACATAATATGCATGCAGTTTTATACCACTACACACTCATAATCAGACCCATGCTACAACCTCAACTCCCCCATCCTCAGCCAAAGAACAACAAATTAACATCTTTAAGGCAGGCCACAATAACCAGTCAAGGAACCATAAATTAAGAAATAGATTCTCAACTAAATTTACCGCAAGGTAAAAGGCGTCCCGGAGGTATGCCCGATGCAGTGAGAAGGTGGCTTATTCCTATATTAAAAAAACTTGTAATATTGTAGAATCGCATCTTAGCTGTTTTGCCTACAAACTAAGCGTTGGCGATAAATAGTATGCGAAAAATGTTGGTGATATATTTGAAAAAGGGAAGGAATTGGCAAAATAGCCTGACATAGATCAGGAGATAATTATTCAAAGCACTACACAACACAAACAAAAACTACTCTTATTGCTAACGATGCTTCTTGATGTTACATTTCTCAAAGTCTCTTTTATTCACACACAAATAGTCAATCAACTTACTATCTGCTCTCTTTAGGAATTAAGTGTACCTCCAGTTCCTTACAGTTACTGCCCGGATTTGTATGTCTTAAGAAGGTAATATTACGTTTTCAGAGAGGAACAACAAACCAACACAGTTGTTATTAAGTTAAACTTTATAATTCAATACGATAATTACCTTAATTAAAATAACAAAACCAAAGAAGAAAAGGAAAGGTAATAAGAAATCAAAGGCGACAAAACAAAGAAATCTTCTTCCTCCACAGGGAATCCGGGAATAAACGAGTCTGTTGCCGTTTCGGTAAGCGACCAGGCCAGAACGGCTCGTCTGACACCGAGAGCCCTCGAGCGGGTGAAGGCGAGACCAAGACTAAACTCGCAAGTGCAGTGAAAGGCCTCTCGATTACGTCGGAGTATCTCATTAAGAAGTTACCTGGCGTTCTTTAACTCGCTTGCTTCAAACGCTTTTGAGTTATTCGCTCTACTTATGACAGCAAGTTGGCCAAAGGTTTCCTGCTCCATCGAATGGGAGCTTTAGCTAGATTGACAGATAGAGAGCCGAAGGGACCCGTTTCTCGGGTGGTACCCTTTTAGCGAATGGGGCGGACCCTTCCGAAGCGGCCAATATCAGTGTTTCGATGCACTCTAACACGAATTTCATGAAAGGAGCAGTTTATGCAAGGGAACTCGTAGAATTCTGATTAAAAGTCACAACTGAACAGCTTACTAACCCAAGAGCAGTCAAAGTCAAGCGAGTGATGATAAAATAGGGAGGCGATTAGAGACCGACCCCTCCACTCTTTGTCACGTTCGACCGTAAGAAGCTCCTTGAGTCGGTCGTGCTGGCTGGTATCGCTACCGCGTGAAGGCATTCAGGAAACTTCCGCAGAGGTTCTAATACAGCCACCGCTTTGACCATACGAATCGCTCCTGTAGATGGGCAAAGTCGGATTTACCAGAAGTCTGTGTTTGTTGCTCCAAAGCCGTACACGATAAGTCCTTTTCCTTAGTGGACACGTGTGTCAATTGCGGAGAGCCGCCCCCTGCTTTTCCGAAGCAATGTAGCACGCATCTCCTGGACAAGAATATATTGTCTGTTCACGCTGCGGATCGTCTCTCCTTGCGCTACCTGGCATGTTTTGCGCCCCATTATTCAAAAAGGTACCCTATGCTCCTGACCCCTCCAGGGCTACGAGCACGGCCATTTCCGTGCTCAATTTGAACCATTATGAGGTCTTCTGGTAGAGCTAGAGATAGAAGTAGTTCACACATCGCCTCGGCTAAAATCATGGTGTCGGTCTCCCTCCTCTATCTTGACCGTTTCCCGCCAGAGGAAATGGCCCCGTAGGTCCAACGAGTCGTTACACTCATAGGATGACAAAAAACAAAGGTAGTCATAAGGCCGTCTACGAGGACTCCTAGATCTGTACCCGGAAAGGAGGTTAGCACCAAAAAAGCTTCGACTTCTACAACCCTATCTAAGGTTGGACCGGGCGACTTAGAGATGCAGGACCCTCCAAAAGAGCGACCTGCGTTTCTGAAATCGCCACATTGCCTGCCAAAAGTTTCGAGGTAGATGGAAGAAAAGACTCATGTAGCAAGCCCAACATCCCCATCTAAGTCCTCGAAGTCGGCAGCGCCTTCAGCGTCTTGTTAGGCCAACAATGTCCAGAGTTTTGCCTTCCGGAAGCATACTGCTCTTCCCGTGGGGGTTTTCACTTCAAGGACTATATGGGTTTTGTGACCCCATATCATGGGATGGGAACCGGACAGTAGGATACAAATTTAGCCCTGGCATAAGGTCTTCATTGTTCTATTTTCTATAAATAACTACATTCAGGCAGTGGCATTGCAGTTATATTGGAGAAGAGGTATACTGTTATTTCTGTGTACATTCCACCGTCACGCGGCTTCGTTGCAAGAAACTACTATCGCATCTTGACACGGTTTCAGAGGCATTTTATCTCGGATATGGGGAATTGCACAATCATTTTGATGAGTGAGGACCTTGCCAACCTGATCGACGTGTTTGAGATGGGTGTGCTAAATGTAGATGAGTTTAGGCACCACTGCCCGAGAATCGCTTCATTTTATTGCCTAAATCTGTCCCTGTGCTCTTCTAAAGCACAACCTGATTTGGGGTGGGAGATGGTCGAAGACTTCAATGGTAATGGATACTTTCCAATTTTCTGTACAACTCGAGATGTTTAGGTAGGTTAAGAGGCCATTGAGGTTTTATCCGGCAACCTCATTATCGCAGAACTAGCTATCCCCGCATTCTTGAACTTGTGGCGGAATCTTTCGGGATCCGTTTATACGCCTTCTCTAGCCGAGATACTGTCCCTCAAGCATTTTAAGTACGTCGTGATGTCGCTAAAGGCCACCGAATGGATTTTAAACTCAGAGGTGGAGAACTTTTCAAAGACAGGTTTACTTGGAGTGAATTAGGTTCCGCTCTCGCTTCATGCGCGATACCGCCCCTGGCAGGAACGACTTCCCGTATACCATGCTTCGACACCTAGGTAAGCGAGGCATGCTATTTTTCTGCTAGATTAGTTAAACAGGATCTGGACTGAGGGTACCTTCCCATAAATAATGTGCTCGCTTTTTTTCAAACCGGGAAGAGATCACTATAACCTGGCCGTAGAAATTAGTAAATCTTAGATTAAACTTTCTCTTAAAAAGTAGATGGCACCTCTCCAGCAGAGTGAGGTTCCACTCCACGTTGGATGCTCTGCTCTGACTAAAAAAAACTGGTTGTGAGGCCTTGCTTCAAAGAAAGCACTACCCCAGATTTTTTTTCGATTTTTAGAAGAGTTATGATATTGCATGTCGATAAGGTATCATAGAGACTCTCCACGTGATGGGAGTAAGGGGACGCGCCTCCCATTCTTTATTTCTGAGTTTCTGTCAAATCGTCGATTTTGCGTTGGGGGAGCCCTCTACGGCCAAATGGGGCGAGAATAGTGTGTCTCACATGGAAGTGTGTTTAGTTTCACACTTTTTTGCCTTGAGCATTAACTTTATTACCTCGGGGCTGCTAAAAGATGCTCTTGCTACGCTCTACGTGGACGAACTTTCGATCTATCTTGGTGCAGCCCAAATGTCAGCTCTGGAGCGCTGACTCCAACAGGCATTGGACCGCATCTCTTGTTATGCCAAAGCGCACTGGTTAAGGCTTTCCTTGGCCAAGACTAATGTGGTGCACTTCTACTGTCATCCACAGCTCATCCCCGACCAGGACTTTCTCCTAAACGAGTTTTGCCTGGAAGTGGTGGATTCGCATCGTTTCCTTGGTCATGTTTTTGACCGACACCTCGCCTGAGTCTCATATTCGCAGCTTTAGGGTCTCTTATACCCACGCCATGGACATTTTCGTTCTGTGACGTTCAGCACCTGAGGTGCTGATAGGGCTACTACCTTACTTTTCTATCGATCTTTTGTCCGTTTAAATCCTGACCTCGAATGCGAATTTTATGCATCCACTGCCGAGCGTGTATTGCGGAATGTGGACTCGATTTACCATACTGGACTCCGCCTGGCGACTGGTGCCTTCCATACATCCCCTATTAAGAGCCCATTTGTTAATGCTGGGGAGATGCCACTCGTTCTCCACCGTGCTCAATTCCATATGTGCCTGTACGCAGGAGCCCGGCGACTCTCTTAGTCGCCAACGGCTCTCACTGCATCCGAGGCCAATCTCGATGGTGCCCTTGGCGCCAAGAGGCGCCAGTCATACCCTAAGTCCTTTCTTTGGGTTTCGGACTAGGAAACTCCTTTGAGAGTTCGGTGTAGCTCTGGGGCCGGAGCGTCTCTGATTCTGCACCAGGATGCCACTCTGCAGGGTACCACCTTTGATTATTTGTCGCCACACCTCTGCTCCCAAAACCTCCCTCAGCGCCGGGAGTATTGCGATCGTCCTTTTTGGAGCACATTCTTGTCACGCTGCCTTCGTGCCAGTGTACACAGATGGCTCCAATTCTCAGGATGGTGTCGGCTTCCATGTTGAATCTCATTTGTTTGAAGTCGACGGGGGTTTACCAGGCGCTGTATCTGTCTTCATTGCCAGCTGGTTACAATACACCGCTCGGTACTCCACAACTATCAAAACTTAGAAATTTTGTTTCTGAGAATTTCACAAACCGATATTAAACATAATAATACAATTAAATGCGGGAGAAATATGCAATTTTGTACGACAGATCGATCTATAATTTTTTATGAGGATAGGGGAACAAAATGCCCAAAGCGTTTTTAATCATATAATTGATTCCAATCATGAAATTATATAAATGTAACCATTATTGCAAAATGCAGATCACATCATCAATGTAAATTAAAGAAATGCCAATTTATAACATAGAAAGAAGAATTTATTCAGTAATTTTATCGAAAACTCTTGTCTTCAAACTAGCAGGTAAAAGTGTGATAAATTTTTGTGAGTGTTCTCTCTCTAATATATATACACTTGTAATTGATTTGTTCCTTGGGAATCTGATATGTAGTAGGAATATGAAGACCCAGGTGATTACACTAATCCTTTATTGGCCGGACGTTTCGGACCTTCACTAGGACCATCTTCAGCGACTGTGTTGACTAATAAGAAGGGTAAGGAATATTAACGATAACAGTTAAAAGAATACATTAAATAATGGCTAAGAAAGCGGATGAAGACAAGTTAAAATAATAAAATTGACAATTATTGAGATTAAAGTAAAAACAAAAATACAAATATATAGAATTAATTAATACTATCCAGTGTAATTTTGAAAATAATAGAAAGAAGTGAAGTTTTAACATAAATTGAGTTGAATATCAAATATTAAAGGAAACTGGAGTAAACAATAAAATAACCTATTATATTAAATTATAAATAACAACAAAAACCCGAAAACAAATTAGAATGAATTAAACCGAGTGACTAACCTTCATCGTGGGAGTTGAGAAATCAACTAACTAAATATATAAAACTACTAACGAGATTTGTTCGTTTGGTCGGTTGGCTAGTTAATGTATTGAAGTGTTGGTTGGTTATATAGTGAATAGTTTAATTAAGGAGGAGTAATTATTTAAGTTTGGATTTATTTTATTGATGTATAGTGACAAAAGTTAAGGCTGAAGATAAGATGGTAAATGAATCAAAATTAAGAGGATGATGGTGATACTCAGAGGGTTGCCTTATGGAAGAGGCTTCAGGTTTAAAGACAAACCTAAGTGCTTTGCGATCCTGCATTTGAGTTGTAAGCCAGTTTGGCCTACATAAATTTTTCTCCAAAATATATTATCCTCGACCCTTTCTTACTACTGTTTCTAAACAGAAGGTTTTCATTAGATTACCCTATCTCGAGCATTTGACATCCGAGTTTAACAAACTCCTTCTCTCTACCCTCAACAACCATTTCCCTCAATGTCAATTCATTTGTATAAATTCCAACCCTGTATCGTTAAATTCCTTTTTTCTCCATAAGGAGCCAATCTCTTTGGGCTTGCGATCCTGTATAATTTACAATTATAGATGTACGACCTGCCACATTAAATGACTTTATGACGATTTTTATATTGAATTATTATTTATAGATAAAAGATTCTTCTTTTATTTGTTCTTATTTCATGTCCCTAGCTGCAATGGTTATTGAGATATGGCTTCTGAAAAACGGTCCTGCAGGACAAGTTGCTGGAAGACCCGAGCAAGGGAATCCCGGCTTTGGCTAGAAAGATGAACGTTGGAGTCACCACGATGACGCTGGCCCTGAATGAGGACCTTTGCTAGCACTGGTGCATGAGGCGCAATAGACAAATTCTCACAGCCATGGCAATGAGAACCGCTTGACGAAGTCAAAGAAGCTCCTGAACAAGCTCAAGATCCTGTTGACCAAGAGACGAACTGGTTCTTCTTAGACGAAAAGAACTCCCAGGACCAGATTTACATCACCCATAACCAAAACTGCCCCGCTTACAACCCATACAACATTCCATGTATCATGAAGATCAAGTTCCCCCACCTATCAGGGGGTGTGCCTTAGGTCAGGGTGAAGTAATACTCACTCACAACTTTGAGCAGAATTTTAGGCAAAATTCAGACGATTATGTGGAGATGCTGGAGAATGTGGCCAAACCCTGGCTGGAGAGGGTTGTTGGTGGAAGGACATACCTCTGGAAGGAGTCAGCTGTTTGGAGAATTTCTACGATTTCACCAGCGCCACTTTCAGCCTCATATATCCATCGATATTAATCCCATGTGTGGGGCGCAATTGAGAAAGAGACCAACGGCCGCGCCAACAACATCAAGAACGGACAGAGTGAGAAACTCATGTGACAAGTTTCTGAGTCATCTTGAGGCCACGGTGAAAGCTAAGGGCGGTTACTTTGAGTAAACTGTTATTTCCCAGCCATTATTTAGTTGAGTTTTGTTTTATTTAAATTTAAATACATTAATTTTTGTGCTGAGATATTGGGGGTGGGTGAGTTTGTTATGCAAACTAACAAATTAGGTCTCTGAACAATATATATATATATATATATATATATATATATATATATATCGTGGTATGACATTATATTACATCAATACCATATTATATCTATGGGGAAAGGACCGATAACTTACAGGTGAACCGACGAAGGGGCGGAACACCGCTAGTTTAGTTTAGACAGGCTAAAATGCGAGAGGAGAGTGCCACGAGGTCAGGTAACAAATGGGCAATGGCAAATTTCAAGGTTATTTAAAGAGGCACGTACAAAAATATAATTTTATTTAGATATAAATAATGAGAGAATTGATGGATAAAATTACCTCAGAGAATTAACGGACAAAATCACATCAGGAACGAAG
>OZ018326.1:9364227-9798897 GCA_963969495.1 Ceratothoa steindachneri | reverse complement strand
ATAAAAATGAAACCTATTCACATAATAATTGAAAACAATATAATAAATAGTCGAGTATATCCCATATGTAATTAATACTTTATATGTTTTCCTTTTTCTTTTATAATCGCTTTAATGCATTTTTGCATATTGTGCATAATTAGTTGGGGCAACCTTCTGCCATTCAATGTGAGATACTAACTTTTATTCCTATTTCTTCAGTGATTATCTTATGTTAACTTACCAGTGGAAATTTTTATTAAAAATGTCCCCGAAGAAACAGATTCTTGAAGATCAAAGAGCTCAAATTATTGCATGTCCCAGAGAAGGATTATCCCAAGTCAAAATTGCAAGAGAATTGAAATGCTCGAGAAACGGTCTCCAAACAACCATTAAAAGGTACAATGAGACCAATTCTTTCAAAAACCGTGATTGTCAAGATCGCAAAAGGTGTACAACTATGAGGGAATATAGGTTGCTAAAAAGGTCATTTCTGGCCGATAGGTAAAAAACCTCTTCTGATGTAGCTTCTGAATTTTGGGCAACAACAAAGATATATCAAGGCGCACAGTTAGAAGAGGGTTAGTAAAAGCTGGGCCTAAAGGATGTAAGGCTAGAAAAAAAACCGTGGCTGTCTCATGTGAACAAGAAGAAGCGATTGCCCTGGGCAAAAGAGCATAAAGATTGGACTGATTATAATTGGGCTAAAGTTGTTTGGTCTGATGAAAGCAACTTTGAGTTAAGTTCTCCACATTAGTTTCCACCAATTTATTACGCTTGTATACATTTTTATTGGATACCAAATATGATCAGTAAAATTTGTATTTCTCCTCGATTTTTGGAACCCCTGGAGCTGTTTATATTCTTCGAAGATTTGGGGAAGCATATGATCAGAGATGTGTTGTCTCAACAGTTAAATTTGAGGTGGCAGTGTAATGGTTTGGGGCTACATGTCGTTTTCAGGTCTAGGATTGTTGTTTATTTGTGAGGGCAGAATGAATTCCAACACTTACACCAGCATGTTAGACCAGATTTATCAGCCTTCATTATGTAAAATTTTTAATGATGACATACCAGATGGTGTAATCTTACAACAAGAAGACAATGCGCCATGCCACACATCTAGTTTTCAAGTTTGGTTTTAAAAGAAAGGGGTGACGTTGATGGAATGGCTCCCTCAATCTCTAGGCCCTCAACCCCATTGAACATTTGTGGTCACACTTGGGCACAAGAGTGAGGGTGCACAAATGTTTCCTCAAAAAGGGAATTAACAGGCAAAATTCATGGAGAGCGGCAGAAAATTTAGCCAACCACCTGTACAAACTTAGTCTCAAGTATGCAAAAACGCATAAAAGCGGTTATAAAAGCAAAGGGAGGACATGTAGTGATTGGATTATATAATAGGTAGGCTATTGGCATCAAAATCGCATGATTCCATAGGCCCAGCGGAAACTTCCACAAAATAAGGCGCGTTGGTCTTATTAAATCCCAGCATACTCCACTCATATAAAATAAAAGTCTAAAATTGGAATAAGGATTAAATAATGTATAGATTAATTTGTATCCATGACTATAAATACAAAAACAAGGAATGCAATATATTTGTTAATATATATATATATATATATATATATATATATATATATATATATATATATATATATATATATATATATATATATATATATATATATAAGGCAAGCGACCGTTGTAAGTGAGAGCGAGACAAATAATTTATGAACGTGGGAAAGGTCAAAATGACCTGTCCCAATAAGACAAAGCCGTAAACAAACATTTCGCATAAGAAAAGATTTATTGAAAGATGGAAGTCTAAGAAACACCTGAGTAAACATACTCGCTAACCAAAAGGAATTGTATCACAAAACTGTGGGAAACACATCCTGTCATATTGATAAAACTTGGGATATGCAAGTAATTTGACTCACAGAGCTTTCATTAGCTTTCATTAGTTGGAGAACGATGATTCTAGGGCACGCTCTCCAGGAAATATATATATATATATATATATATATATATATATATATATATATATTATATATATATATATATATATATATATATATATATCTATATATAGTAGGAGCAGCTCAGTTACTATGATTATTGTATTGTTAAGATTACTAGATTACATTCGTTAAGAAGATTATCTCGTTGACGTGCCCCCTTTAAGTTCACCAAGTCTTGTCGCTCCAGAATTCAATACTTCGTGTTGAATATATATAGACTGCTAGTCGCCCGCAAAGTAACTTTGCGACGTGGCACTTGCCCCGTTATAGGCCACTATTTAAATAAAGTATATTTTCGCAACGTTATTCTTTACCTCGATTACCCCGAAACCTTCGGTAAGCCCAGCCAAAGTAAGAGCACAGTGAAGAATTCATCTTTGGAGTCAGATACTTAATTCACCTTCATATAAGTTGGTTACCCATAAATTGGAAATTCTCCTCCGGTACAGCCTTATAAATTAGTGACTATCATAATTGATAACCCCATAATTAGGGTACATATATAGAACATTATCCACCATAAGTGGTATTCAACCTATAAGTAGTGAGCCTTCGTTTCGACCCGACAGTGAAGGTATAGAAGAAATGGAGCAACAATCCATCATCAGACAAGATAAGGTGAAGAGGACTTCGTGAATGCTGTCAACATCAATCCGACCATTTTTAATCAAACAGCAGTCCCAAGTTGGTTCAAACTTGTGTAGGCCCAATTTCACATCTCCGAAATTAAAAAAAGAGACTAAACTTTTCCACGTATTAGCCTCACTTCCTCTGAGACCGTCGATTGTCTTCCGACGGCCATTTTGTCGGAACAAAATTATCCTCTTTTGAGAGCGGAAGGTATTGGGGTTTTCGAGAAGACCAAACCCGAACTTTTTGGGGAAGCTCATCGCATCCTCCACGCTCACAGGCCGACCCTCAACCAATTTAGAAGAGCTACGAAGGACTGCTTTGCAGGTAGGAGTTGGTGAAGACTAACATCGCGCCCATAATTGCCACTCAGAAAGAACTCATCCTGGCACTATTAGAAAAACTGGTTGATGAACTGATGACATTTGGTAGTGCGCAGTGCCTTAATATAAATACTAGTAGTGAGTCGATAGGTCGCAGTGACGTTTCCGTGTCCAACGCGTTTATGCCGTATACAAATAATGTGAATAATAAGTATAAAAATAATTTGGCGGAAAGTGCGTGGTCAGTGCCCAAGGGTGCATACCCTAATGGGAATCATCCCAGTTGTATGCAAAATAATAGTAATAACAGTGCGCATAATATACCAGGAGGATTGCAACCGTTCCGAAAAGAACAAAGACCTGTAGTTTGCCTATCACATGTATTTTATGGGAAAAACTCGAAATTCTGCAAACCCTGGTGTAGGTAGCCCAATAAAGAATAGAAGGTCCAGATACAGCCTTCTCCCAGGCCATCTTTGCTAGCCCCGACGGAAAACTAAGCGGGCATACCATAGCAAACGCGGTCGCTGGTATGCCGTCTGTTTTCACCGTTGCTGCTAAAGTATGTAATAATAAATGAGATTCCTTAATCGACACGAGGGCGAGTGTATCAATAATTCCGGCTAAATTGGTTAAATCGGGTGAATTGCGCGAATCTAGTATAAATATTTCAACAGCTAATGGCGGGAAAATAAAAGTGCACGGCGAGGTTCACACAGACATAGTAATCCCCAGTCTTCGCCGATTATTTAGATGGTCATTTGTAGACGCGAATACCACTTCACCGTTATTAGTTATCGATTTTTTAAGGCATTATAATCTTTTAGTAGATTGTGCGCGCGGCATACTAATAGACAAGCAAACTAAACTCGTGTCGCAAGTGAGATTATCTGGAGAACCTGCAGTAGCCTTAATTTTCAATGACCTTCAGCACCTACCGCTCTATTAAAGAGCCATATTGGAAAAATATGAGGATCTGTAAGGACCCACAACCGCTCAGCCCTCCCCATCATCGCCGATCTCATTAACGCATACGGTTGAAACTGGTACTGCCTCTTTCAAAAGAGAAGCTACATGTTGCCAAAACAACTTTCGAAACCCTATTGAAGGAGGGGGTCGTGCGCCAGTTAAAGTCACCATGGGCTTCGCCAATTCACATGGTGCCAAAGAAGTCGCACGGTGAGTAGAGGGTGATCGGTGATTTCTGACTGCTCAATGCGATCTCAAAACCCGAAAGATATCCGCTGCCGCGAATTCAAAGTGTTACGAACCACCTCCATGGCAAAAGGATCTTTTCAAGGTTGGACATGGTTCGTGCCTATCATCAAATCTTCATAAACCAGATAGACATAGAGAAAACTGCCTTCACAAGCCCATTTGGTTTGTGGGAGTACGTTAAGCTTCCTTTGCGCTCCGGAATGCAAGCTTCACCTCCCAACGCCACGTGGGCAACCTGTTTCGAAGATTAGGTTCGTTTTTTTTTCTATATAGACGACATCCTGATATATTCAGACAATATAGACAACCGCCAGAACCATTTGAAGCAGGTCTTTAAATTCCTGATCGAAAACGGTCTGAGAATATCTCTGGAGAAGTGCGAGCTGGCGAAGGAGGAAATAGATTTTTCAGGGCATCACATTTCGGTGGAAGGAATCTGCCCACCAGCGAAGAAAATGGAGGAAATTGGAGAGATTCCGTTACTAAAGGACTACAAGGATATTTGTGCATGTTGGGTTGCTACCGCAGAATGATTCAATATAATATGGGCATTAAAGAAACGTTCATATGTACAACTCAGTCTCATAAGTGGTGGTCTACTCTGAAGTCTGCTCTATGAATTTGGTAGTAATGATGGCATCCCACCTCTTTTTTAATCAGATGGATCTCTTACTCATTGCCCAAAAGATTAGGCAACAATATTTGCTAATGTGTTTGAAGAAAAGCAAAGTGGTGTAGAGTTAAATCTCCCCCAGTCGTGTCACACTGAAGCTAAGTTGACAACAATAGCTTTTATATCACGTGAAATTAAGCAGCTTATGCTAAACATAGATCTATGGGGGCTCTTGAAGGTCGTCCCTAATTATGGGAGAACCTTGAAGGTAATCGTGAGGACAACCCAAGAGCCTTGGAAGGGGGATACTGGTTGCCAGTAATGGTGATGGGTTACAGAGTTATCGCGTAATCTTTTGGCAAGGACTCCAGTTGATACATATGCGCCGGGTGGTTTGCGTTGCCCTTCCTTATTTCCCACCAGAGTGATTTGTTGATTGTTATGGGGTGCCCTAAGCCGAGGGGCGGTCTTATTCTAGCGACAGGGCGAAATAGCCCGGGGGATGGGGATAGATAACACCAGGGTAGAACACCGGTATTTCGGGAGTTATGTAATCGCGAGGAATTGCGATTAACGAGGAGAATGCGCAACGGTTGTTTTCCCGATTAATAAGGCCTTAAAGCAGGGAGATGAAGGAACGTCAGGATACTGAAGTCACCAAAGCAAAAATAGAATTATTATTGAAACTAGATCTTATTGCACTTTACAAACGTTCTTTAATTAAGTTTTAAGTTATAAGTTATGACATAAATTAAGTTCAAGGTCAAGTGCGAGCAAAGTCTAAAGGAGGCCGGACGAATAGAGCCTTTAAGAGTTACACCTTAATGTCTGCGTTATGTACACGACTATATACAAAGATGAATTACGCAAATCCGAGAGATCGGACTGAACGATCTATAGCGCGATATATTGCTATATAAAAATAATAGTACTCTTCTTTGTTCTGGCTTCACACAGTTATATATTCAATTTAAGCCACGCCCTACAGGTTTCCCGTCCAACTAAGCCACACCCCCATCTTATGTGCCCGCCTGTTGATTGGTCGGTATTAACATAACTCGACTCTTGATTGGCTACTGCTGAACATATCGATAGGGGAGGCACACCGACTATTGGGTAAAATTCTCTATGGGCAGTGGCATGTTGCCATGGAAACAGCTTCGTAATCTCCCTTCTATTTACTTAATCGTGATAACTATCCGGTTTATCTTGGATTCTGTTTTGATTATAATTTTTACCTAAAATTACCTCGACCAACTCTAAAAGAGATAATTGTTGTCTTTTTACTACCGTGTGACATTCTAGTAAACGGCGCTAACTTTACTTCTCACTCACTCTGTACTTTATGTGTGTAGCGACTCTCGCGTGTGTCCTATTTTGAACGTACACACCGGTCGCTACAGAACCTTATGGTGGTTCTGGCCGTGATTGTATATTTCCTTTATTCTTTTTTACGACTGCTCATACTGTAGTCCCCAAGATTGCTGTTATCTTTCTCATGTTATTTAAGGAAGGAAAGTTCAGCTTGTGTTGGAGGACTGCTAATGTTACTCCTACTTCTAAATCTGTCTCTGCTGGCTCCTGTCTCTCATACTACCGTCCAATTTCCATCACTCCTATTCTCTTAAAGCTTTTTGAGCGTTTGCTGGCTAAACGTTTAAATGCATTTACTGAGAGAAACCATCTCTTTCCAAGTCAGCAGTTTGGCTTTCGTAAGGGTCTTGGCGCTTGTGATGTTGTCCTAACCATTTCGGACAGGGTTCAAAAGGCTTTAGATTCTGGTTTTGAAGCTAGTATGGTTGGACTTTATTTTAGTGCACCCTTTGATCGTGTTAATCACAATGCACTGATTTACAAACTTAGACAACTGGGTATTTGTGTCCTCTTTCTCAATATCCTAACTGAGTTCTTGACTTAACGTAGACAACGTGTAGTTGTGGATAGGCAGCTTGATGAGTGGAGAAGTGTGTAATTTCTGGTGTTCCCCAAGGTAGTGTTCTGGGCTCACTGTTATTCATTCTATATACACATGATATATGGGTTGGACTGGAAAACCAACTAGTTGCTTATGGTAATGATGGTACTTTGATAGCAGTCATAACTTCTCCTCTTCAAAGACATTTGATCTCTGACTCACTAAATAGAGATCTTACAAAGATAAATGATTGGTTCAATTTATGCGGTATGAAGCTGAATGCAAATAAAGCCCAAAGTATGATTTTTAGTAGATCTAGAACTCTGTACCCCAATAATCCTGATCTTATCATAAACAATGTTGTATTGAACACTTGTCTATCTTTTAAAATTTAGGGAGTTCTGTTTGACAGTAAGTTTACCTTTGAACAACATGTGCGCTCTATTTCTTCTTCTGTTACCCAAAAGATCGGTTTACTTAGGAAATCTTATAGAATTTTTGAAGACATTCCTATTATGAGGAAGTGTTTCAACTCGTTCATACTTCCTTGTCTGGAGTATTGTTCTCCTGTATGTTCCTCTGCTGCAGCATCTCATCTTAAGCTACACGTACTGGACTGGAATCTGAGAGCATGTAATTTATTAATTCTTGATCTTGAGGTTAACTTGTGCCACCGCCGCTCTGTAAGTTCACTGTGTATGTTGTATAGATACATCATAATCCTAACCATCCTTTGTACAGTGAACTTCCTGATCCTTATCGTCCAGCTCGGTTAACTAGGAACACCACTCACCCGTACAAGATTATGCACGTTGAAGAAGGGTCTAGGTCAAAAGGTAGAGGTCGGCCAGAGGAAGAAAATAATTGACCGGGTAGACCAAGTTGAGTACCGTAAACTAATTCCGCTGCAGAGCAATCCAATCCAGATCCTCTTTCGAGGACGAGCAAATGCCACGGAGAATCAAAGGTAGCTTGTCCATCCAAGTGATGTTTGGATCGGTGGAGCGTAATCTTGCTTTGGTGGTCCGATGCAGACGTTCTACCTTAGAGTTAGTATGGGGATGATACGAGGGGTGGTTAATAACTTTTGCGAATCGGTAGGGCAAAACAGAGGAAGGGGGATGGCTGTCTGTAGGGGTTTAGGACAAGTTATGACAAGTCAGGACCTGCAGCCGCACGCTCCTGCCTCGTCTATTTAAGAAGCAGTAGCTGATCGCAAATCGTCAGTCACAAATTTTTCAACAATGGACAAGGTTGATCACCGCGCAGTGATCAAATTTTTGACCAAGGAAGGCAAGAATGCAAAAGAGATCCATGAACTCATGGTTGCAGTGTACACCGACACCACCCCTTCCTATGCAACCATTGCTCGCTGGAATAGGGAGTTTCGTCCTGGTCGTGAGTCCCTTGAAGATGACCCCCGTCCAGGACGCTCGTCAGACGTGACCAACGAGGACAATGTGTCCCGTGTGGAGAGGATGATCCTCGAAAATGGACGGGTGAAGGTCGAAGAAATCGAGCGAGAACTTGGAATATTACATGGAAGTGTTATCAATATTATCCACAACAATTTGGTTATGACCAAGGTCTCTGCCCGGTGAGTCCCTAGAAACCTCATGCCCCATGATCGACTTCAACGTCGTCAAAGTCAACAAGGTCAAAGTTGCAAAAGTTGCCCTGTGCAAGTGCGGATTCAAGTTGCTCAACCATCCCCCCTACAGTCCAGATCTGGCCCCTAGCGACTACTTTCTATTCCGCCAGCTCAAGGCTGAACTGCGTGGACGCCGGTTTGGGGACGATGAAAATGTTCAACTTGCCGCCCAGGAGTGGATTGAACAGCAGTCGGGAGATTTCTGATTGTCTGGAATTCGAAGCCTCAAGGACAAGTGACGCAAGTGCATTGGAGTCGAGGGTAGATATATTGAAAAAATAATATAACACTTTTCCTCATATCTCGTTTCCTTATATCTGAATTGCAAAACTTATTTACCGCCCCTCGTAGCTTGTAGTACGAAGACGAAAAGAGCCAAACACTGACAGGAGTGCATCCCATTGATAGGATTCAAACTGGCTGCCACGATCAGTCATGATCGTTGAGGGAACAACAAAACGAGCAACCCATGCTAAGACGAAAGCTCGAGTGACTTTGGAAGCTCTGATGTCCGAGATAGGAACCGCCTTTGGCCAGCGAGTAAAACGATCGATCATGGTAAGAAGATAATTGCAACCACGGGAGTAAGGAAGATGACCTACTAGATCGACGATTTCCGGCCAATCTCTCTAACCTCTTGAGGTGCAAGTTGATAGAGAAATTGGTAAATGTTAGATTAGCCTTTTTTCTGTACAGTGGAGGCCATCTGTCTTCTGCACAGTGAAGCTTCCGAAAGTTCCACTGCACGTTGGATGCTCTGCTCCGACTTGAAAATGCCAGCTGCGAGGCATTCTTTCGTAGACAGCACTACGCACGGTGTTTTTCGATCTGGAAAAGGCCTATGATACCGCATGGTGATTCGGTATCATGGAGACTCTCCACACGATGGGGGCAAGGGGACGGCTCCCAATGTTTGCATCTGAAGTTTGCGAAAGCGTTGATTCCGCGTACGGGTGGGGAGAGCCCTCTCCGGCCCAATGGAGCAGGAAGAGGGTGTCCCGCAGGGAAGTGTCCTCTGTGTCACACTCTTTGACCTGTGCATCAACGGCATCACCTCAGTGCGGCCGGAAGATGTTCTCGCTACGCTCTACGTGGACAACCATTCGATCTCTTTTGGTGCGGCCCAAATGCCAACTCTAGAGCTTCCACTTCAACAGGAATTGAAACGCCTCTCGCTATGCCGAAGTGCACAGGTTTCGGTTTTTCTTGGCGAAGACTAAGGTCGTGCACTTCTGCCGCCATCCACGGCTCCACCCCGACCAAGATTTGTTTCTTAATGGGCTGCGCCTGTAAGTGGTTGAATCGCACCTTTTCCTTGGTCTTTTGTTTGACGACGCCTCACCTGGGAGGCTCATATTCGCAGCCTTAGGGTCTCTTGTACCCGCACCATGGATATTCTTCGTTCTGTGACGTTCAGCGCTTGGGGCGCTGATAGGGCTACTGCCTTACTTTTTTATCGATCCTTTGTTTGTTCGAAGCTCGACTACGGATGTGAGTTTTATGCATCCGCAGCCGAACGTCTATTGCGGAAGGTGGACTCGATCCACCACACCGGCCTTTGCTTGGCGACTGGTGCCTTCCGCACTTCCCCTATTGAGAGCCTGCTTGTCGATTCTGGAGAGATGCCAGTATCTATGCGCCGTGTACAGTGCATTACTCTCCTATATGCATGAGCGCAGCGTCTCCCTTTGTCGCCAACGGCTCTCAAAGCATCCACAGCTGATCTCGACGGTGCCTATGCCGCCGAGAGACGCAAGTCATACCCTAAGCCCTTTGGCTTTAGAGCTAGGAAACTCCTTCAAGAGCTAGATATAGCTTTCGGGCCGGTGGCGCCCCTGGTTCTACCCACAACGCCACCCTGGAGGGTACCACATTTGGCTATTTGTCGCCACGCCTCTGCTCCAAAATCTTATACAGCACCGAGAGTAATGCGTTCGACCTTTTTGGAGCACACATCGTGTCACGCTGGAACCGTCCTAGTGTATACGGATGGCTCCAAGTCCCAAGAGAGGGTTGTCTTCCACGCCGTATTCCCTCTGTTTGAAGTCATCGGGTCTCTGCCAGGCGCTGCTTCTGTCTTCACGGCCGAGCTGGTGGCATACAACACTCGGTACGGTAGATTACGCGACGTGCCCGGTTCGGAGACCGGATTGTGATCTATAGCGACTCACAAAGCGCCCTGAGTGCTATCGGGGCATTGGAATATCCGCATTCCCTGTTTTGCGATATCCTTGACCCCACGGTTTTGGCAAGCCGATGATGGAGCCAAATATTCCGCGAGACTATGCGATCGGATCAGCGTTTCGCTCTTCCTCACGCCGACTACATGGTAGTAATACGGGCAGCTTTTTCGGCTACTTGGCAAAGAAGATGGGAGACAGTCGAAGGGAACGTAAAGTTGAGTGCCATTGCGCCGCGACTGTTCCCCTGGACCTAGCCCCAAATGCTGCGAAGGCTTCAGGCTGCTTTCTGTCTTCTCCGAATTGGACACACTCGCTGGACGCGAAATAGGATTGACAATAAAGCCTCACATATGTGTTATTTAAATCTTATGAATATTTGAAATGGGCATGCACATAATTATACACATGCAAAATATATAACATTTTTGTCATTTAAAGAGTAAAATATAAAACTTTTTGTCAAAGAAATAATTAGATACATTATCTGATCATGTAAACAATAATATGTACTATTCTTTAGAGGGCTATACGCAGAACTATTTTTCACACGCATTCGCCCTCACACACTCACACGATATACACTTACACACCTCATGCGATCACCAGGGAACTTTGAAACGCTACAGGCGTACCAACCAACGTCAAAACAGGTGCAGTCATTGACACCGAGCTGAAGACAGGAAGGATACCGGCTTTATTTCCTTTTGGGTGCTGCGAAACGCAAGGTTGTATTCTCGAAATTTGAGATCAAGATTTTCTCTATCTCCGTGCACACACAAGTAAACATCTTGTAGAGTAAGCTCCATCCAAACCGTGTCATTGGTCAACAGCTGGCCACGCGACGGGTTTCCGATACATTATATACAGCTCTGGGTAGAGCCTAGGAACAGTCAAGACAGGAGAGTCAAGAGCGAAGAGAGAGTAAAAGATAATCAGACGGTCTGGTAGTCAGAAGGATAGTCTAAATTGTCTTATACATTAGTAGGCCTGCCTCAAATACCCAACACAAGTTCAACCAAATTTTTTTCTGCATAAGCCTACCGAGTCTTCCGCCCAATAACGAGTCTTTTGAATTTGCCTTCCGAGAGTACTTTTCACAAGGACAGCGCCCGTTAACCGAATACCCCAATAGCGCAACGTCGAATTTAAGTAACATTGGGAAAGGTTAGTACTTGGATGGGGAACAGCAGTGTCGATCTCCACCGGTAACTCCGTAATCAACAATTTATAGGCGAACTGCCCCCTATAGCAGGCCACCTCTAACTTGCCATTAAGTACTAACCTATAGACCACGTACCATAACCAGGGACCAAATCCAACCTGTCATAACTCCCTTTGATCAAATGAGGAGAGGCATCAGAAAATGGCCTCTCAGAATGAGCAACGAGCTGGCTCAGGGAAACAGAAGTCATCAGTGCGATCTCCATTAAGCTACCCATTTTTCATGAAAAAACAATATCGGGATTCTTCAAGATAGTAGAAGTCCAATTTCACATCTCAAGAATAACAGGAAGAAACGAAATTCTTTCACATCCTGCCTGCGCTACATCCCGAAACCGTCGACTGCCTCCCAGCGATAGTTCTGGTAGCGCAAAATTATCAACTTTTAAGTCAAAAGTGTTCGGACTTTTCGAGAAGACCCAACGGGAATTATTCGAGAAGCTCATAGCATTCTATCCACTTACTGGTTGACCATCAGTGAATCTGGAAGAAGTAAGGGAAACGGAACTGCAAGTCGGAGTTGGGGAAGAGCTAGTAAGGCATAAATTCATTCAGTCCCTGCCTCCAAACAGCGGCACTCAGAAGGACTTAATCCTCGCCCAACTAGGAAAACTCGCGAATGAACTATTGCCGTTTTACAAAGCAGTGTTTCAATGTAGATTTTAGTGTCAGAAACGAAAGTAGTGCTAACTAGTTTCCTAATATAGGCGCATTAAGTGTGAATGATATGTGTGGTAATCAGTATCTATTAGTGCGTAACCTGATAGCAGTCGTACATATAGCAGTGATAGTGCAGGAAATATACCAGTAGGATTACGATATTTTCGTGGTAATCAAAGGCCTGTAGTATATCGGTCACGTTTATATTTCGGTGAGAGTGCCAAATTTTGCAAACCATGGTCTAGGTGGCTAAATCGCAGTGAGGACGTCTAAATGCAACCATCTTCCAGGTCATCCTTGCCGACCCCCTCGGAAAGCTAAAACAGCATGCCATTGGGAATATGACTGCCTGCAAGCCACATTTGCCCACTGTCGCTGCGAAATTAAATAATAAGAAATGTGAATTCTTAATCGATATAGGGGCAAGTGTGTTTATAGCTCCGGTCAGTTTCATGCGGTGGTGTGAAATGCGAGAGTCCAGTGTGAATATTACTCTCCTGGTGTACTCACCTAAAGGTGATGACAAAGTAATGAAGAAGACAACGTAAGGACAATGCGAGGATGAGGAAAAAATAAAGATGCAAATTGAAGAATATTGGGGCAGAATCGTTCGAGCACGGGAGTCATGGGAAGAAATGAGCTAATGAGGAACTTTTGTATGCAGTACAGGAATTCTTTTTGACACACTTGCCTTCATGGGATCTTTGGTAACCTTCTTACCTGGGTAAATATGTAGATTAGCGACTCGAACGATGGGACGTACTATTTCGTCCGTGTTCCAAAATGATTCATGTTTTTGGAGTACATTTAAGGGGACCGCTCATGTGGGGATAAACACAATGGGGGAGACCACACTACGATGATCCTGAATTTCATTAAACTGGGGGGCACAGCCCCTTAGTATATAATCCTAATTGTTTATAGACTAATGTCCTAACGTTTACAGAGGTGAATGATTTGGTAAATATGTAGACGAGTGGCCCGGCCGATAAAATGTTCTATTTCGTCCGTGTTCCAAAATGTTTCACGTTTTTGGAGTACATTTATAGGGGATGGCTCGTAAGGGGGGGGGGGACACAATGCGTGGACCGCACTAGGATGATCCTGAGTTTCATTAAATTAGGGGGGGGGGGTCTGGGGGGCACGGGGCATAGCCCCCCAGTATATAATCCTAATTTTTATAATGTTCTGACGTTTACAGAGGTGAATGCTTTAACTACATATCATGCCAGCGCCTTTAATCGTTTTGCAAATTATAATAGGGGTAGGGGGTGGGGCATGATGTCAGAAATCATTTATTCGGGTGAATGATAATATTTACACAAAATAATTTTTTTCCGGCCGGGCCGCTCGTCTACATGTTTACCAATGATTTAACCAAATCATGTTAGCACGTTTAATCGTTTTGCCAATTATAATGGGGGTGGGGGTGGGGTCTGATGTCAGACGATGACTCAAACGCCTATGAATATTCCGGTAGGGGTGAATGAAAATATTTACCAAAAAAACACTTTTTCGGCCGAGTCGCTAATCTACATATTTACCGTTACCTGGATTAGGAGTTTCCTTGTTGGTCGTTATATGAGTGTCTCCATTAGTGGCAGTGTCAGCTCTCCTAGACCGGTCCAAAGTCGGGTGTCTCAGGGCTCTGTCCAGCGTCCTCGTCTTGGTAATATTTCAGTTTAGGGGCGCTGTTTCTGGGTTACAATTTTGGGTTACAATCTAGGCCTTATGACATCAGACGGTAGCTTAACATAACATAACATAATTTCACGGATGACAAAATCTACAAGGATCTATCAAAGGTCATCCGCATCTGTCAAAACCCACCCACAAAAGCACCATCGCCAGGGGAAGACAAAATCAAAGTCAGTTGGCTGTCTGGCTTTGTTCTGGAAGGTTGTCTTACAGGAAGCTCCTGATTCTCATTATAAGATTGGGATATAATACTGATTTGGGTGTGTAGTAAATTTCTGAGAGTATGGCTATTTGTATAGATGGTGAGAGCATGTTGTTTGAAAGTAGTGTGTATGTGGTGTGTGATGAATGTGGAGTTGAAAGGAGAGTGAATGTAACTGAATGCCTTGTGTGTTTTCTGGAAGGGGAGGTTAGGAGGTTGAGTGGGGAATGTAAGAGGTTGAATGATTTGGTGTTTGAGGTGAGAATATATGCAAGTGTGCGATTGAAGGGTGAGATTAGTGCTAAGAGGGTGGAAGATAGGGCTAGGACTGGGAACATTGTGGAAGTTGTGAGTGATGATGAATGGTGGGTGAAAATGGATAGGATAGATAAGTTAGGACAGATTAGGTGTTTGAAAAGGAAGGACATAGAACCTGTTAGGTTGACTAACAGATTCAATGTCCTGAGAGAGGAAGAGTGTGAAAGTGATTTGCCTGGTGTTATTGTGGATGAAAGCAGGATGGGTGGTAGTGTGACTGAGAGCAGGAGGGAGGGTAATGTTAGGCCAAGACAGAATAGGAGAATGACTGAGGTGCTAGTGATGGGTGACTCTCAGATTAGGTATTTAGATAGGAAGTTGAGTGATAGCAAGTGGAAGGGAATGAGAGTTTGTCTGCCGGGTGCTGGTGTAAGTGATGTTTGTGAGAGGTATGATAGGCTGGTTTCTGGGTGTGAGAGGGATGCAGTGGGAGTGAATGATGTAAAGAAGGTGGGTACATGTGAGTTACGTGAGCAGTATAAAAGGTTAGTTAAAAGAATGAGTAAAAGCAGGGTAAAAGGTGTTGTTTCTGGTGTGCTTCCGAGATTGGATGTGGGGGTAAAATGGTTGTCGCGTGCAATTGGTTTGAATGAATTTGTGAAAGGACTGTGTGAGGAGTTAGGATTGGTGTTTGTAGATGTCTGGGGTGGGTTTTACGGGAATAGGAGGTTGTATGCGATGGATGGACTCCATCTTAGTCGGGCAGGTGTTGAGGTTCTATGGGGGGAGCTGGATAGTGTGATTAGGTCCTTACGGGTGGGAAACTAGAAGCTGTTAGAGGTAAGGGAATAACAGGAATAGAGGGCAGGTGTAGGAAATGGAAGGGATGCAGAGATAGAGGAATAGCTAGGGGGGAGGGCATACTGATGCATTATAGGGGGACTAATGCACAAGTGAATGAGCAGATAACTAGGAATAAAAAAGCATGATGCAATGAAGATGGGAATAATAAAAAAAACTTAAAAATATACTACACAAATGGTCAGAGTATAAGGAATAAGATAGATCTCTTAAGAGCGTTAGTGAGTGAAGAGAATTTTGATATAATTGCAATAACAGAGTCATGGCTTGATTTGGCAGGTAATCACTTTAAACCTGAGGTTGAGATTGAGGGCTTTAACATGTTCCATACAGATAGGAATAGGAAGAGAGGAGGAGGGGTTATTATTTATATTAAAGATAATCTCCAGTGTTGTGTAAACAGTACAATTAAATTAGATGATAACACAGTCATTATGGCTAAATGTGAAGGAAGGTAAAAACAAGCTTGTCATAGGATTATTATACAGACCACCAAATCTTAGTAAGGAAGCTTCAAATCTTCTGTGGCAGGAGATAGAACGGGCATGTAGAAGTAAGCATGTGTGTATAATGGGTGATTTTAATTACAGAAATATAGACTGGAAAACTCTTGTTGGTGATCAGGAGGCTGAGGAATTTTTGAATGTTGTCCAAGATAATTTTCTGAGGCAGATTATTAACGAACCCACTAGAGGTAATAATATACTGGATTTAGTTCTGACAAATAGGGAAGAAGTTATTAAGGATACTGAGATTGGAGGAAATTTGGGTAATAGTGACCATTGTGAAATTAGATTCAAGATGAAATGGAATGGTATGGATAGTAGCATGAACAATGTTAAAATTCCTGACTTTAGAAGAGCAAATTATAATGGGCTAAGGACTTACCTGGAGGCAGTTGTACAGAAACCAGGCAATGAAATCAAATCAGGAATAGATTCAATGATATCAGTTAGTGGAGACAATAATCACCAGGAGGTAGAGATTACAATTGAAGAGGAGTATCCGTTATATTATATTGTGGGGGACTTTGATTTTGTCTTCCCCTGGTGATGGTGCTTTTTGTGGGTGGGTTTTGACAGAGTCGGATGACCTTTGATAGGCCCTTGTGGCTTTTGTCATCCGTGTAATTATGTTATGAAAGAATAATTGAGCAATTAATTACAGGTCAGATGATTAACATTCCATATAAGGAGATTAGGACTAAAAATAATGACCTAAAATGGATGACAGATAAAATTAAGCATTATATTGGCATTAAAAAGGGCATTTATAGGAAAATAAAAAATGGAGAGGATCACTTAAGGCAGAGATATAATGAACTAGCAAGAGATGTTAAAAAGTTAATTAGAGTAGCAAGGAGAAATTATGAAATTAAAGTGGCAAATAGGGCAAAGGAAGATCCTAAAAGTTTTTATCAATTATTCAAAACTAAGGTTAGAGATAAAATAGGCCCACTTATAGATTCCAATGGAGAATTAGTGAGTGATAGGGACTCAATGGCTGGAATACTAAATGACTTTTTTCTCTCAGTATTTACACAGGAGGATACTCTAAATATACCCAAGGTGCCAATGATTTTTCGGGGTAATGATGAAGAGAAATTAAAGGATATCTTGATCACAAAGGAGATAGTGACAAAGGAAATTGATAAATCAAAAGTAGTAAAGCACCCAGTCCTGATGAGGTCTTTCCTAGAATTTTGAAAGAATGTAAGGATGTGTTAAGTGAGCCCCTAGCATGCATCTGCTGTCTTTCTATATATAGTAAGGTGTATGAAGCAGCAGATAATGATGTAAACTATAATATTTGATACTTGGACTTTAGTAAGGCTTTTGATCTAGTGCCACACTTACGGCTTCTGAGCAAAGTTAAAGCACACAGGATCGATGGCAGTATATTTAGGTGGATTCAGTCATGGCTTGGTGACAGACAGCAAAGAGTTAGTATAGATGGAGTTAAATCTGAGTGGGGGTGGGCTAAGGAACTTACCTTATGGTGAAAGGCTCAGGAAACTAAATCTACATACATTGGAAAGGAGAAGAGTCAGAGGGGAATTGATTGAAGTCTTCAAATGGGTAAAAGGATATAATAAAGGGGATCTGGGTAAGGTTCTTATACTTAGTGAACATGACAGGACACGTAGCAATGGGTTTATGCTTGATAAGTATAGGTTTAAGAAGGAGATTGGGAGGAATTGGTTTACAAATCGTGTGGTAGATGAATGGAATAGGCTCACTAGACATGTGATAGAAGCCTCCTCTCTGGATAGTTTTAAGAATAGATTAGATAAATATATGGATGAAGCTGCTAGATGGGACTGACTTTTTTTTATGTACATATGTATATATTTTTCTAAGGAGTGGGGAGATTATATTTTGCGGTTGCATGAATGGACATAATCCTCTGGATGCATTTTATGTATATTGTAGATTAGATCTGACAAACTCCTGTAAAGGGTGACAATGTTGATGACTTTTCTCTGGTAAGAAATCTTTTGTGTGTTGACTGGAACAGGAGCTGCCAAGTGTAGGCCATGAATGGTCTTTTGCAGTCTCCTTCTTTTCGTATGTTCTTATAATATAACAGATGACAAAAGCCACAAGGGCCCATCATAGGTCATCCGAGTCAAACAGCTTCTTTTTTAAGGCACCCAAACTCCCAAGAAAACTACATCCAGAGAATTGTGTCCAGAACCAAGGGTATCACCAATCAAGGCTTGTCAAGAACTAAATCATGCAGCTATAGATATATACAAACAATATTAATATATACAAAACTTAGGAACCATCACAACCTTCCCTCCCCATAAACTCATCCAACCTACTCTTAAATACATTTAAATTTGGAATACCTACTACCCTCTGCGGCAATTTGTTCCAGAAGTCCACCACTCTATTGGTGAAAAAATATTTTCTTAAATCCAACCTACACCCTTGCTTTTTAATTTTCAAGTGGTGACCTCTAGTCCGATTTCCATCATCTAACTCAAAAAACCTGCTAACATCCAATTTATCTATCCCAGAAAAAAATTTAAAGAGCTCAATCATATCCCCTCTCACACACCTCCTTTCGAACGAGAACATATTTAATACCCTCAGTCTATCTATATATTCAAGGTGCCTCAGGGAAGGAATACAAAAAATTACAGGTACAAAATAATATTCAAAATTTAAGTGATTATAGAATGGCTAGGAATGAGTTAAATAAGATTATAAAGAAGAACAAAAGGGTGTCAGAAATTAAATTAGCTCAGGATAGCAACAAAGATCCTAGAAAGTTTTTTAGTTACTATAAAATTAATAACAAGTCTGGCAGAGTTAAAATAGGACCTATCAAATATGAAGGGGTTGTGAGAGAAACTGATGAGGAAAAAGTTGAGGTACTAAATGGTCATTTTGCATCAGTATTTACAAAGGAGAAACTAAATAGTCCTATGTATAGTAGTCATGGGTCAGGAAAATAGGTGTTTACTAACATTAGTGTGGATCGGAGGATGATAAAAGGACTAATAGGTGATTTAGATACTACCAAGGCCTCCGGCCCTGATAATATTCATTCTAGGATACTTAAAGAAGGGGTAGAAAGTATCTCAATAGCTCTGGACAAGTTATATACTTGGTCATTGGAATTTGGAGAAATACCCGATGATTGGAAGAGAGTGAATGTAGTCCCCATTTTCAAGAAGGGTAGTAAAGAGGATCCAAATAACTTTAGACCGGTTAGCCTAACTCCTGTAGTCTGTAAAATTCTTGAGAAAATAGTTAAAAAAGGGATTTGCCAACATCTAGAGAGGGAGGGGTTAATCAGCGATGCTCAGCATGGGTTTAGATCAGGTAGATCATGTTTGACTAACTTACTAGACTTTCTGGAGTTTGTAACAGATCAAGTAGATAAGGGAGAGAATGTAGATATAATTTACTTAGATTTTAGTAAAGCATTTGATAAGGTACCACACAGGAGACTAGTTCATAAATTAAAAATGATTGGGATATGTGGGGGTGTTTCAAATTGGATAGCTGAGTGGCTGAAAGACAGGAAGCAAAGAGTAGTGCTAAATGGTGTAAAGTCAGAGTGGAGGGATGTTATCAGTGGGGTTCCTCAGGGATCAGTTCTCGGTCCATTATTATTTGTCATCTATATAAACGATCTTGGGGAGGCAGTTAATAATAAAGTGTCAATTTTTGCGGATGATACCAAATTAGCAGCTGTAGTTAAAGATATTGATGATAATTTTAAAGTGCAGGGGGACTTAAATAAATTGTTATCCTGGGCACATAAGTGGCAAATGACTTTCAACCTTGATAAGTGCAAAGTTATTAACATGGGAAAAGATAATAGAGAATTTAACTATGAAATGGATGGGCATTGGCTGAGCTCAGTAGAGGATGAGAAAGATCTAGAAGTAGTAATAGATAAGTCATTAAGGTTTTCCAAGCAGTGTATTGAAGCGAGAAATAGGGCAAATAGAGTGCTGGGTTTTATTAAGAGAAATGTCAGTTACAAAAGTAAGGAGGTTATTCTTAAACTCTATAACTCTTATGTTAGGCCACATCTAGAGTACTGTATACAGGCATGGTCCCCACATTTTAGACACGATATTAACCTTCTTGAGTCAGTGCAACGGAGGGCAACAAAGATTATTCCTTCCCTGAGGCACCTTGAATATGAAGATAGACTGAGGGTATTAAATATGTTCTCGTTCGAAAGGAGGTGTGTGAGAGGAAAAATGATTGAGCTCTTTAAAAATTTTTCCGGTATAGATAAATTGGATGTTAGCAAGTTTTTTGAGTTAGATGATGGAAATCGGACTAGAGGTCACCACTTGAAAATTAAAAAGCAAGGGTGTAGGTTGGATTTAAGAAAATATTTTTTCACCAATAGAGTGGTAGACTTCTGGAACAAATTGCTGCAGAGTGTAGTAGGTAGTCCAAATATAAATGTATTTAAGAGTAGGTTGGATGAGTTTATGGGAAGGGAAGGTTGTGATGGTTCCTAAGTTTTGTATATATTAATATTGTTTGTATATATCTATAGCTGCATGATTTAGTTCTTGACAAGCCTTGATTGGTGATACCCTTGGTTCTGGATGCAATCTTCTGGATGTAGTTTTCCTGGCAGTGTGGGTGCCTTAAAAAAGAGGCCGTTTGACTCGGATGACCTATGATGAGCCCTTGTGGCTTTTGTCATCTGTTATATTATATTGTGGGGGACTTTGATTTTGTCTTCCCCTGGTGATGGTGCTTTTTGTGGGTGGGTTTTGACGGAGGCGGATGACCTTTGATAGGCCCTTGTGGCTTTTGTCATCTCTGTAATTATGTTATGTTATGTTAATAATCTTTGTTGCCCTCCATTGCACTGACTCAAGAAGGTTAATATCGTGCCTAAAATGTGGGGACCATGCCTGTATGCAGTACTCTAGGTGTGGCCTAACATAAGAGTTATAGAGTTTAAGAATAACCTCCTTACTTTTGTAACTAACATTTCTCTTAATGAAACCCAGCACTCTATTTGCCCTATTTCTTGCTTCAATACACTGCTTAGAAAACCTTAATGACTTATCTATTACTACTCCTATTTCAAGCTTACCTATTTCAATAACATGGGAGGTTAAGAGATTGTCTTGTATTTCTCCCATCTCGACTCCAACGATGAGTAGTTGCACAAAACACTTAATACAAAATTTAAATTGTTCACTCAAAAATAAATTCATTAGAATATAATCTTTTAATACTAAAATATAGTTCCATATCAATATGTAAAAATATATCAAAATTTATTTTGCTGTTCATATATAACATCAATAATAACAATCAATAATCACAATTGTCCAACCTTGACTTGAACAAGCCAATAGTTGCTGCATTTACTACTTCTTCTGGCAGTGCATTCCAACTATTAACTACTCTGACACTAAAGGAGTTAGCTCTAGCTAAAGTTCTCCAATGACCTCTTTTCTTTAGTTTATAAGTATTTGAACGTGTGTTGGTCTCAGAGTACTCGAAGAAGAGCTTATAGTCAATATCCTCAAATCCATTTAGGATTTTATAAGTTTCTATTAAATCACCTCTTTGTCTCCTCTTCTCATAACATAACATAACATAACATAACATAATTTAACGGATGACAAAAGCCACAAGGGCCTATCAAAGGTCATCCGTATCCATCAAATCCCACCCATATAATGCATCCATAGGATTTTGTCAGATCATGCAGCTACAATATACAATTTAACAATCCATAGGAATGTCCAACCATGCATCTACAATATATAATTTAAAGCCTCCATAGGAGTCTGTCAAAAACAAAATCAAAATCCCCCAAAATATACAATAAAAAGAAACTGCATCCACAGGAATGAGTCAAGAAACATATCCACATACCAAAAAGTAAGAGATTAACCCTCCATCCCCATATAATCATCCAATCTGCGCTTGAAAACATTCAAGTTTGGGCTGTCTACAGTCTCAGGTGGCAAACTATTCCAATAATCTACCACTCTGTTAGTGAAAAAATATTTTCTAACATCCAGTCTGCACCTCTGTTTTTTAATCTTTAAGTGGTGGCCTCTAGTTCTATTACTACCTTCTAACTCAAATAACTTGCTGAAATCTAATTTATCCATCCCAGAAAAGATTTTAAAAAGCTCAATCATATCTCCCCTCACACACCTTCTTTCAAATGAAAACATATTTAATACCCTCAGTCTATCTTCATATTCAAGGTGCTTCAGGGATGGTATTATTTTTGTTGCCCTCCTTTGTACTGACTCTAATAAGTTTATATCATGTCTAAAATGTGGTGACCATGCCTGTATACAGTACTCTAAATGTGGCCTGACATAAGAGTTGTATAGTTTAAGGATGACCTCCTTACTCTTGTAGCTAACATTTCTTTTAATGTAACCTAGCACCCTATTTGCTCACATCTTTCCTCGTATTCAAGATCCCGTATTCAAGATCTTTCTCATCCTCTACTGAGCTCAGCCAATGCCCATCCATTTCATAGTTAAATTCTCTATTATGTTTTCCCATGCTAATAACTTTGCACTTATCAAGGTTGAAAGTCATTTGCCACTTATGTGCCCAGGATAACAATTTATTTAAATCCCCCTGCACTTTAAAATTATCATCAATATCTTTAACTACAGCTGCTAATTTGGTATCATCCGCAAATATTGACACTTTATTATTAACTGCCTCCCCAAGATCGTTTATATAGATGGCAAATAATAATGGACCGAGAACTGATCCCTGAGGAACCCCACTGATAACATCCCTCCACTCTGACTTTACACCATTTAGCACTACCCTTTGCTTCCTGTCTTTCAGCCACTCAGCTATCCAATTTGAAACACCCCCACAAATCCAAATCATTTTTAATTTATGAACTAGTCTCCTATGTGGTACCTTAGCTTCAAAGGGGGCCAATCACGGTGTTGTATTTGTTATTTTGTTTTTTCCTTTATTAGTAAATGCCTGCACTTCTACTTAGTTATATTTTTGTGAAACTAAACCATTAATTTCACATACTGACAATCTTTAATTCAACCTTATTTCAAACATTGGCAATCCTGAAACTGAGCAGTTAAAAGAGTGCAATACCTGTGAATATGGTTTGTTCAACTTCGATATGACTTGTGTTAATTCCTCGGTCAATTTAATAAACTTTTCTATAGATCGTGGTCTCATTTAAAAGAAGTGTGGCTCAATTATAATAGTGAAAGGTGAAGATAGGGTAAACCTGAACATCTGCGTCACACACACATCTCTGCTGTTCCCCGGTCCTGGCCGCATAATATTTTGTCCATGTTCCAATATATTTCACCTTTTTTGACTAATTTCTAGGTACGGCTCATGAAGGGGATTGCCCTGCGATGACCCTGAGATTTCAATCAATTGGAGAGGGTCATATTATCGTAATTGTTTATAGAATAATGTTCTTACATTTTTTTTTAGCGAATCGTTTTTGCGCATCTGAATGAAACATAAACGCAACTTGGTCCCGATAGATTTGGGCTGAAATCTACTTCCAAAGTAACTAAAAAAATGTTAATTTTTGGCGGCAATAGCCTAAATTAGGCTGCGCTATCGTCTTTGTTATTTGATAAACATGCTATCGGCTCTGCACATTTATCAAAATAATAAAGATGATAGTGTCACCTATTTTAGGCTATTTTTGCCCCCAAATTAACATTTTTAGTTACTTTTGAAATGAGGGGCTTCGCCTTTTGACATCTGACGTCATAAGGCCCAAATTTGTAGCCCAGAAACAGCACCCCTAAACTGAAGTATTACCACCTTCTATTTCTCATATTCATTAAGCACACTTGCTCCTATCTTCACTGTGAATACAAGATGTTTGCTGATGACCTAGAGCTGTATCTCCACTTCTCATCTTCTAGTTATTACTTGCCTTCACCTGATCTACAACACAGTATTAACACTCTCTGCTACTGCCTCTTTCTGAGGTCTTAAATTCTCTGTAGACAAGTGTGCTCACCTCCATTTTGCTAGACATCTCATTGATAGAAACTCAAATTCTTGCTATCTCCTTGATGACACACCCTTAAACCTCTGCAATACCTATAAAGACCTTGGAGTCATTGTTGATGATAAGTTAAAGTTTCATCACCACATCAGAAATTCTGTAGGTAAAGCAGGAGGCATGGCTTCTAATTTGCTAACTGCCACTGTTTGCCATTCTCCTTGGTAGAGTGTTAAAGTATAAGTCCAAAAATACAATCCTTACACACTATAATTCCTTGGTCCATCCCATTATGGAATACTGCGTCCAAGCCTGGTGCCCGTACTATCAGGAAGATATAGTGAAATTAGAATGAGTCCAACGAAGGCTCACTAAAATGATACCAAGTCTAAGAAACAAAACCTACGAAGAGCGACTTAGAGAACTGAATCTCTTTCTGTTAAATCACTGTAGATTAAGAGGGGACTTAATTCAGGTCTTTGAAATTATCAAAGGCATAAACAATATGGACCGCAATAATTATTTCACTGTCGACCAGTCAAATTACACGAGAGGAAACAGTTATAAAAATATAGATAATCATTTTAACTCGCACAAATCTAAAAACTTCTTTTTTAACCAAATCGTGAACTTATAGAATGGGCTTCCTTGTAAAGTAATAGACTGCAACACCGTAGATACTTTCAAAAGCCGTATAGATAAATACTTTGAATCAAATCCCCAAATAACAGCATTTTTATAATGATTAACTAACTCCCGAGCATTCAGGTGTCAGGTTAACCCAATTTTCCCTAAATAAATTTCACTTTGGGATCTCCCATGTTTCCTGTACAGCTCAACCTCTCTCTCTGACAAGACACTGTGTTGATAAAAAGAAAAAGAAAGAGCATGTTCTAAGCCTAGATGAGTAAGATAATTTGATTCTACATTTATATAAAATGTAAATATGTTTCTGTCATCTTTTTCAGAACACATAAATCCTAGGTATGTACATGAATAAATACATTTAAAAATATCCTACAGAAAATTTGCATCTCCAAAATGGTACTAGCAGTGTCCAATAAGTCAAAAAGTTTTAAAATAAGAACGGAAGTTGTAAATGAATCTAATCGATAATAAGCGTAAAAAATTAAAAAAATTGCATGTTAAAAAAAAGAAGTAAAAAAAGAGCATGTTCTAATATAAGATTTTTAAGATAAGTCATATTTTCTTTAATTTTTTGTATATATTAATGTGTTCCTGCTCTCCTGTTAAAATTTCCTGGTTGCATCTATTTTCTAACACTACCAGGTATATATTTTTACTATTCCAAGCCCGGAAATGGGTGAGAGAGGTGGGTGGGGAGAGACTTCATCTTTGCTATCCTATGCCTTACATGAAGTATTGTATATAGTTAGAATTTAGGATAAAAATAAGATACTTCCATTGTAATGGCCTGAACAGTCTCTAAAGGTAGTTACTATCTTCCTCATTATCTTTTATCTCAGGCAATCTAGTTTGGACCGCAAGGTCTGTTGTGGCCTATTCATCTATGTAACTCTTCTTGTTTCAGATATTAGACCCCTGTTAGACTTTGCATTCCCGGTTTGGCATTCTGGGTATCTTGGGGATCTAAAGCTCCTAGAGTCTGTTCAGCAGAGGTGGACAAAGCAAGTATAAGTCTTAGCTGATGTCGTAGAATTCCCCCCCCTTTTTGTTCTATCTCTAAGAGTGTCTAATATATATTGATATTATAAGAATATCTTAAAGAACAGAGCCGTTACGACACACGTAAGGATATAAAAGAAACGCCCACTAATTCACAAAATAAACTTATATTTTACCTTTATCAATTGAATACATATCATTTATACATTAACTACAGCAATACTCTGAATATTATCCTAAACAAAAATTAATTACATTAGTTTACCCTCCAGAATTTGGTTAACGTTTTCTCTACACAAAACAATAATACAAGAATTAGGCTTATGGACTCATGTGGAGTTTAAAGGGCCTCAGAAATGTTATTGACTCACGACGCGTGCCGTGTGTCCAGTTGTAGATGGGTGAAATTCCACGGTCGTTTTGGCGAGGGTAGCAGCTGGGGGGTCCACACGTTCTTCCGGGGGGGAAGGGTTCTTCAAGGACGAGAACCAATACGGTGCTTTATGCAACACCTAGGCAGTCGTGGTCTCTCTGGCGAGAGTGAGTTGAACTTGTTTCTTAAATCAAGTTAACTTGGAGTGCGGTGTGATCACCGAGTAACAAGCTCGAGGAGGAGCTTTTCTCCTTCATTACTTATTTCCTTATGGATGAGGACTGAACTCGGGGAGCTTCTTCTTAGCCCCTTAAGGTAGGTAGCCCTGCCTCTCTTGCAGGGTACTTCTTGGTCTGGCGAGCCAAGTACACTACCTCTCCAGTCTTGGTAGCTCGGTTTTGGATCCGAGGACTTCGTCACCTAGAGACTGACGTATACTACCTCCTTCTTTTCTTAATTCCTCAAAGACAAGGAATACCCCTGGTGTTTAAGGTGCACCAGGATATGAGGAGTCTCTCTGGCGAGAGTAAGTTGAACTTACCAAAGTTAACTTATCGTTTGGTTTGATAACCAGGGACTTAGCTCAAGGATGAGCTTCTTCTTAGCCCCTTAAGGTAGGTAGCCCTGCCTCTCTTGCAGGGTACTTCTTGGTCTGGCGAGCCAAGTAAACTACCTCTCTAGTCTCGGTAGTTCGGTTTGATCTGAAGACTTCGTCACCTAGAGACTGACGTATACTACCCCAATTTTCCTCAGAGTTCCTCATTTATACCTCGTCACCCCACTGGGGAAGTGGTAAGGGGGGAGGGGCTTGAGGACGGCCCCAGGAGAGTTCTTTTTCCAAACGGTCTTTCCCAAGAAGTCAAACATCGGCTCCTCGTTAGCCTTCGAGATTGGGAGAAACACGTCTCCAATTTCTTGTTCAACGTGAAACTGGATCTCACTCTCCTGGGGGAGATCTTACCTTTTTGACCTTTAGGGTCTTTCATGGCACCAAGTTGTGCCACACTGCGGTTAAGCACTGACCCCGCCGATGCCTTCGACGGACGTCTTTGCGGTAACCGCCTTGTGACTGCACCAAGAGTGGACGGGGGGGGGGGGGGATAACCATTTCCCGACAGCTGACTTACCCTATATTGACAGACTAAACTCTAAAGCTTTTCTGCATAAAGGGTAGGCTACTTAGACATGTCATGATTTATTGCTATCGCATTTTCTACAATTCACTTTATCCCCTGATGTAGACACTAGGGGTCACATATATAAAATTCAAGTTTAACACTGTCATTCTGAAGCTCGTAAACGTTTCTTCTCTTCAAGAGTGGTGGCAAAATGGAATTCTCTGCCCTCGGAGGTAGTTGATGCTCCCAGCCTGCCAATGTTTAAATCCAGACTGCAACTTTTCTTACATGAGAAACTATTTTCCCTGTTGCCACTCATGTGTCTTTGTTTCCAGTAACCCCACAAGTTCTTTTTCCTATTTTATTCCAGCTCAGACTGGGCAATGGTGTTGAGGCCCTACCAGGTAAAAATGTATAGGAATCAACAGGGAGGACATAGAGTATGGGTTGAAAAGGTTAAAAAAACATAAGGCAATGGATGAAGAAAGGATAGTTGGTGAATTTCTGAAATGTGGAGGAGAAAGGATGAAAGAGTTACTGACAACCCAACCCTATTTAATGATATGCTGTTGAACCGATGGGTGCCTGAGATTTGGCAGAAAAGTAGGATTAATTTGTTGCCCAAAGGTGGTAAAAACAAAAACTGGTGGATAGCTACATGCCAGTAGCCAATAATGAGTGTGATAGGAAAGTTGTTTGGCAGCATCATGACAAAGAAACTGAAGGAGTGGGATGAACGTGAAGAGATAATTGGAGACAAGCAAAATGGATTCAGGACTGGAAGAAGAGCCATAGACAATCTCTATATACTATGGAATGTAATAGAGAGGGTAAGAAAACAAGAGGGTGTGCTATATGTCTGCTTTCTCAATATAGAGAAAGCCTTTGATAGAGTGGATAGAACAAAATTGTTTGCAAGACATAGAGACTTGGGGATGGATGCAAATATTCTAAATGTAATACAAAAACTATGAGAACAACAAAGTCAAACTAAATCTGAAAGACATAGAAACAGGTTGGAGGGTGAATAACATTGGGGTTAGACAAGGGTGTACCATGTCTCCTAGCTTGTTCAGCTTCTTCATTGAAGAACTATTAGAGAGAGTAAAGAGGGAAGTCCAGGGAGTCATGGTTGGAGATCGCATATTGACAACCCTGGGATTTGTAGATGACATAGTTCTGGTTAGTGAAACAGCAGAAGGTATGCAGAGACTTTTGAATGTAGTGTACCAGTATGGAGAAGAATGGAGAGGAAAGTGCAAAATAGTGATATTTGGAGAATGAAGAGATGAAGGATAGATCTTAGGAAACAACATCCTAGAAGTGGTAAATGAATATAGATACTTGGGTGTGACAGTCTGTAACCAGTAGGATATATTTGAGAAGCATAAGAGACAAAATGAAGTAAATATGCTTAAAATGACTTGCATGCTGAGGAACATGGCAACTAAGCAAGCAAATAAGTATGAAATGATAAGGGAACTGTGGAAAGGGATAGCAGTTCCAAGAAGCCTTTATGGGTATGAAGTCTGCAACGTGACAAAAACAGAATTGGAGAGAATGGAAAAGATCCAAAACAAAGTGGCAAGAATTGCATTAGGGCCCAATCCCTATGTAGCAGTAGAGGCACTGAGAGGAGAAATGGGCTGGAGTAAGTATGAGGAGAGGGTGGCAAGGATGAAAGCAAACTATAAGTTGAGACTGCAAGGGATGGGAATAGAGACATAGGCAAGCTATGTGTATGCTGCCTATGATAGGACTGAGTGGCGCAAAGAGGTAATGAGAGTGGATACGAAATATGAATTAGAAGTAATCTATATAATAATAATAAGTCTTTTGTAATGCGCTCTTCAAGGCCTGAGGCCTTCCCAGAGCGCATGTTGTGCTGAGATTAGAATGGAAATTCAAGAGGCGGGAGAAGGCAATACTGAAAAGATGCATTTTCAGGAGACGCTTAAATGTGGTAAGAGAGGGAGAAGACCTGATTTCAGCAGGAAGAGCATTCCACAACTTAGGGGCGCAGATTGAGAAGGAGCAGTTCCCCATTGAGCAGAGGGATGAACAAGGAATATTCAAAAGGGGTGCATGTGATGACCGAAGGGCCCGAGGGACATGGCATGGCGAGAGGGCAGAAGAGAGGTAAGATGGAGCCTTAAATGTGAAGAGAAGTATCTTGAAGTGAGTACGGGATCTGACAGGGAGCCAGTGCAGTTCATGCAGCAAGGGTTTTGAGGGAGAGAAGCGAGGGCGATGGAGGAGAAGCCGGACGGCATAGTTCTGTACAAGTTGAAGGGGGCGGAGAGAGGAGGATGGTAGATTCACAAGCAGAGAGTTACAGTAGTCAAGGCATGAGGTGATGAAGGCATGAACAGCAGTCTCAAGACTTTGGCGATCAAAGTGAGAGCGAATGCGAGAGAAGTTACGAAGGAAACACAGAATTTGCTGACATTGCAGATATGAGGCTTAAAGGAGAGATGCTCATCAAAAACAACACCCAGATTCTTAATGCAGTCAGAGAAAATGATAGTAGTACCGCCCAGAGTAAGCGAGGGAAAGAGAGATTTAGAGTTTTTGACAAGAGCAGGGGTGCCGACGAGGAGGACCTCAGTTTGGGAGTGATTAAGCCTGAGGAAGTTGGTAGAGAGCCAGTCAGAAATGGAGGAGTAGGCAGCCAGGAGGTCAGTGATGGGGGATAGAGGACAGAGCAAAAGGAAAGCTGAAACAACAAATATTAGATTCAGGAGAAAGGCTCTGGAGAAGAGGAATAAATGGAAAGAGAAGTCTGAATGTATACAGAGGCAAAAAGGAGCCTTGCATTGAGAATATGTATGATGGGAGTTTTGCAAGCCAGCTACTATTCAAGGCATGGACTGGATCCTTGAGGTGAAGGGGAGGACATACAGGTAGATTGGAAGAGAAGACAGATGCGAATGGTGCCTATTGGGGCAGAGAGAATCTATAGAACATTTGATTGTGGAATTGGTGGGCCACAGTCTCGAGAGGGAGAAATTGAAAGAAGAATTGATGATAGAGCTGGGAAGAGAAAAGTGGGAGGAGGTGGAGAGAAGGGAGGATTATGGACTGAGTGTGAAAAAAAATAGATGATAAGAGAATAAGAATAATAAGAGCAACAAAGAAATTTTTGCAGTGTGTTTGGAAGAAGAGAAATGAACAAGGCTAATAAATTATTTCTCTTCTCCACAGAAAATAAATGCCATATCCTGATACAAAGGGTGGCTCAACAACATGAACCTGAACCTGAACCTGAGGACGCAGACTTACCTTAGTGAAAATTAAGAGGCAAGGGAGTCAGAGCTCGTATAAAGTGCCTCTTCTCTGGTTCTGAGTCTCGTACTGGTCATACCTATTTTTAAAGGTGTTAACAATAGTGCTACTAACTATATACTCGGTGAGACTATTCCACTTGTTTGTAATCCTTGCATTGAAGAATTTATTTCTCTCGGTGGTCCTGTACCGTAGCTTCTTCAACTTCAGGTTGTGTCCACTGGTCTCTGGGTGATCACCTCTTGGAGCAAGTTGGAGAAAGCTCCCATCTCCCACCTTGACCACACCCTTTTGTATTTTGAAGGCCTTGATCATGTCACCTCGGATCCTCCATTTCTCAAGTGTGGTAAGTCCACACTGCTGGACCTGCTCTAGCTTCTTCATGTGGCCTGATCAGTGCCTTATACAAGGGTAGGAACATTTGGGTGTCCATACACTTGTAAGTTTTTCATAGGAGTCCCATGATGGAATTTGCCCTAGGTTCATTCCATCCGAATTCAACAAGGGACATTTAGTCACCATCACCGATTTTGATGAAAATTGGTATACAGGTTGATTTTGATGAGAGAAAAACAATGAGACACTTCCCAGCCCTCAATTTTGAATATCTCAAATGTTATAACCTGTCAAAGTTGAGAAAAATTGTCAAATTTCTTGATACCAGCATTGCTAAAAAAATTATTTCTCCCTTATTATAGCACATAAAAACAATGAATTATGTATTTTTTTTTAAGCTTAAGGGTTGCTCTAAACATTTTTAACAACAAAATTAATTTTTGGTAAAAAAAATTTGTTTGACCTTAAAGGTCAACTTTTGACCTTTAAAAAAAATATATTGGTATCAATAAATTTTTGTGTAATTTTTTTAAAAATATATATGCCTTTAGACTACAATATAAGATAAATTTCATTCTGGGTTTTTCATTATATCAGGAGTTATGATCAATTTTGTAACCACTGGTATGGCCATTTTTTGCTATCTTCACAAATAAATTTTTTTTATATGTATCTTTGTCATATTAACAGAGTTACGTCATATTCACAGAGTTAGTTATCAATTATTAGATGCCTAAGTATTATATTTGAATGCTTTTAATATATACTCGTGTATTAGAATCATTAATTCTATAGATATGTGTTAAATCCTACCTACAAGAAAAAATGAACTTTCAGTAAGTTTTTATTTAAAATTATAAATATTTTTAAAGCTACCTACCTATGTATTTAATTTATAATTTGCTATGGTCAACCAACAGTTAAGATACCTGCATAACTGCTGGTATCCCCATCGCCTAAGGGGCCACTCCTGATAGCTCAGCAAAAAAGCCACAGGTCCCACCCAACCTCCCAAAATGAATTTATTCTTTTTATAATAATTTAGGAATCAATTTTTTTCTGCATTATTTCTGTTGATTTTAATTGTTCATTTTTAGATAGTTTGTAAGTTCTTCCTGTTGCTGTTACAGGCTCAACAATGCTCAATATGTCATCTAATGGCAATACTAATACATCTGGTTTTCTTAGATATTTAAATGAATTTGATGGTCCTTCTGGTTCTAGGAATGTTATTTTAACAGTCATTTTCTCAACATTGGTATCCAATACACACCCTAAGTACCATTTGTCATCATACTTAGCAGTGACAAATCCTTTTACATCCTCCAATAATATTGCCTCTGTATAGGATATTTTCACTTTCTTGAATTCTGATGCAGATGATATTGTTTTCACTCTTAGTTCATTTTCATTAACTGGCTCAAAACTGTGTAATTTTGGGGTACCAATTATTGCAGAGGCCTGGTCAAATCTTTCTTGCAAATAATTTTTTTCTTCAATGTATTCACTATTTGGGACATATGAAAATTTGATTCCCTTAATGTGTCTTTCAGCAAAATCAAAGAGCTGTTGAGGAGTCATTATCTGATCATTATATGCTCTTTGCAGGCTAGCTTTTGCTGCTAGTCTTTTTACTGTGCCCCCTACACCATCGCATGGTCCTTTTCCATGAGATGTAGCAAAGAAATGCCATTCTGCTTCCAATCCAAAATCTGATTTATGGTGACATAAATTAATAAAGTTTTTAAAATTTTTATATTGTGACACAGCACCATCAGAAAAATATATAATTTTTGTTATTGGGAATTTGAGTTCTTTTTTTAAAAATTCAATAAGTTTTTTTTTTAAATAAATGGACTGCAACAGTGTCATGCTTTAAGCAGTTTGAAATCACAACAAAACTTATGTGTTGTGTTTCCCCAGCTTCTTTGTAGTAGGAAAGAAAGGGATGTAATGTAGCTTGGGAGTTATTCCAGTGGTACCCTTGTGCTGCATCCTGAAGAAGGAATGAGTAATTTTCAGCAAAATCTCATACTACTAAGATTTCACCATCTTTTAGTTCTTCTTTTTTAGTTGAACAAAATTGTGCCTGCTTTTTTGCTATGAAATCATGTTTTTTTAAATTGAGAAGACTTAAGGTAAAAGTGTCTATAAATTCTTCAGTTGTTCTTGAAACAAGCTCTAAAGTTGAGCGATCAGTTGAGAGCCACTGCTTGTAATTTACCTCATCAATCATATTGTCATCCAAAATTTTAGTAACATATAGTTTTAGTTCGTCTATTTTAGAAAAACCATTCTGAGCATTCATCAAAATAGCACTCATAAGTTGGAGGGTCACATGTAATGAATGATAGACATGTTTTGTAATCATCTAAATGCAGGTCACTGTCTTTTGTCAACTGTGGTAGCCTTGTACCAATAATCATCAGTTTAACATTTTGATGATGTGTGCAAACACACACACTGTGAGTTCCTGCACCACCAGCTAATACACACTCGTTGGATCTCAGCTCAGCAAATTTTGAAAAGCCAATCTTAGTGTCTGGGTATTTTGTTTTAAATAAATGATAAATTTCTTTTAAATTTCCCAAAATTAAGTATTTTTGTTCATGAGTTTTCTGTCCATCTTTTCTAACACTCTTGAAATCTTTTTTCCCTGGCATAATTCTGCTTACTTCTTCATTTTTATAAAAGTCTTCTACTACTTTAATTGTTTCTGATGGAAATGTACCTTTTCTTTTGCTTGGCAATGACATTATTCCTTCTTCCATTGCTAGTTTTTTAGCTTGTCTGGCCATGTAATTAGTAACATTAAATTCAAATTTAATTTTGGATAAGCTCCAGCTTTTTGGCAAAACAGTTAAGATTTACAGCTGCTCAGACCTTTTACTAGTAGTTTGAAATTTCTCCTTCAGTTGATTTATCATTTCTTCACCATCTTTACTTGATTCTGTTCTAGAAGACTCTGGGTCTTGATCCAAGGGTAATGGATATTTTGTTGCAGAGCCTACAGTTCTGAGTTTACTTGAAATGGATTTTTGAATTTTATTAATTTTATCTGAAATATATTTTTTTACTACATCCATTTTAAATTTCTTGACTGGTGACTCTCCAATAGCTATTAATGATTTATTTAATTCAGTTAATGCTTCTTGTGATTCTTCCTGTTCAGTAATTGGCTCAATTTCCATTCTTTCTTCTGAAAGGCTTGGATTCGTATTTTGAGATGAAGAACTATCATCATCAGCTATCTTTTTTCTGCAGTTATCACAGATTTTTTGGTCCTTAAAATTTTTTAATTTTGGATATTCTCTTATTAAGTCTTCTGAAATTAGTCTCAGATTTTTCTTTATTAATTTTTTGTGACCTTTGTAAGGATCGCAGCAACACTTAATATTTAAAAAATCCTTTCTCTTCTCATCCATAATAATTTGTTAAAATACAAATAATTGGTAATGCAAATTATTAATTACTTTTTTATCTAAATATTAAACTTTCTGAAAAAAAAGAAAAATTTTTAAATTAGCTTTCATAGTTTATAAAGTAACACCTAATAGGTAAAATTTATAACATAAAAATAGGTAAAAATTGGCATACCAATGGTTACAAAATTGATCATAACTCCTGATATAATGAAAAACCCAGAATGAAATTTATCTTATATTGTAGTCTAAAGGCATATATATTTATAAAAAAAATTACACAAAAATTTATTGATACCAATATATTATTTTAAAGGTCAAAAGTTGACCTTTAAGGTCAAAAAAACTTTTTTATAAAAAATTAATTTTGCCGTTAAAAATGTTTAGAGCAACGCTTAAGCTTTAAAAAAATACATAATTCATTGTTTTATGTGCTATAATAAGGAAGAAATAATTTTTTATCAATGCTGGTATCAAGAAATTTGACAATTTTTCTCAACTTTGACAGGTTATAACTTTTGAGCTATTCAAAATTAAGGGCTGGGAAGTGTCTCATTGTTTTTCTCTCATCGAATTCAACCTGTATACCAATTTTCATCAAAATCGGTGATGGTGACTTAAAATTTCTCCCCAAATTGGTTGATTTCATATGGAATGACCCCCTAGCAGCTGCCTTTGAGACCTGCAGAGTGGGCTTTAGGTCCTTTTCTACCTCTGATTCCTCAAGTAGAGTGTCCCCGATGTAATACTCATATCCTGAGCTTTTCTTCCCAATGTGTATGACCTTACATTTTCTGCTGTTGAACTGCATTAGCCATTTCTGGCTCTACTCTAGCAACTTGTTGGTCTTCTTGCAGAATCTCACCATCCACTGGGGACTTTAAGCGATGGTAGATTTTGGTGTTGTAGCGGGCCAAAATCTAGACTAACCCCCAATCGATCCAACCCGCTTCCTACACTAATCCGGACGTGAGAAATCGAAGGAGAATGAAACGGATTGTATATACAGTCCTTTTACTTACAAAAAAATGTACACTGATAATTACAATAATATAATTATAATTTATATTTACAAGGGAAGTGTGCATACTTCAAAATGAGGCCAAATTTCCCAATCCAAACAAGATACCAAAAGAATTTTTTAACAGGCGAATAGAACAAATTTACTTAAATATATCTACACAACAAAATGAAAAAAAACAACCGAACGAAAAGGGGCACGCGCTATCACTCTTGCGCTGGAGGTGGGTGGTAGTAGGCTAATACAAAAGGAAGCAGGCTCATCAGCCAATACAGGTGGGCAGTTCAGGTGTCTAGCGAGGTATGAAAGCCCTCCGTCTCAGGGCTGGATGGAGCACTCGTCTAGAGAACCCCTCTCGCAGTCCGTCCAAGCTTCCACTCTCTCTAAATGTATATCCAAACAATTTTCAGCATTAATAATTCTTTAAATATTTATCTTTAAAACTATTCTGTTTCAAAATATAATCTTTTGTTTTCAGCTAAAGTAATATAAAACTGACATGGGGACATTCCAGTTGCACTATGCACAGTCAAATTATACGCTCATAACACTCTCCCCAGACATACATACCAGTCATTCACTGTCATACTCATCATTCTCAATATCTCACACAAGGTTCTTATAGTACGTTCAGCCAATCCATTTGAAGACGGTACATACAGAGTTGTTCTCACATGCTCCACACCATTCTCAGTCCTCGAAGGCGACAGCGCATCCAGCGCTTTGTCCGGCCAACAGCGCCCGGGGTTCTGCCCCCGGGAAGCGTACGGCCATTCCCGTGAGGGTCTTCAATTCGAGGAGGGCCCCCGCGTCTCCTCCGAGCTAGGCCTGGAGGGCATATTCCTTCAATGGAATTGCCGTGGACTCCGGGCCAACTGGGAGGAGCTGCGGAGGCTCGCCTCGTCCCGTTCCCTGTTAGCTATTTTTTTGCAGGAGACCATGCTAGGCGCGTGCCCCCTGCCCGCCCTCCCGGGGTATAAGGGTCTTGCGACCCCACCACCGCGGGACGGCCGGGCTGGGGGATGCGCGGTTTACACCCGGCATGATGTCTCCGTTCTTCCTTTCTCTTTAGATACCTCCTTTCAGGCAGTGGCTGTGCAGCTGCACCTGGATAGGAGGTATACTATCATTTCTGCGTACATTCCACCGTCAGCTGACTTCGACGCGGGGGACTTCCGCCGCGTCGTGGCACGGTTGCCGATGCCCTATCTCTTGCTTGGAGATCTGAACGGCAGGCATCCTCTCTGGGGAGATTACACCATAAACCCCAGGGGACAAGTCCTTGCCGATCTGATCGAAGAGCTTGAGATGGGTGTCCTAAACGTGGATGAGTTTACACATCACTGTCCGAGAACCGCTTCATTTTCTTGCCTTGACCTATCTTTGTGCTCTTCGGATGCACAGCCTGATTTTGATTGGGGGGTGGTCGATGACCTCCATGGTAGTGATCACTTTCCCATTCAAATATCATTTTCAGGGCAACTGCCGCCTGAGAGACCACCTCGGTGGTGCTTGGCGCGGGCGCGGTGGCCTGCATTTCAGGAAATGACTGAATTCTCTATCTCAGTCGAGGAGTTTAGGTCGGTAGATGAGGCCGTTGAGTTCTTCTCCGGCAACCTCATCGCCGTGGGCCTGACTACTATTCCTAGGACGTCTGGCCGTTTTGCACGCCGACCACTCCCATGGTGGTTGGCCGAGTGTGAGACGGCCCTCAAACAGAAGCGTTATGCCTACATGCGCTATAAGCGCCGCCCGAACGATTTCACTGTCGCTGAATTTCGTCGGGCTAGGGCTAGGTTCCGGTATATTTCGAAGCACGCCCGCCGCTCTTCTTGGTGGGCATACGTGTCTTCACTTAACGGGAAGACCCCTTTAGCTGAGGTGTGGAAGCGAGTCAAAAGGATTCGGGGCAAGTTCTCGCAGGACCCCCCTCCCGTTCTCCAGGAGAATGGGACCGCAATCTCGGACCCCGCGTCCGTGGCGGAATCCTTAGCGACCGCTTTTTCCGCATTCTCTAGCCGGGCTGCTGCTCCGCCAGCATTCAATGCACGTCGTGATGTCGCGGAAGGCCGCTGGCTGGACTTTACCTCCAGAGGCGGAGAACCCTTCAACGACAAGTTTACTGTGAGTGAGTTGCGTTCCGCTCTCGCTTCGTGCGCGGACACCGCCCATGGTCCGGACGATGTCCCTACGCCATGCTTCGACACCTGGGTGAGCGAGGCATGGCCTTTCTGTTAGATTTGTTCAACAGGATCTGGGTGGAAGGTCTCCTCCCAGACTCCTGGCGAATCGCTACTGTGCTCGCCTTTCGCAAGCCGGGGAGAGATCACTCTACTCCGACCGGTTTCCGCCCAATCTCTCTAACCTCTTGCGTGTGCAAGTTGATGGAGAAATTGGTAAATGTTAGATTAGCCTATTTCCTGGACAGCGGAGGCCATCTGTCTTCTGCACAGTGCGGCTTCCGTAAGTTCCACTCCACGTCGGATGCTCTGCTCCGACTGGAAAATGCCGTCTGCGAGGCTTTCCTTCGTAGACAGCACTACGCCACGGTGTTTTTTGATCTGGAGAAGGCCTATGATACCGCATGGCGATACGGTATCATGGAGACTCTCCACACGGTGGGGGCGAGGGGACGCCTCCCAATGTTTATATCTGAATTTTTGCGAGATCGACGATTCCGCGTACGGGTGGGGGGAGCCCTCTCCGGCCCAAAGGAGCAGGAAGAGGGTGTCCCGCAGGGAAGTGTCCTCAGTGTCACACTCTTTGCCCTGAGCATCAACGGCATCACCTCGGTGCTGCCGAAAGATGTTCTCGCTACACCCTACGTGGACGACCTTTCGATCTCTTTTGGCGCGGCCCAGATGCCAACTCTGGAGCGTCGACTCCAACAGGCATTGAACCGCGTCTCTCGCTATGCCGAAGCGCACAGGTTTCGGTTTTCTTTGGCCAAGACTAAGGTGGTGCTCTTCTGCCGCCATCCACGGCTTCACCCCGACCCACATTTGTTTCTTGATGGGGTGCGCCTGGATGTGGTTGAGTCGCACCGTTTCCTTGGTCTTGTATTCGACCGACGCCTCACCTGGGAGGCTCATATTCGCAGCCTTAGGGTCTCTTGTACCCGCGCCATGGGCATTCTCCGTTCCGTGACGTTCAGCGCTTGGGGCGCTGATAGGGCTACCGCCTTACTTTTTTATCGATCCTTTGTTCGCTCGAAGCTCGACTAAGGATGCGAGTTTTATGCATCCGCAGCCGAGCGTTTATTGCGGAAGGTGGATTCGATCCACCACACCGGCCTTCGCCTTGCGACCGGTGCCTTCCGCACTTCCCCCATTGAGAGCCTGTTGGTCGATGCTGGGGAGATGCCACTCGCTCTGCGCCGCGTGCAGTGCATCACTCGCCTGTACGCGCGAGCCCGGCGCCTCCCTCAGTCGCCAACAGCTCTCACTGCATCCGCAGCTGATCTCGATGGTGCCTATGCCGCCGAGAGACGCCAGTCATACCCTAAGCCCTTTGGGTTTAGGGCCAGGAAACTCCTTCGAGAGGTAGATATAGCTCTCGGGCCGATGGCGCCCCTGGTTCTGCCCAGGACGCCACCCTGGAGGGTACCACATTTGGCTATTTGTCGCCACGCCTCTGCTCCCAAAGCTTGTACTGCGCCGGGAGTATTGCGTTCGACCTTTTTGGAGCACACATCGTGTCACGCTGGAACCGTGCCAGTGTATACGGATGGCTCCAAGTCCCAAGAGGGGGTCGGCTTCCACGCCGTATCCCCTCTGTTTGAAGTCAGCGGGGCTCTACCAGGCGCTGCGTCTGTCTTCACGGCCGAGCTGGTGGCAATACACCACTCGGTACGGGAGATTACGCGACGTGCCCGGTTCGGAGACCGGATTGTGATCTATAGCGACTCACAAAGCGCCCTGAGTGCTCTCGGGGCATTGGAATCTCCGCATCCCCTGGTTCGCGATATCCGTGACGCCACGGTTTTGGCGAGCCGGGCAGATGTCGAGATTATCTTCTGCTGGGTTCCTGGACATGTAGGAATTGCGGGGAATGAGCGCGCCGATGAGGGCGCCAAAGAGTCCGCGAGGACTCTGCGACCAGACCAGCGTTTCGCTCTTCCTCACACCGACTACATGGCAGGAATACGGGCAACTCTTCGGACTGCTTGGCAAAGAAGATGGGAGACGGTCGAAGGGAACTTAAAGTTGCGTGCCATTGCGCCGCGACTGTTCCCATGGACCTATCCCCCAATGCCGCGGCGGCTTCAGGTTGCTTTCTGTCGTCTCCGAATCGGACACACTCGTGTGACGCATCGCTATCTGATGGAGCGCTCGCCTGCGCCCTATTGCAACGACTGCGTCGTCCCCCAGACTGTTCGGCACATTCTTGTCGAATGTCCCATTCTGGGTGATCTTCGCGCACGATACCTGTCCCAGTACCGGGATGGGCGGGGTCGCTACCGCCTGTCCCTTGTGCTCGGGACAGATTCGTGCACATTGACTTGTTGACTTCTTGGGGGAGGCCGGCCTTCTCCCTATTATTTAAGCAAGGTTTGTTTGTTGTTTTTTTTTTATTTTGTTTTTTGTTTGTTTTTCTCCTTTAGTTGCACGCTCCTGCGCCGGGGGGACCTCTCCCCGACGCACCAGCTTGCTTCCTTTCCCCCTTTTGGGGTGTTGTTTTTTTTTTTTCTCTTTAATTTTATTTTAAAGTAGCCTAGAACTAGGCCAGTTTTAATACGTCGACTAATGCCCAAGTAGGCAGTCGCCAGATCAGCTCTTAAAAGAAAAAAAAAACCCCACACCATTCTCTCTCAACATTTGCTCAAACACTTTTCCTACAAATTCAGGCCCATTATCACTCAGACATCTTTTAGGTTGATGATCTGTTTTGATCACAAACCTCACACCATACAAAAACGGACGCAACACTTTCAAACAATATCTTATCGCAACCAACTCTCGTTCCACAGTCAAATACTTTCGCTCTGCCGCATTCATAGCCTTGGATACATACCCAATTATTTGCCTGACATTCTCTCCATTCAAATGCTGCTCTTGCATCAGAAAACCTCCCATACAATACCCACTCGCATCTGTATACAATTTAAGCATTTTAGCATTCACACTATAATCTGGGTAAGCCAATTCAACATCTTCAGCCGCTGCCTCTTTCAGTCTCTCATACGCCTCATTCATCTTATCATTCCACTTGACAACCGTACTACCTTTCTTGCCCATCCACTCAGTCAGAGGCTTACTTACACCAGAACAATCCCGTATAAACTTTCGCTGGAACTCAATCAAACCCCAAAACGACTTCAGTTGCTTCACAGTCACCGGTTTAGGAAACATTCGCACCTTCTCAACATACTTCGGCGACTTTTGTAACCCATTCTCACTCACCATATGCCCAAGGAATTCTATTTCTTTCGCAAAACATTCACAATTCGCCACTTTCACCTTCACACCAACACTCTCCAACGTTCTCAACACATCATTCACCAATCTCATATGCTCCTCAAAAGTCTCAGTCATAATCAAAATATCATCTCTAAATGCAATCACATTCTTACTTGCAAACTTACTTAACATAACATTCATTGCCCGCTGGAAGGCTCCGGGAGCATTAGCCAACCCAAAGCTGAGGTTCCGGAACTGGTAATGCCTCTTTGTGGAAGAGAAGGCAGTTACCGGTCGGCTCTCCTCAGCAATGGGCATCTGGTAATACCCTGTGAGGGTATGGAATGTACATACTCGCATGCCGCCAGACAATCGTGGGAACAAAAAAAATTGTTGTTTGAGTTGACCTTCGTCTCCTCTCCCCCCCACCCTTCCCCCAACTGGCGACAGGAAGTCTAACAGAAGAAGGCGTATCTCACAGAGAAGCCTAAATTCTATTTGCCTTCTTTATGATACCATGGAGATTGTCCAGAAGGCACTGCGATAAGCGAATTGTCGTGAATGGAATCTCTCGATTTCCCACAATCCTCGGTATAAATAATAACGCTGTTCATCCCTCTACAGCAGTGCCCCAAACCTCGCGTAATCCTCACATTGAACAAGAGTCGCCGTAACGTATTGACTGTCAACGCGCCGCCGAGATAACTTGGTCGCTGTCTCAAAGTGTTCCGGAAGTAAATCCCGCCCTGCAGAGTCTGTGACTAGAAGAATACGCTCTGTTGCTCAATGTAACTTGAGAAAGAAAAGGAACATCCAAATAGTTGCTGGAAGTTACTATTTGTTAGTGTCACATCCAGTTAGGAGTGAACTAACCCGAACTGCAACCAGCAGCCCCAAACCCGTTGTCTTATCTCCCCCCTCTCCCCGAGAACTTGTGTTAATGCCACCTGAACCACCCCGTCTGGACCTGAGTATATTTGTGTAAAGTAAAGTTTATTTTTTGTTCGTGTGTTTATTTGTGGCTCCTCCTTTTTGACGTACCCTTGGCAAGACTTTAATTAAGAATCCCTTCGGCAATTTATTCAACCTGTATTTTGCACTCTTAGAATTCAACAATCACAAACCTCCCCTCAGTAACAAGTGGTAATTTTATATTGAGAATCCTGGCTACGGCACAACCTGCCTCTAACCAGCTTTCGCACGTTCAGTAGGAATTAAAGCCTATATATATATATATATATATATATATATATATATATATATATATATATATATATATATATATATATATATATATATATGATCGTAGATTGAGTCATAGGGTCAATACCATCGACTTAAACAAAAGCGGTGTGTCCAGATCAAGGACTAGAATAATTATTGGACCAGACTATGAGCAATTCTACGACATACCCCCGTACCAGATATCCAGCTTCGTAAACCACTCCATCCCATGCATACTATACACACACTCAGATACCACACACACATCAGAAACCTTTCTTTCACAGTCCTTTCATTCACCTTTCGATAATCCACACACAGATACAATCTTCCATCCGGCTTACGTACAGGCACAATTGAACTATTCCATGCACTCTCGCTCTCTTCAATCACCCCCAATTGCTCTAATTCTACACAATACTCCTCAATCTCATCAGCAACCGGATATGTGAAATGCCTCGGCCACTGATAGATTGGGGAGTCCTCCTTCAGGACAATCTTGAATTCTGGAAGTTTTGCAACCCCGAAATCCAGATCACCCTTACTGAGGGCTCCCTTTCGTTCAAATATTATTCGATACACATCCTCCCTTTCATACTCAGTTAAACATCCATCCAATTCCATCATGCTCTTCACTTCATTATACGTCCATTCACACGTCTTTTCACCTGCAACATTCACCCTGACATCCGTACTATCATCCATACCTACCTCATTGACAGTGGAGAGGTGACCCAGTACATCTCCAACTTGGATACCCCTCACCTGTCCTTTCACCCTGGGGTCTTCCTACACACATACAAACAGATCATTCATTCTCATCAAGCCATCAAACACACAAGCAACATGCCTTACCTTATAACACGCATCCTTTCCATCCAATATCACAGTGTTCTCACCCACATTCAAACTAACATCCTTACTCCAACTCTCTCTAACAGACACCCTTTCACCCTTCACAAGCCTTACATTCTCCATAGCATTCACCTCAATACCAGTAAACACACTCCTCAAAAGGCTACCATCTTTCCCTACATACAACTTATACACCCCATTTTTACCAATCTTTCTCTCAATCTGATCACTCGCAGGATGCACAACCATAAGATTCATTTTCATAAAATCATACCCCAAAATCACACCATACTCACTACTCACCTTATCAATCACAGAGAATTCACATTCATTCATCAACATACCATGCATTCGAACAGGTGACCTTATCATTCCAATCACAGGCACTCTCCTATTACCAATACCTACCAAACTACCCTTGGACTCAGACAGGAGGGCTTTCTCGCTAACCTTGTCATACACATCTTTATACACCAAGCTCGCCTTGCATCCAGAATCTATTAAAGCCAAACACTCAATTCTATTCAATTCTACCTTTACACTCAGACACTCATACTTCCTATCAGACAGCACTTTCACACTAGACAGACTTACCAACATATTACTCACACTCATGCACCCAGAGGATACTTCAGCAGGTACCCTCTTACAATTCAGTTTCCCGCTTCAGACTTTCCATTCACACCTTGCACTCTCAGTCTAATCCAACACTTTTTGCTTGAATGTCCTTCCATCGCACAATAGCTACATACATTTCTCTGGTCATGACACATCCTCGCATAATGACCAGCCTTTCCACAATTACCACAAGCATACTTCACACTCCCACCAGCAGTTGCTCCACCATTCAACCTCGGATAATCCTTCTTCAAATGTCCTATTTCTTTACACTCAAAGCACTCTTTCACACTTTCCTGGCAATCCTTTATCATATGCCCCTTCTTACCACACCCAAAACATGCACCAGATGTCCAGCTACATTCTGCCAACATATGACCTTTCCTCCCACACCAACGACATTCCACAATCTTTCTCATATACCCATTCCCACGCTTGACATTCATTTGTCCCCTTCCATTCGACCACCCTCCATTTGCCCATCCATTCTGCCAGCGCAGGAAGCTCGTAATCACTCCAGCAGGTGCAGCCTTCAGGACATCCCTGTAGCTGACAAACTGCTGGGGTGGATGAAAGCTCCTGGGCTTCTTACCCCCAACATTCACACTGTACCATCCATCCTCTTCTAGATCGCTTTCATCATCAAATCGTCCACCTTCTAACAGTTCCAACACATCCTCCCACATCAACCATTCACCTGTCAGTCTCACTCTCTCCTTTCTCTTTCCACTCAGCCATTCACTCACCTTTCGCAGGATCGTGTCCCAAAACTTCCTCATCAGTGGTTTACATTCATTTACATCATCATCACCATACCTCTTTCTCGCCATACTCTCAAGCCTATGTGCATACATGTACACACTTTCACTCTTTCCCATTCGAGCCTTTTCAAATTCATTCACCCTTTTATAGTTCACACTCTCTTTCATTTGTTTCATTTGCCCAATCAATCTCTCCTTCACCACATCATACCTCAGTTTCCCCTCACTTGTAATCACGCGAAAAAACTCCAATACTTTTCCTCCAAACATTCCCCCAAAACATTCATCCAGTATCCCTTATTCTCCGGGTACTTGAGCTTACAATATTGCTCAAATTCCCCGAAGAATTCTTCCACACTTTTACCACCATGTAACCTAAATCTCTCTATCTATGGCACTTCCCTTATCAAAATACCCTTTCCCACATTCACTTCACTCTCACTTGAGCTGCCTTCACTCTCACTCATATCAATCATACCATCACTCTCTCCTTCATCCGAGTACAATGAGTCCACACTCTTGCCTCTTACCTTCCTATCCTTCCCCTTTGCACCACTCTTCCTTCTTCTCTTGCGTTCAACTCTCTTCCATTCTCCGTCCTTCCTATCACTCATAATCATCCTATCCTCTCTAGACTCGCACACACTCCCATTGATCCGATTAGTCTTATCCCCTTCAGTCGGAGCAGGGGTCAAGGTCGAGGGTCCTGGGGCCAGTCCTGACCCCTTCATCATGTCATACAAGTCCTGCATCCGTTGGCCAGTCTGATCCTGTCGGTCTCCCATTTCCTTCTTCATCCTATCAGTCTTTTTATTCATCCCTTTCATTTCATTCTTCATTCCCTCAATCATTCCCAGTAACATTTCACACTCCTCTTCTTTCTTCCTCAACTCCAGTCTCAATCGCACTACTTCTTCACTCAAAGTTTCTGCTACAGCCATTGTTCCCAAGTTAGTAAAAAGATAGGAGGGATCGAAGTCTCATGTCCCTATTCGGGCACCAAATGTAGCGGGCCGAAAATCTAGACTAACCCCCAATCGATCCAACCCGCTTCCTACACTAATCTGGACGTGAGAAATCGAAGGAGAATGAAATGGATTGTATATACAGTCCCTTTACCCCATATTTTTGTAAATATCATTGTACATTTTTTTTGTAAGTAAAGGGACTGTATATACAATCCGTTTCATTCTCCTTTGATTTCTCACGTCCAGATTAGTGTAGGAAGCGGGTTGGATCGATTGGGGGCTAGTCTAGATTTTCGGCCCGCTACAGCGTCATCTGAAAAGAGTTTCCCACTTGAATCAGTGGAGGCCAGTAGGTCAATTATGAACACCAGGAAGAGTACTGGTCCAAGTACACAGCCTTGAAGGACTCCACTCCAGACATCCAGCCATTCTGAATGGGTTCCTCTTACACTTACTCTTTGACACTTACCAGACAGGAAGCTTTGTATCCACCAAGATACCTCACCACCCACTCCTATTTCCACCAGTTTAACAAGTAAGTGGTGGTGGGGGACAGTGTCAAAGGCTTTCCTTTGACACTGTAGATTTAGAGGGGATGAGAATGCAGGATTTAGACAGGATATATAGGCTGGAGGGGTTAGTCTCTGAGCTCAGGAGGGAATTTAGTGTTAGGCCTAGGGCTGGGAATAGGTTAGGTGGTAAGGTAGGCCAGTTAGATGTTTCAGGTGATGGTAGAGGGCCGGTGGAGGAGGTAGGATATGATAGTTCTAGGGATAGTGAAGTTAGCCCCTTTAGATTAGTTAGAAATAGGCCTAGTGAGGATGGGGGACAATGGAGAGTGGTCAGGAAACGTGTAGCTAGGGAGGCTTCTCCTGTTCTTTGTGAGAATAGGTGTGTGAGTCAGAGGGACACAGAACCTATTAGCTTGACTAATAGATTCAGTGCCCTAAGAGAGGAAGTAACTGGAAGTGATATGACTGATGGGGGTGGGGGTGGAGGTAGAGTGACTGGTAGTTTGAATAAGAATAGGAGTGGGGATGGAGTTAGGTCTGTGGGGGTTAGGAATAGGAGTCTGACTGAAGTGCTTGTGATGGGTGATTCGTGAGTTAGATATTTAGATAGGAAGTTGAATGCAAGTAGATTGAATGGTTTGAGGGTGTGTTTGCTGGGTGCTGAGGTGAGAGATCTGTCTGATAGGTATGAGGAGCTGGTGTCTGGCTGTGCAAGGGATGCGGTTGTGATTACACATGTAGGAGTGAATGATGTGAAGAAAGTGGGTGCATGTGAGTTACGTGAGAGGTACAAGAAGTTGATTGAAAAGGTGAAAGAAAGTAGAATGAAAGGTGTTGTGACAGCTGTGCTTCCAAGAATGGATGTTGGGGTAGAATGGATGTCTCGTGCGATTGTGCTGAATGATTATGTGAGGAGGATGTATGAGATGGAAGGTGTCATGTTTGTGGATGTGTGGGATAGGTTTGTTGTAATGAAAGAAAGGTATGCGATGGATGGACTGCATTTGAGTAGAAGGGGGGTAGATGTGTTGTGGGAGGAGTATGATAGTGTTATTAGGTCTTTGCGGGTGGGAAACTAGATACTAATAGTGGTCAGGGAATTATGAGAAGACATTATAGTACTGATAGTAGAATGGACTTTGCAGATAACAGAAATAGGTTCCAAGGCGATAGAGGTGAGGTCATTCAGGTTTCAAGAGGTGCTTCAGGGATAGGGGGGTTAAATTGTTTCTATACAAATGCTCGTAGTCTTAGAAACAAGAAGGATGAGCTATTTAGTTATATTAGCAATGAGGATATAGATATATTATGTGTTACTGAATCATGGGTTAATGAAATAGAATTTAGTGACACTATGAGTGAATTTGATTTACAGGGTTATAATATGTACATTAGTCAAAGGACAGGTGATTGGTGGAGGAATAATTATCTATATAAAAAACAACATTGTTTCAAGTTTAAATACTTCAATAAAGCAGGATGGAGTTGAGTCACTTTTGATAGATATTAGGTTCAGTAAAAATAGAATGGTGCATTTGGGAGCTTTTTACAGACCACCTGGGCAGACTGATTATATAGATGAACTAATGATAAGGGAAATAAGTAAGGGATGTGAAACAGATGCAGTTATTATTGGGGACTTCAACTTAAACTCTGTGGACTGGGAAAATATGATAGAACAAGTGGCAGGTTCATAGAATGCTTTGAGGATAATTTTTTGAATCAATTTGTTAATGAGCCAATGAAGGGGGACAATTTATTAGATTTAGTACTTTCTAACAGTGATCATTTAGTTCAAGAATTGACTGTTGGGGAAGCATTGGGAAATATAGTGACCATCAGATAGTTTGTTTTAACTTGGGAATTGTGAGGGGTAAAATAACTGAGAATGCTGTAAAAGTTCCAAATTTTCATAAGGGAGATTATGTAAAACTTTGAAGCTTGCTAAATTTGGTAGACTGGGATGTAGAATTCAGAAGTAAAAATGCTTATGGGATGTGAGATACTTTCAAGCATATAATAAATGTAGTCCAAGAGCAATGTATCCCAATGAAGGCCATTAGGAACAAAAGTAGGAAAACATTATGGTGGAATCAGGAGATAGCTAGAAAAATTTCAGAGAAGAAAAGGGCATACAAAAAATTACAGGTAGAAAATAATATTCAAAATTTAAATGATTATAGAATGGATATAAATGAGTTAAATAAGATTATAAAGAAGAACAAAAGGGTGTCAGAAATTAAATTAGCTCAGGATAGCAACAAAGATCCTAGAAAGTTCTTTAGTTACTATAAAATTAATAACAACTCTGGCAGAGTTAAAATAGGACCTATCAAATATGAAGGGGTTGTGAGAGAAACTGATGAGCAAATAGTTGAGGTACTAAATGGTCATTTTGCATCAGTATTTACAGAAGAGAAACTAAATAGTCTTATGTATAGTACTCATGGGTCAGGGAAAGAGGTGTTTACTACCATTAGTGTGGATTGGAGGACTATAAAAGGACTAATAGGTGAATTAGATGCTACCAAGGCCTCCAGCCCTGATAATATTGATTCTAAGATACTTAAAGGGGTAGAAAGTATCTCAATAGCTCTGGAGAAGTTATATACTAGGTCACTGGAATATGGAGAAATACCCGATGATTGGAAGAGAGCGAATGTAGTCCCCATTTTCAAGAAGGGTAGTAAAGAGGATCCAAATAACTTTAGACCGGTTAGCCTAACTCCTGTAGTCTGTAAAATTCTTGAGAAAATAGTTAAAAAAGGGATTTGTTAACATCTAGAGAGGGAGGGGTTAATCAGCGATGCTCAGCATGGGTTTAGATCAGGTAGATCATGTTTGACTAATTTACTAGACTTTCTGGAGTTCGTAACAAATCAAGTAGATAAGGGAGAGAATGAAGATGTAATTTACTTGGATTTTAGTAAAGCATTTGATAAGGTACCACATAGGAGACTAGTTCATAAATTAAAAATGATTTGGATTTGTGGGGGTGTTTCAAATTGGATAGCTGAGTGGCTGAAAGACAGGAAGCAAAGGGTAGTGCTAAATGGTGTAAAGTCAGAGTGGAGGGATGTTATCAGTGGGGTTCCTCAGGGATCAGTTCTCGGTCCATTATTATTGTCATCTATATAAACGATCTTGGGGAGGCAGTTAATAATAAAGTGTCAATTTTTGCGGATGATACCAAATTAGCAGCTGTAGTTAAAGATATTGATGATAATTTTAAAGTGCAGGGGGATTTAAATAAATTGTTATCCTGGGCACATAAGTGGCAAATGACTTTCAACCTTGATAAGTGCAAAGTTATTAACATGGGAAAACATAATAGAGAATTTAACTATGAAATGGATGGGCATTGGCTGAGCTCAGTAGAGGATGAGAAAGATCTAGGAGTAGTAATAGATAAGTCATTAAGTTTTTCTAAGCAGTGTATTGAAGCAAGAAATAGGGCAAATAGAGTGCTGGGTTTCATTAAGAGAAATGTTGGTTACAAAAGTAAGGAGGTTATTCTTAAACTCTATAACTCTTATGTTAGGCCACATCTAGAGTACTGTATACAGGCATGGTCCCCACATTTTAGACATGATATTAACCTTCTTGAGTCAGTGCAACGGAGGGCAACAAAGATTATTCCTTTCCTGAGGCACTTTGAATATATAGATAGACTGAGGGTATTAAATATGTTCTCGTTCAAAAGGAAGTGTGTGAGAGGGGATATGATTGAGCTCTTTAAAATTTTTTCCGGGATAGATAAATTGGATGTTAGCAAGTTTTTTGAGTTAGATGATGGAAATTGGACTAGAGGTCCCCACTTGAAAATTAAAAAGCAAGGGTGTTGGTTGGATATAAGAAAATATTTTTTCATGAATAGAGTGGTAGACTTCTGGAACAAATTGCCGCAGAGGGTAGTAGGTAGTCCAAATCTAAATGTATTTAAGAGTAGGTTGGATGAGTTTATGGGAAGGGAAGGTTGTGATGGTTCCTAAGTTTTGTATATATTAATATTGTTTGTATATATCTATAGCTGCATGTTTTAGTCCTTGATAAGCCTTGATTGGTGATACCCTTGTTTCTGGACGCAATCCTCTGGATGAAGTTTTATTGGGAGTTTGGTTGCCTTAAAAAAGAGGCCGTTTGACTCGGATGACCTATGATGGGCCCTTGTGGCTTTTGTCATCTGTTATATTATATTGTGGGGGACTTTGATTTTGTCTTTCCCTGGCGATGGTGCTTTTTGTGGGTGGGTTTTGACGGATGCGGATAACCTTCGTTAGGCCCTTGTGGCTTGTGTCATCTATGAAATTATGTTATGTTATGTTAATCAAGGTAGACAACATCTACACTGTCTTTCTCATCAGTGTCATCTTTCATCTCCTCCAGTAACTCGAAGCTGAGTCATACATGATCTTCCGGATCTAAAAATGTGCTGGTTGATACTCAGCAAGACGTTTACTTCTAGATGTTCCATTTATTTGTGTCTCATGAGTTTCTCCAGGATTTGGCACAACTGAGGTTAGACTTACTGGATGGTAGTTTAATGAGTTAGCTCTTTTCCAGTCCCCTGGGAGTTCTCCCGTGCTAAGTGAAGATCTGTAGATGATCCAAAGAGGGTATGCCAGGGCTCCCACACATTTTCTTATGACCATGGGGTGTATTCCGTCCCGTCCTGATGATGAATCTTCTTTGAGGTTTTCCATGATGTTCTGGATGTCCTCACTACTACACTCACACTTGCTCAATCTCTCTCCCTGGAAGGTGTTTGTGATCTCAGGTACCTGGAGTACACCCTCTTTCACAAATACTGCTTGGAAGCATTAAAAGATTATAAATGTGACAGTTGCTTACCTACTTCAATCCTATGGGAGGCAAGAACAAGTCTTTTCGTACTCCCATCTCACTTAAGTACTTGAGTTGGATGTATGCTTTATTTTTGAATTTTTTTTATCTGTATATAACATATATGCATACACTGATGTACAAACATAAAAACCTAAAAATTTTTTCTCTTCAAATAATTTCAGAATATATAAGAAAAATGCTGCTTCTCAATTAATCTCTTGTGAACCATTCAATTTGGTCTAATCTACTTTTAAACTGGCCAATACTCCGTGCCATCACACCCTCCTCAGGAAGTGAATTCCACCAATTTACTGTCCTTACACTGAAACTGTTTGCCCTCAATGTAGTTCTCCAATGTCCTCTCTTCACTAATTTACAGTTATTGGATCTTGTGTGCAACTCACTCAATTGAAAAAAATAATTTAAAATCAACATTTTCATAGCCTTTCGGTATTTTAAATTTCTCAATTAGGTCACCTTGTACTCTCTTCTTCTCTAACCAATCAATTTCCATTAAATTACATCGTTCTACATATTCAATTCATCTTAAATCAGGTACTAGTTTTGTCATCCTTCTCTGAACTTTTTCAATTTCTTCAATGTCTTTAATATATTATGGTGACCAACATTGTACAGCGTACTCCAGATGTGACCTTACCAAGGAACAATATAATGTCTTATACATATCTATATCCATATAATCAAAAGTTCTCCTTATCAAGCTTACAATCCTATTAGCTTTGCTGACAACTGTCCCAATATGCTGAGCTGGTTTCAGGTCTTTTGTCATAATTCCAAGATCTGTCTCCTTTTATGTGGATTTTTCAGTGGGCGCAAATGAAATGTTAACATTAAGAATTTTGGGATAATTAAGCACAAAAGTACATTTCAAGTTTGTTTTATTGGGTCCTTTTACTTACATTTCTTTACATTTAGTACTTTGTCATGTTCCCACGGGTCTTCAACACCTCCTAGATCCTCTTGGGCGTGGATGTTCCAAGATTCTCGAAGTAGGGGCCGTCCATTGCCACCCACAGCTTAATGAGTGTCTCCTTCAGGGCGGGGATCGAGGTGGGCCGGGACTTAGCAACTTCATTTTTCATTTGGTTCCAGGCATTCTTTATGGGGTTTAAGTCGGGTGAGTTGCCTGGCCAGTCCAAAACTTTGATTTTCTGCTCATTAAGGAAGTCTTTGACAGCTCGTGCCTTGTGTGCAGGGGCGCCATCCTGCATAAAAAAGTCTCAGCCATGGAGAGCGTAGAAATGGAGCAGATGTTCCTCCAGAACCTCGATGTAATTCTTTCCCTTGATGGTGACATTCTTGGGGAGGAAATAGAGACCACCCCTGCCCTTCTTCCCACTGAAACATCCCCAAACCATGATGCCATCGGGGTGCTTCACGGTCTTCACAGTGTAGCGGTGGTCATATCTGCTCACATCACTGGGCCGCTGCACCACTTTCGAGCCACCCTCGATGAGCTGAAAACTGCTCTTGTCACTCTACATGACTTTCTTCCACTGCTCTGGTTTCCAATCTTGATATTTCTTCGTGAAAGCTAGCTGTTTTTTCTTCATACCCTCTGTCAGCAGCGGTTTCATGGCAGCAGGGCAAACCCAGGTCTTTTTGTAGCCTGTGCTGGATCGTACTAATAGCGGCATTGTGGAGCAAGTCAGGATGTTTTCCCTTCAATTCAGCCACTGTTATCGAAGGGTCCTGCTTCACCTCATGTAGCAAAACCTTGTCAGTCCGAGCAGTTGTCTTCTTCTTGCCCCCAGAGCCAGGTTTGCAATGCGGTTCCAGGAGGGAGTGTGGTGGCTGCTTTTTTGAGCTTAAAGAGTGACACGGCTCACGTTCAGATTGGCAGCTATACGCTTTACTGGCACTTCCTGCTCCATTACGCTTAGGGCACAGGTCTTCTCCTCCATTGTAAGCTTGCTACGCTCCATTGCGATGGTATGGTGGTGTCTGGTAGGGTGTCAAAGTCAGCAGAAAGGTAAAAAAGATGCGGTCTGTGGGGCAGCGTAACACAGATGTACACTGTCGGAGCTCTGCGAGCACACTTAAACTGAGCCTGGCGGAAAGTTGCCAGGGAGCAGGTACATGCTTTATACCAAGTTCCTCCCACTACCTATATGGCGGGAACGCATTAAAAAAGTTAACCGCAAAATTCGAGTTAACATTTCCATTGCATTTAAGAGGTTAACATTTCCTTTGCGCCCACTGTATAGTAAGAACAGATCACTGATTTAGAATTGTGGGTACCCATGATAGCCATAATCTGTAGAAGGAAAGATAAATTATTATGAGTCAGTATCAGAGAAATAACCTTAATTTGATACATATTTGTTGAAATTATAAACATAAATATGCATTTTGAATAAAATAATGATAAGTAGCATTTATTTCATGAAAAAAACCCAAACCTGTTTTTTTTCAAATTTCACTTGAAAAAGCCCCCCCCCCCTCCCAACCTGGGTTTTTTTATTTGATCACCCTGCAGCCCAAGGTGGAGCTGCCAGGCCACTAAGCAGGAGGACTGGCCCAAATGGTGTCAGCTGGCTCTGCCAGCCTTGTACTCACCCTGGCTCTGCCAGCCTTGTACTCACCCCTCGCAGAGCGGGCTACTGCATGGGGTGATTAGCATTTGCATCCCATATTTAAAACAGGGTCCCCATGCCCAATGATAAAATAATAAAAATACTCCCTTACTTTCCCCTCCACCATAGTCTAGCCACCCTCGGGCAGCTCCACTGAAAAATGGAGGTCCCTTCCCCCCACTGTGCTTTCACAGGAGATCCTCCAAAACTCTTCAACCAGAGGAGGCTTACTTCTCTCCTTTGCCTATAGGTGTAGGAGACTACCCCTTTCCCCTTTCTCTGGAGCTCCCTTTCTCACCGGTGCCCCCCCTCCTTACTTTCTAAGGGGACTGCCAAGAAAGGCAGGTGGCCTATAATCAAGCGCTCTCAGGGGAAGTGGCATGATAGGAACAACCCCCTTAGGGGAGGAGGGAAGACAGGCCCCATTAGCCTCTTCCCTCTAAAGACCTGCAAGCTCACATATTGAAGCTTAGAGGGGTTCACCATACATGCCCCCTTCTCTTTCCTGCTAAGACTCTCTGACCAATGGCACCTGTAATGTCTTGGGGGGTGGGGGTGGAGGCACTCCCCTCCTGAGATGGACATGGTCCCTGAGACAACCCAGCCCCAGATGGTAGAACCTTCCATCGGGATGAAACTGGGCTCAGTGCCAAGCACCGAACCTGAGTCCGCCCCTGGGCAAGGTCCTCCTCAGATGGCTTGAGTCTCCAAAGCTGTACAAAGGCACCTCCTCCGGCTGATGCCCTGGAAAAGCCAAGACCTTTTCCATTTCAGAGAAGTATCTGGCCTGGGGGCTCCTGCCAGTGGGGGGGAGAGAAGTGGGCTCATTCCTTGCCCTCCTCCTAAAAAGAAAAAAAGAGAGAAAAAGCTGAAGAAGACTGGGTTCCTCTCCTTCTGCAGGAATGGACAGGGCTGCTGCTGTTTCAGTAAGCGACCAAGCCAACATTGGCATGTCCGGTCCTGCTGCTCTTCCATGTGGGGAGTTCCAGACAAAGATGAGAACTGTGCAGGGCGAGCCAAACCTCCGCCGGTAAAAGTCCTCGAAGGCAACAGCGCCCCGATTCTGCCTCTGGGAAGCTACGGCCATTCCCATGAGAGTTTTCTCTTTGAAGAGAGCCCTTGCATCTTCTCTGAGCTAGGCCTGGTGGGCATATTCCTTCAATGAATTGCCGTGGACTCCGGGCCAACTGGGAGGAGCTACAGAGGATCATCTTGTCCTGTTGCCTTTAGGTATCTTTTTACAGGAGACCATGCTGGCCACATGCCCCTTGTCCACCCTCCTGGTGTATAAGGGTTTTGCCACCCTACCACCACAGGATGGGGACGGGTCAGCAGGATGTGCCGTTTACAACTGGCATGATATCTCCGTTCCTATCTTTGCTTTAGATACCTCCTTTCAGTCAGTAGCTGTGCAGCTGCACCTGGATAGGAGGTATACTGTTATTTCTGCATATATCCCACCGTCAGCTGACTTGAACATGGGGGACTTCCCCCACACCGTGGCATGGTTGGCGAGGCCCTTTCTCTTGCTTGGGGAACTGAACAGTAAACACCTCTGGGGAGACTACTCTATTAATTGCTGGAGTCAAGTCCTTGCTGACCTGATTGATGAGCAGGAAATAGGTGTCGTAAATGTAGATGAGTTTACACATCACTGCTGAGAACCACTTCATTTTCCTGCCTTGATCTATCTTTGTGCTCTCTGGATGCACAGCCTGATTCTAGGTAGGGGATGGTCGATGGCCTTCATAGTCATAGTGATCACTTTCCTATTCAAATAACATTTTCTGTGCAGCTGCCACCCAACCGCCTGCCCTGATGGTGCTTGGCGCGGTCCCTGTGGTCCACATTTCAGGAAGTGACTGATTTCACTATCTCAGTTGAGGAATTTAGGTTTGTTGATGAGGCCAGTGAGTTATTCTCCGGCAACCTCATTGCCGTGGGCCTGACTACTATTCCTAGAACGTCTGGCAATTTTGCATTCCGGCTGCTTTCGTGGTGGTTAGCCAAGTGTGTGATGGCCCTCTAACAGAAGTGTTATGCCTACATGCCCCACCTGAACGACTTCACTGTATCTGAATTTTGCTGAGCTAGAGCTAGGTTCCAGTATATTTTGAAGCATGCCCGCCGCTCTTCCTGCAGGGCATATTTGTGTTCATTTAATAGGAAGACCCCTCTAACAGAAGTGTGGAAGCAATCAAAAGAGTTTGGAGCAAGTTCTAGCAGGACCCCTCTCCCGTTCTTCTGGAGAATGGGACTGCAATCTTGGACCTGCATCTGTGCTGGAATCCTTTGCGACCGTTTCTCCGCATTCTCTAGTTGGTATGGTGCTCCGCCAGCATTCAATGTGCATTATGAGGTCTTGAAGGCCGCCAACTGGACTTTACCTCCATGGGCTTAAAACCCTTCAACAACAGGTTTACTCTGAGTGAGTTGTGTTCCACTCTCGCTTTGTGCACGGACACGGCCCCTGGTCTAGATGATGTCTTGTACGCCATGCTTTGACATCTTGGTGAACGAGGCATGGCATTTCTGTTAGGTTTGTTCAACAGGATTTGGGTAGAGGGTATCCTCACAGATTCCATGCGAATCGCTACTGTGCTCGCTTTTCGCAAACCGGGGACAGATCACTCTATCCCAGCCCGTTTCCACCCATCCTCGCTAACCTCCTGCATATGCAAGTTGATGGAGAAATTGGTAAATGTTAGATTAGCCTTCTCTCTGGATAGCGGAGGCCATCTGTCTTCTGCACAGTGTGGCTTCCGCAAGTTCCACTCCACGTTGGATACAGTATCATGGAGACTCTCCACACAATGGAGGCTAGGGGACGTGTCCCAATCTTCATCTGTATTTTTGAGAGATCATCAATTCCGCTTACGGGTGTGTAGCAGAAAGAGGGTGTCCTGCAGGAAAATGTCCTCAGTGTCACACTCTGACTTGAGCATCACCTCAGTGCTGCCGGAAGATGTTCTTTAAACGCTCTACATGGACCAATTTTCGCTCTCTATTGGCGCGGCCCAAATGCACAGGCTTCAGCTGTTCTTTGGCCAAGAAAACTGGTGTACTTCTGCCACCATCCACGGCTTACGGGTGTGTAGCAGGAAGAGGGTGTCCTGCAGGAAAATGTCCGCAGTGTCACACTCTGACTTGAGCATCACCTCAGTGCTGCCGGAAGATGTTCTTTCTACGCTCTACGTGGACCAATTTTCGATCTCTCTTGGCGCGGCCCAAATGCACAGGCTTCAGCTGTTCCTTTGCCAAGACAACTGGTGTACTTCTGCCACCATCCATGGCTCCACCCTGACCCAGTCTTGTTTCTAAATGGGGTCTGCCTGGAAGTGGGAAACTCATATTCACAGCCTTAGGGTCTCTTGTACCCGCACCATGGATATTCTTCATTCTGTTAAGTTCAATGCCTGGAGCGCTGATAGGGCTACTGCCTTACTTTTTTATTGATCCTTTGTTCATTCAAAGTTCCACTACGACTAAGAGTTTTATGCATCCGCAGCCGAGTGTGTATTGCAGAAGGTGGACTCGATCCACCATATTGGCCTTCGCTCGTGAAAGGTGCCTTCTGCACTTTCCCCATTGAGAGCCTACTTGTCGATGCTGGAGAGATGTCACTCACTCTTAGCCGTGCACCATGCATTATTCACCTCTACTCATGAGCCCAGCGCCTCCTTCAGTAGCCAACAGCTCTCACTGCTTTTGCAGCGGGTGCCTATGCCACCGAGAGAGGCCAGTCATACCCTAATTCCTTTTGGTTTAGGGCCAGGAAACTCCTTCCAGACCTAGATATAGTTCTTGGGCTGGTGGCGCCCCTGCTTCTGCCCAGTATGCCACCCTAGAGGTTACCATCTTTTGACCATTTGTCGCCACGCCCCTCCTCCCAAAGCTTCTACAGTGCTGGGAGTATTGCATTCAACCTTTTTGGAACACACTTCGTATCACGCTGGAACCATGCCAGTGTATACGGATGGCTCCAAGTTCCAAGAAGGGGTCAGTTTCCATGCTGTATCCCTTCTGTTGGAAGTCAGCGGGGCTCTGCCAGGCGCTGCATCTGTCTTCACGGCTGAGCACATTGCAATACACCGCACAGCACGGGAGATATTGCGGCGTGCCCGGTTCAGAGACCGGATTGTGATTTATAGCGAATCACAAAGTGCCCTGAGTGCTCTCCGGGCATTGGCATCTCTGTATCGCCCTTTTTGCGATATCTGTGATGCCATGGTTTGGGCGAGCCAGGTGGATGTTGAGATTATCTTCAGCTGGTTTCCTGGACATGTAGGAATTGTGGGGAATTAGTGCGCTGTTGAGGGCGCCAAAGAGTCCACAAGGACTGGGCGACTAGACCATTGTTTCAATCTTCTTCCTCACACCAATTACATGGTAGGAATACTGGCTACTTGGCAAAGAAGATGGGAGCCGGTTGAGTGACCTAAAGTTGCGTCCCATGCACCTACCCCCCAATGCTGCAATGGCTTCAGGTCGCTTTCTGTTGTCTGAATTGGACGCACTCGCTGTAGGCACTGCCATTTGATGGAGCGCGCACCTGCACCTTATTGTGACAACTGTATTGTCCCCCTGATTGTTAGGTAAATTCTTGTTGAATGTCCCAGTCTGGCTGATCTTCGCGCATGTTACCTGTGTCGGTACCAGGATGAGCAGGGTTGCTACTGCTTTTCCCTTGTACTCAGGATGGATTCATGCACACTAACTTGTGGACTTTATGACTCACTTTATTTAACTGTTTTGTTGTTTCTTTGTGAGGTGAGCCTCCTTCAGATGCTGGAGTGTGCTTCCTGCTTGTTGCCTTTTTCCTCTTTTTTATTGTTGTTTTGTTTTACATATTGTTATTTTAATGTATCATAGTACTAGGCTGTTGTAAGTACGGTGACTTATCCCTAAGTAGGCAGTCTCCAGATGGGCTCCTAAAATTAAAAAAAAAACTGCTGGATTCCTGGACATGTAAGAATTGTGGAGAATGAGGGCGCTAAAGACTCTGAAAGCACTGGGCAACCAGATCAGCATTTTGCTCTTCCTCACACCGATTACATAGTGGCAATATGGGGTGCCCTCTGGGCAGCTTGGCAAAGAAGATAGGAGATGGTAGAGAGAAATTTAACGTTCCATGCCATTGCACCACAACTTTTTCCATGCACCTACCTCCCCAATGCTGTCGCAGCTTCAGGTTGCTTTTTGTCATCTCCTTATTGGACACACTCGCAGGATGCGCCACCATTTGATGGAGCGCTTGCCTGCGCCTTATTGTGACAATTGCATTGTCCCTCAATGTCCCAGTCTGGGTGATCTTCGCGCACATTACCTATCCCAGTACCAGGGCAAGCGGGGGCGCTACTACTTGTCCCTTGTACTCAAGATGGATTCATGTGCACAGACTTGTAGATTATATGACTTTTTGGAGGAAGCTGGCCTCCTGAACTTTATTTGACTGGTTTTTTATTAGTATTATTTGGTCGCATGTTCCTGCACCCAAGTGAGGCAGACCTACCCCAGACACTGGAACACGCTTCATTCTTTGTTTTCTTGTTATTTTTTTAGCCTTTGTCATTTTTATCTTTGTTGTTATTTACATACCATTTGTTTTTTAATATAGCCTAGTAGTAGGCTGTGTTGTGTAGGGCGACTTATGCCCAAGTAGGGGGTCGCTAGATGAGCTCCCAAAATAATAAAGACAAATTTTCCTCTAGACTGTTCAGCTCATTCTTGTTGAATTTCCCAGTCTGGGTAATCTTTGCTTTACTGGAATGATTGGGGTCACTACCCCTTGTATTTGGGACAGGTTTGTGCTCTTAGACTTGTGGATGTGACTCAGTATCCCATCCGGCCCCAGCTTAGCCTCTTCTCCTTTTCACAGCCTGTGTTTTTACCCTACCTCATCACTTTCCCTACAACTTTCTCTGGTTGGCCTCTAATTTCACAGGGTAGATACCGATCAGCTTCCTCTCACCCAACTATCCTGGATCGGGGCTGAGAGAGGAGGGGACATTGTTCCCTCACCCTTGAGCTCCGGTCTGGGTTGGTGGGCATTTACAACCTGCTTCATCCCCACTCACACCTTCCTCACATGCCCTTTCTTTCTTCTTTCAATCTCTATCGATTTTTATACCGATCCTAAGGTGAAGCCACCAGGCCACTAGGGGGAAGGAGTGGCCTCAAATAATGGCAACTGGTTCTGCCGGCCCTGTATTCATCCCTTACAGAGCAGGATAGTGTGTGTGGTGATTAGTAGAGGTGTACCGAAACTAGAATTTTGCTGAAGCTATGGCTGATTACATAGTTTTTTATTTGACTCATACACTAATTAGTATACCAACTATTAGCTAATTTTTCAACATGTTTGAACTTATTGAATTTAATGTTTCAGATTTGATATTATATTGTAATCTTGTTGAAAGATAAATGCCTAAGGAAAGTAGGAACTTCATATGGGACTACTTCAAAGTTAGTGAGAAAGATGTGAGCAAAGCAGTTTGTATATTATGTAAGAAGGTTCTCTCATAAGGTAGCCGAGAACCGCACAAAATGACAACTAATATTCAAAATCAAAAGTGCCTAATACTGTTTAAAATAGGATATTTATTGCAAATAAAACTTCTGGAACTATATCTTCAAAAGAAGAACCAGCTCAACAAACTGACAATTACGCAGTTCTGCAAAACTACTTCAATGACCAGCTCTGAAACTGAAAAAGGATCATGTGATGACTTAGCAAGATTCCAGCCATAAAGAGGAAAAAAAGCTCACACATATCACTATCAGTCCCAGGGACTTCAACAAGACAGGTAAGTCCAAGCTTTATTAGATATGGGGTAAAACAAAAACTCAAACACAAAAATTTACTACTTAATTTCAATTAACCTGTATTTTTATTATTGTAGAATATTGTTGGTAATTTGTATGTTTTCATAAATAAAAAGTAAAAATAGTTGTAACCTTTTAATACAGGTGCATTGCACCTCACCATCCCCACTCCATTCCATCATGCCAGTTCTATTACTTACGCCTCAAATAACAAGTGATCTTTTTCTAAGTATGGTTTTTTGAGCTAAAAATGTACTTTCATTTTGTTTCAGGCGTTATTAAAAGAAATTCTGATGAGAAAAGAGGAATGGCCCCAAGACCACCCTAAGGCACAAAGTATTGCTGAAATGATCTGCTTAGATCTTCAGCCATACTCTATTGTTGAGGCTGTAGGCTTTCAGCGGCTCATAAAGGAGTTGGCTCCAAACTATAAAATGCCTTCTCGAAAACACTTTTCTATTAATGTTGTTCCTCTGATGTACAAAACTGTTAAAGCTAAAGTGAAGTATGAATTATAGCAAGTAGACTTCTTCAGTCTAACTACAGATGGTTGGACCTGCCAACACAAAGATTTTTGACACTTTACTATAAAATCAAAAATCTCATCTTATAAGTGAGAAATTTTCCTGATGTTCATACAGGTAGCAATATCTGCAAGTTTTTAAAAGATTCATTGCAAATATGGGAAGTCCCACAAGAAAAAATACACATGATCTTTACAGATAATGCAGCTAATGTTCTGGCAGGTATTAGAGAGTGAGAGCTGGCAGATAATAAGTATTTGTCTTGTGCAATACGCACAATGCAACTTTGTATCCAGAACAAACTCTTAAAAGAAAAAAGGGCAGTAAATGATATGCTTGCTGTATTTCAAGCATTAGCAGGTCACTTACACTACTCTACAAGTAGATATGCAAAATTTTAAGAAATACAGAAACAACTAAATCTACCAGAACATGTCATTATTCAAGATGTTTCTACTAGGTGGAACTCAACATACTACATGCTTGAAAGATTTTGCAAGCAGAAGAAGGCTATAGTTTGGTATTGTATTTCAAGAAATCGGACAAATCTGAGTCCTCTAACAGAAAATCAGTGGCAACTTGCTTAAATGCTCGTCTGCATACTGAAACAATTTGAAAAAGCTACGAAGGATATGAATCCAGACAGTACATGCATATCTCAAATCATACCTTGCATATATTCTAAGAAAAAGTTTCCTGAATATGCATATGAAACAGCAACAGGAATAAAAACTATTGTTGAAGAACTCAAATCAGCTTTCTGAAATGTTTTGAGAAATATAAGGGAAATGATAGTCTTCAAATTGCAATGATTCTTGATCCTTGTTTCAAGCTAAAATTTGTTGATGAGAATAATAGAACCATAATGAAAGAGGTTCTCCTTGCAGAAAACTTTCGCTTCTATTTAGTTTCACACTTACATTCACAAGGAACTCTAGTAGTTAGAAATGATTCAAAGGAAAGTTATGAAACAACTAGTACAGATTCAGAAGGATCACCTGTGGTATCAGACTCTGATGCTTCACCAGCTAAGAAAATGCAGTTAAAATTGATGGACATAGATATATACAGCTTCTTCCAAAAGAGCGGCTTGGAAGGATCCAAAGAAAGTGAAATCACAGCAAAGAAAAGATAGAGAAAAAGGAAATAACCCCGGGTTTGGTTTTTTTTTTTCAAAATGACATTTTTTTTCAAGAAATAAATGCTGCTTATCATTATTTTATTCAAAATTCATATTTATATTTATAATTTCAACAAATATGTATCAAATTGAGGTTATTTCTCTGATACTGACTCATAATAATTCATCTCTCCTTCTATAGGTTATGGCTATCATAGGACATGGGTACCCCAAATTCTCAATCGGTGATCTATTACTGTAATCTATTCTTACTATAATATAATTACTAAACTAAGTAATTTTTAATATTATATAAAAATAGAGATAGCATTCTTTTTCTATGTTATTCTAATTCTTGTAGCATTTATTTTTTGAAAAAACCCAAGATTTGAAAAAAACCCCACAGAATAAAACCCGGGTTTTATTGGGCTTTTTCAAAATTTAGGGGTTTTTTGCCAACCCTGATTTGTGACACTGTGGTGGCAGTGCTACTACTTTCACCGCTTCGGCCAACTAAGCGCTCCTGTCAACGTACAATTTGGGGTTACCCAAAATCTGTGTAAGTTGCTCCAAGGCCACATACTATAAGTCCAAATTGTGTGTGGCCAAGTGTGTCAATTGTGGAGGCCACACTCAGCTTCTTCTTCGAAGCAATGTGCTGGGTATCTCCTTGAGAAGGAAATCCTGGCTGCTCAGTTCCAGGATCGTCTCTCATTTCGCAAGGTTAAGGACTTGGTTGTGGCGCTGCCCTGTACATCTTATGGATCAATATTAAAAGCTACACCCTCTGCTCCTGGCCCCTCCAGGCCTATGAGCACGGTCGTTCTCGCGCCCATTCTGATTCTGCGAGTTCTACCCACCTAGGGCCCTTTCCTGGTAAAGCTGGTTGCACAAAGGGTTCACACCCAGCCCTGGCTAAAATCAGGGCTCCCCTCTCTTTCCCCAGTGTTGTAGCAGGCCGAAAAATTTAGACTAACCCCAATCGATCCAACCCGCTTCCTATACTAATCCGGACGTGAGAAATCGAAGGAGAATGAAACGGATTGTATGTACAGTCCTTTACTAACAAAAGAATACAGTTATATTTACAGCTTATATTTACAAAAATATGGGGTAAATATTCACACAACAAATATATATATATATATATATATATATATATATATATATATATATATATATATATATATATCAAAACTAGCTACTATCTTTCCAGAATATGGCGCTTTGTTAAAGCTTAATTTAAACAAAAAACTATCTTCTGGAAAGATAATAGCTAGTTTTGATATATCACTATAATTAAAACAAAATAGTACTTTGTTTAAAATAATCTTGTATCAAAATACTACTTTGCCCTAAGTAAAGTTAGCGAACTAAATGTTGAATAGTTTGTTGAAAGACCACTCCAGTAGACTTAATCGCCACCATTTGTAAGGAATGGCGGAGGTGGTAGGATTCTGCTAACTGAGCAGAAAGAAGAAATTGTCAAGTCTCGCCAGGACAGAGAGAGAGCGGGCTTTGATAGCTTCAAGACGTTACCAAATTATATTGCATGTTCGAAGGCACCAGTTTTGGTTTGTAAAACGCTTGAGATGCCAATACCCACCTGGGTAACACGTGAGCCCTTCCTTCTTTTTTCTTGGTCCCCTTGTTTGCTTTAGGCCTCGTGTTAGTGACTTCTTGTCTACTGTGTGATCGTTAGTGGCAAAGATATTTTGTTGTTAGACTTAGGCTATCCCTTTTACATATACATATAGTCTAATTAAAGGCTGGTTATAGTCTGATTAAGATTGGTATTCTGGTATCTGTCAGATAATATTGTGTGTATAGGAGAATAGCTATATATATATATATATATTTGTTGTGTGAATATTTACCCCATATTTTTGTAAATATAAGCTGTAAATATAACTGTATTCTTTTGTTAGTAAAGGACTGTACATACAATCCTTTTCATTCTCCTTCGATTTCTCATGTCCGGATTAGTATAGGAAGCGGGTTGGATCGATTGGGGTTAGTCTAAATTTTTTGGCCTGCTACATTTAGCGCCCGAATAGGGACGTGAGAATTCGAAACCGGGAGCGTGACAGGATTGGATTGCAGTCCATACCCAATTAGCGTGACGAGTAGTTTGACTGATTTTTCCCTCCTCCTATCTTTTTACTAACTTGGGAACAATGGCTGTAGCGGAAACATTGAATGAAGAAGTAGTGCGATTGAGACTGGAGTTGAGAAAGAAAGAAGAGGAGTGTGAAATGTTGCGGGGAATGATGGAGGGAATGGAGAATAAAATAACAGGGATGAATGAAAAGACTGATAGGATGAAGAAGGAAATGGGAGACCGACAGGATCAGATGGACCGACGGATGCAGGACCTATATAACATGATGACAGGGGCTGGATCAGCCCCAGGACCTACAACCCTGACCCCTGCTCCTACTGAAGGGACTCCGCAGAATCGAATGGATGGCAGTATGATTGAGTCTAAAGAAGATACCGTGAGTGGTAGGAAAGGGGGTGAATGGAAGAGAATGGAAAGTAAGAGAGGGAGTAAGCATGGTTCTAAGGTTAAGGATAAGAAGGCGAGAGGGAAGAGTGTGGATTCGCTATACTCAGATGAGGGAGAGAGTGACGATATGATTGGAATGAGTGAGACTGAGAGTAGCTCTTCGGAGAGTGAAGTGAATGTGGGGAAAGGAATTTTGATTAGGGAAGTGCCAAGGATTGATAAGTTTAGATTGCATGGGGGAAAGAGTATGGATGAGTTCTTCAGGGATTTTGAGCGGTACTGCAAGCTCAAGTACCCGCAGAACAAGGGTCACTGGGTGAGTGTTTGGATGGGAAAGTGTTGGAGTTCTTGCGAGTGATAATGAGTGTGGGAGAGCCAAAGTACGATGTAGTGAAGAAGAGATTGATTGGGCAGGTGAAACGAATGAAAGAGAGTGTGAACTATAAAAGGGTGAATGAATTTGAGAAGGCTCGAATGGGGAAGAGTGAAAGTGTGAATATGTATGCACATAGGCTTGAGAGTATGGCAAGAACGAGGTATGGTGATGATGATGTAAATGAATGTAAACCACTGATGAGGAAGTTTCTGGACACGATCTCGCGAAAGGTGAGTGAATGGCTGAGTGGAAAGAGAAAGGAGAGAGTGAGACTGACAGGTGAATGGTTGATGTGGGAGGATGTGTTGGAACTGTTAGAAGATGGACGATTTGATGATGAAAGCGATCTAGAAGAGGATGGATGGTACAGTGTGAATGTTGGGGGTAAGAAGCCCAGGAGCTTTCATCCACCCCAGCAGTTTATCAGCTACAGGGATGCCCTGAAGGCTGCACCAGCTGGAGTGATGTCGAACTTCCTTGGCTGGCAGAATGGATGGGCAAATGGAGGGTGGTCGAATGGAAGGGGGCAGATGAATTTCAAGCGTGGGAATGGATATATGAGAGAGAAGCCCAGGTATGTCCCAGCAAACGAGAGACCGAATGGTGGGAGAAAGATTGTGGAATGTCGTCTGTGTGGAAGGAAAGGTCATATGTTGGCAGAATCTAGGTGGACATCTGGTGCATGTTTTGGGTGTGGTAAGAAAGGGCATATGATAAAGGATTGCCAGGAAAGTGTGAAAGAGTGCTTTGAGTGTAAAGAAATAGGCCATTTGAAGAAAGATTGTCCGAGGTTGAATGGTGGAGCAACTGGTGGGAAAAGTATGAAATATGCATGTGGTAATTGTGGAAAGGCTGGTCATTATGCAAGGATGTGTCGTGACCAGAGGAATGTATGTAGCTATTGTGCAATGGAAGGACATTCGAGTGAAAAGTGTTGGATTAGACTGAGAGCGCAAGGTGTGAATGGAAAGTCTGAAGCGGGAAACTGAATGGTAAGAGGGTACCTGCTGAAGTATCCTCTGGGTGCATGAGTGTGAGTAATGTGTTGGTAAGTCTGTCTAGTGTGAAAGTGCTGTCTGGTAGGAAGTAGGAGTGTCTGAGTGTGAAGGTGGAATTGAATGGAATTGAGTGTTTGGCTTTAATAGATTCTGGATGCAAGGCGAGCTTGGTGTATAAAGATGTGTATGACAAGGTTAGCGAGAAAGCCCTCCTGTCTGAGTCCAAGGGTAGTTTGGTAGGTATTGGTAATAGGACAGTGCCTGTGATTGGAATGATAAGGTCACCTGTTCGAATGCATGGTATGATGATGAATGAATGTGAATTTTCTGTGATTGATAAGGTGAGTAGTGAGTATGGTGTGATTTTGGGGTATGATTTTATAAAAAATGAATCGTATGGTTGTGCATCCTGCGAGTGATCAGATTGAGAGAAAGATTGGTAAAAATGGGGTGTATAAGTTGTATGTAGGAAAAGATGGTAGCGTTTTGAGGAGTGTGTTTACTGGTATTGAGGTGACTGCTATGGAGAATGTAAGGCTTGTGAAGGGTGAAAGGGTGTCTGTTAGAGTGAGTTGGAGTAAGGATGTTAGTTTGAATGTGGGTGAGAACACTGTGATATTGGATGGAAAGGATGCATGTTATAAGGTAAGGCGTGTTGCTTGTGTGTCTGATGGCTTGATGAGAATGAATGATCCTTTTGTATGTGTGCAGGCGGACCCCAGTGTGAAAGGGCAGGTGAGGGGAATCCAAGTCGGAGATGTACTGGGCCACCTCTCCACTGTCAATGAGGTAGGTATGGATGATAGTACGGATGTCAGCTGATCTTGATAGTGCCAATGCCGCCGAGAGATGCCAGTCATATCCTAAGCCATTTGTGTTTAGGGCTAGGAAACTTCTTCCAGAGCGTGGTATAGCTCTCGGGCCGGTGGTGCCACTGGTTCTGCTCAAGATGCTATCCTGGAGGGTACCACTTTTGACCATTTGTCACCACGCCTCTGCTCCCAAAGCTTCTACAGCGCCGGGGGAGTATTGCGTTCGGCCTTTTTGGAGCACACTTCGTGTCACGTTGTAACCGTGCCAGTGTATATGGATGGCTCCAAGTCTTAAGAGAGAGTCTGTTTCCATGCCGTATCCCCCCTGTTTGAAGTCAGCGGGCCTTTGCCAGGCACTGCATCTGTCTTCACGTCCGAACTGGTTACAATGCACTGCTCGGCATGGTAGATAACGAGACGTGCACGGTTTGGAGACCAGATTGTGATTTATAGTGACTCATTAAGCGCCTTGAGTTCTCTCTGGGCATTGGAATCTCCGCATCCTCTGGTTTGCGTTATCTGCGACGCCACTGTTTTGGCGAGCCGGGCAGATATCGAGATTATCATCTGCTGGGTTCTTGGATATGTGGGATTTTCCCGGAATGAGCACGCCGATGAGGGCGCCAAAGAGTCTGCGAGGACTAGGAAACCAGACCAGTGTTTTGTTCATCCTCCCACCCACTACATGGCAGGAATACGTTCTGCCCGCGGCCGGCTTAGCAAAGATGTGAGATGGTCGAAGGGGGCTTCAGGTTGTTTTCTCTCGTCTCCCAATTGGACTCACTCGCGGGACGCGCCACTCTTTGATGGAGCGCTCGCCTGCGCCTTATTGTGAGGACCTCATTGTCCTTCAGACTGCTCCATACTTTCTTGTTGTATCTCCCACTCTGGGTGATCTTCGCGCACGTTACCTGTCTCGGTACCGGGATGAGCGAGGTCGCTGCCACTTGTTCCTGTACTCTGGACTGGTTCGTACACACCGACTTGCGGACTATACGACTTTTCGGAGTAGGTTGGCCGAGGGGGAGGCGGGCCTACCCCTGACGCTGGAGCCCACTTCCTTCTTGTTAGCTCTTTGCTTCTTTTTTTTTTAAGTCTAGGATCTTTTTATCCTTGTTATTTTATTTTTAATATAGCCTAGTCGTAATCTGTAGTGAGTATGGCTATTTTTGCCCAAGTATGCAGTGGCGAAATGGGCTCCTAAATAAATAAAAAAAAGACTTGTGGACTATTTGACTTCTTAAGACAAGGGCCGCCTCCTTCATTTTATTTGACTCTGGTGTTTGAAACTTGCTCTTGCATCGGGGTCAGGAGGCTTGCCCCCCCCTCCCTCCAATTCTCCATTGCGCTTTCATTTTTTTGCTTTTGTTCTTTTTGCCTCTGGTTTTGTTTTTGTTTTTAATTTTCACTAGGATTAGGCTATAAGATACAGCTTAAAAATAAAATATCTATGACAATGTTTTCAATAGGTTTTCTCTTACGTGTCCATTTTTATGAATTGTTACCATTCAAATGATTTGATACATTTGCACTGCAGATTTGTATCGATGACCTCTTTGTTTATTGTTGTGTAATGAGTGATGCCATAAAATAATGATGACCCATTCTTATATCCTAATATAAATAAACTTATAAATAAATTTTTATATTTCAGGAAACTATTATGATAATTTTTGGTTTTGGAATAGGAATCATATTGCTCATGCTCATATGGAGTTTTGTTGTCTTGTTTCTTCTATTTAATAAAAACGAATCTTTAATATTTACAACTTGCTTAATTATTACCTCGGCTATTATCTCAGGATTATTACTGCTGTTTCCACAGAAGACACTTTCTGCTGATCTATCACCACTCGCACACAATGATTCTAAGGTGAGTTTTATGCATAGTTATTTTAATTATAAAAGAAAAAAAATATTTGCGCTGAAAGGAACTTTCAGGTGTACAGCTTTTTAGGCAAATGGCTCCAATCTGGTTTTAGTGCTCTGGTAGGGCTAACAGCCCTGAAGGGCGCATTATAAATACTTATTATTATTATATTATTATTATTGTGCTGGAACTTGTTACAGGTATTCTATTCTCCCCTTTGGGTCGTTGGGGTGTATAGTTTATTTAGTAGTGTTGAAACATATCTACCCTACTCAGTAGGAAATTAGTTGGGGCTAAAAAATATTCTTGAAACACTATTTACTTAAAGTTTCACTTTGAAGTTACTTAATCCTGACTTCTGTCCATAACCTGTTTAGATGTCAAATCCTGGTTTAAAAATGCAATTTGTATTATTTAATTTGATTCACTTTTTAACTAAGGACATTAAAAATTATTAATGTCAGTTTGCACATTAGGTTAACTTTGAATGGTGTTAATTGTTTAAAAAATAATAATATCTGGTGATGTGCTGTGGTTCATACATATCATTTCTGTGATTGGTTGGAAAAGTTGATTGTGTAATTGATTATACAAGATATGCTGCTGCCTATATCATTACATATGAGGTGTAATTTTCTGCGTATAGGCTCAACTTCATCCTCCATTTCACATCAGTCTTATCTTGCTATAAAAAGGTGTAAGAATAAAAATCAAAGTTCTGCTACATGGTACCAAGTCATAATTTCATACTGTCAGAAATCAAAGCTTTCACAGAGAAAAACTAAAATACTCACTCAACACATTCACTAGGTACTATAGATTGTCACTTTCTTGATTATTTGGCTTAGAAATTTTTTTTTTCTTGTTTTTGACAAGCTTATGCTATTTACATGCATAGATGTCACATGCTTTTAATGTGTTTTATGAAATTATAAAATGAGTAACATGACATGGAAAGGCAAGATTTTTATTCACATTACCATGTCACTCAAAATTTTTTTGTACTAGTAGTAAAAATTTGTAAAGAATAGGCTGCTTAAAGACATTGGGCTATTAAATCCCACGACCTAATTCAAAGCCACATTCTTGGAATTATTATTCAAGTGTGAGTTCCCTGCTTATTTCATATATGTGCATATCCAGCTTCATCTAGTTATTCTCTACCCCCTGAGAGTGGTTAGTATAATTTTCTGGATCATAAAATCTACCAGGGCTGCTCAAAAGTTATCTAATCAACCATGCAGTGTAATAAACTCCTGGATGAGATACTTTACCCACTGTTTTGAGCTATGTTATTATTCTTAAGAAATCTAATATAAATATTTTACATAATTTGATACCACTATTTTACTGAAATTAAATCATTTGCAGTTTTGTACTTAGACTATGACTATAGATTAAAAACTATTTATTCACTGGTCATTTAGAAGCTTGAAAGCAGCATTAATTATCAATGACAGTTAGGTTGCATTATCTGTATGAGAGTTAATTGATTCAATTTACTATTAGTTCCAATGACAAGAAGCATTATAAAGGAATAACATGAAGCATCTACCTGTATTTCTTTTGTCCCTGGGCTGATATCAAGACCAACCCATGTTCTAAAAGAAAGATGCCACTGCAATTAGTTAAACCCATTGATCTCTGACTGATGAAACATTGTTCTTTGTTGGAGGGGTGCCAAGATTGAGCAGTGTTGTGGTTGTAATTAGGGCATGCTGCACTGCTTTGTTAGGTGCTTATAATATTGTATTGTGATTTGTGTCTGGTAAGGTGCTCTTTTGCAATTTTATATGGGTGTGTCTGAAATAGTGTTGCTTGGCAGTTTTTTTGAGATGGCATGCAACAATTTAGGTGTGTGTGTGTCATCACTGCTGTCGTGGACATGGAGGTAGGGAGGAGTGATCTGAGGGGAATTTGTTGTTCCTGGGTGTGGCGGGTTTGTTTTGAGGCTGGCATGAGTGGGATGGATCGTCTGTTCTTGTGTAGAACTGGTTACTGATGCTTTTTTAAGGGTATGTTATTGGGAGTATTTTTATTTCTGCATGCAGGTGATTTATTGGGGTGGATTGTTAGCATCCAGTGATTTATGTGGAGGGCATCTGTTGGATGCCAGGCTGGAGATGCATACATGTAAGGAATGGATGAATTGCTTGTATAGCATGATAAATGTTTCTTTCTGTTGTTCAAATTTTGGAACCAGTGAGTATATACACTGCATTTTTTTTATGCTGGAGATGCATACATGTAAGGAATGGATGAATTGCTTGTATAGCATGATAAATGTTTCTTTCTGTTGTTCAAATTTTGGAACCAGTGAGTATATACACTGCATTTTTTTTATGCCCTGTTGCAGGTTTCAGTTACATGTTAAGTGGTCATGTGTGTGTGTCAAAAGTGAGCCCAAGTATTGTAGGGATTTTGTTTAGTGAGATGGTCAGTGAACTGTCTTTTTTTTTGTGGGAGGTGGAACATGGCTATGGAGTTTGAGTTGAGACAGCTGTTCTGTTTTGTCTAACCACTGCTCAAGTCCCAAGAGGTTGGGGGAGAGAATTGCTCGTTACGGGACACTATTTAGAGATGTACTGTTAGATCTGGTTTTACGGTAACTGGCTTCTCTGTTGGAGAGGAAGTGGATGTCATTTTGGGATAACTGGCTATTGAGGATTTTCCCAGTTAGGATATAACATGGGACTACATTGAAAGCTTTATTGATGTTTATGGCAACTAAGATTGTTCTTTTGGTTGAAGCCATCAAGGGTGTATTGAGTCAGGTTTGTGAAGAGGGTTGTTGTGGAGTGGTTTTGGTTGAAGCTGTATTGGGTGGTGGCCAATGAGATGTGAGGTGTATTGCATTTAAGAATGGACTTTTCTAGTGTTTTAGATATTGTAGATAGAAGGGAGATAGGGTGATTGGATGATTCTTGGTTTAGTGTGCGAGTTCTCCGGGTGTCTTTTTCAGTATGAGGACAATGCTTGTTTTTTTCCAGTTTGTGGGGATTTGATTGTGGAGCCAGGAAAATTTGAAAATTTTCCTAAGGTGTTAATTATGATCGCATTGCGACCAAGGTGCTTTTATTGTAAGTTCAAGATCAGGGGGGGGTTTGTAACTGTAGAGTTTTCAAGGTTTTGATGATATACGTAGTGTCTGCTGGAGGAGGGAGGGATGGGATGTTTTTAGCAATTATTCTGTTTGATAGAGAAGTGAATTTATGACTGATTTTTTTAATAGTGCATCATAAAGATGTTGCACTGTTCTCAAGGGGTTAGGATCTTGTTTGTTAGGAGGACTCTGTGTGTTGGAGAAGAGTTCTTGTGGAATCATTTGATTGTTGTGGCTGCTTAGCCCTAGGCTGTCTTGCTGAACAGCCCTGAGCTCCTGAAGAAGGCCACAGTCGGCACTGGGCACCTCCACAAACTTTCCTGCGAGTGTATGTTGTTATGTTATGTTGTGGCTTATTCGGTCTTCCATTATGTATTATGGTGTGGGTAGATCTGCTACAACCTGGACATCTATCCATGATGGAGTCATCCACACTTTTCTGGTATCTTAGGAGCGCTGGATGGTGCCGACATCTCAGCCTGGTCAAGTGCACCTTTTCCTCATGATGCAAAGTGGCTTCATATTTGTATTTGTGTGTGGGAGGGTGAGTGCACAAATGTAGCATACAGAGATTTAATTGTGTATGTGATTCTGATTGTTTGCTTGGGGCAGGAAGGGAGGGATAGTTGACATTGTTTGAGTATAGTGTCTAGTGCTGTGTGTTGTTTTGATGTTTCTTGCTATGTGTGGTTTTGCTGGAATGTAGGTTAGAGAATGATGTTGGTTTGTGAAAGCTTTAGCAATGAATTATGTACCCCTTGTGTCAAGGTCTACAGTGCGGGGCCAGCCTCCCCCCAAAACAAACCAGCGGAGGAACAGAAGTAGCCACCATAGAAGCAGAGATCTGCAACCAAGAGGATGGTTCAGATGCCCCTGAATTAGATGCTAAACCACCACACATTTTCCCCTGCTCCCCCTAACAAGGACCAAGTACTTGGCCCTGTAAGGGCGTGCGATTTGTATTCCTGGCCGCTGTGCTGATGGGACTCAGCACACCGTCCAGCCCCAGCTTAGTCTCTTCTCCTTCTTTCAGACAGTCTGTGTTTTCTACCCTACTTCCTCACTTTCCCTACAACCTCTCCCACAACTTTCTCTGGTCAGCCTCTAATTTCACAGGTTAGATGCTGACCAGCTCCCTCTCATCCAACTATCCGGATCGGGGCTGAGAGGGGGGAGGGGACAATGTTCCCTCACCCCTGAGCTCTGGTTTGGGGTGGTGAGTTTTTAACAACCTGCTTCATCCCCACTCACACCTTCCTCACTTTCCCTTTCTCCTTTGAATCTCTCTATCCATTTTACACTGTGCCCAAGGTGGAGCTGCCAGGCCAAGGTGGAAGCTGGCTCTGCCAGCCCCATACTCACCGCTCACAGAGCGGGCTACTGCGTATGGTGATAAGCGCTTGCATCCCGTATTTAAAACGGGGTCCCCATACCTAATGATGAAATTGAAAAAAATACTCCCTTAACTTCCCCTTGACCATCGTCAGAGCCGCCCTGGGGCAGCTCAACTGAAAAAAATGGAGGCATCCCCCCTCCTCCATGCTTTCGCAGGAGACCCTCCAAAACTCTTTAACCAGAGAGGAAGCTTACTCCTCCTTTGCTTATCGGTGTAGAGGACTCACCCCCTTCTCTGGAGGTGTCCTCTTTCCAGGGGCAGTCCCCCCTTTACTTTCTAAGGGGACTGCCAAGAAAGGGAAGCTGCCCATATAATCGCTTGCTCTCATTGGGAGTGGCACGATAAAGCCAATCCCCTTAGGGGGAGGAGGGAAAATAGGCTCCATTGGCCCCTTCCCTCTAAAGACCTGCAAGCTCACATATTGAGCTTAGAGGGGGGTCACCATATGTGCTCCTCTCTCTTCCCCGACAAAAGACACTGTGACTAATGGAACCTGTCATGTCCTGGTAGGGAGTGGGGGGGGATGGCCACATGGTGCCCCCTCTTCCCCTGAGATGGACATGGTCCCTGGGGCAACCCAGCGCCAGATGGTAGGACCTTCCATGCAGATGAGGATGAACCTGGACTCCACGCCTGTGCAAGATCCTCCTTAGACAGCTCAGGTCTCCAAGGCTGTACAAAGAGAGGGGGGATCTCCTCCTCCGGCTGGTGCCCCTGGAAAATCCAAGACCTTTTCCATCTTGGAGAAGGATCTTGCTAAGGCCTGGGGGCTCTTGCCGGTGGAGGGGAGAAGTGGGCTCATTCCACACCCTACTCTCAAAAAGAAAAAAAACAAACAAGAAGACTCGGGCCTCCTCTCCTAATGCCGTGGCTGCTGTCATTTTGGTAAGCGACCAAGCCAAGATCGGCATGTCCGGCCCCATTGCTTTCCCTTGTTAGGAGTCCCAGACAAAAACCAGAACTGCATGGAGCAGCAGAACCTAGATTAGGTCAGGGCCCCCAGCATGTTGGCTAAAGGCAACATGATCCATCAGAGGAGAGCTCTAGCTAGTGTGATTGGAAGAGAGCTGAAATTGACCCGTTTCTCGGACTGGAGCCTTTTGGGGAATGTGTTGAATCCCTCTGATGTGGCTATGATTAGTGCTCTTCGGACACTTGATGGCATGCCTGTGAGTGTGACACCGCACTTTACCATGAACTTCGTGAAAGGAGTAGTTTATGCTAGAGAACACGCAAACTAGTCCATATATCACATCACCTTACAGCTGGGCAACCATGGGGCAGTCAAGGTCGAGCGTGTGATGAGTAAACAGGGAGGGGCTTCAAAACCCACCCATACACTCTTCATCACATTCTACTGTGACTTGCTCCCTGAGTCGGTGCATGCTGGTTGGTATCGGTACCGTATGAAGGCATTCGTGCCACTGCCATGGAGAGCTATTACTGTCACTGCTTCGGACATACTAATCGCTCCTGTCGATGTGCAAAGTCGTGGTTACCTGAAGTCTGTGTAAGTTGCTCTAAGGTCGCACATGATAAGTCCAAATTGTGTGTGGCCAAGTGTGTCAATTACGGGGAGCCACACCCCTCTTTTTCAAAGCAATGTGGTGCATATCTCCTTGCGAAGGAAATCCTGGCCATTCTGGCTCAGGATCATCTCTCATTTTGCGAGGCTAAGGACTTGGTCCTGGCGCGCCCGGCGCTGCCCGAGACGTCCTATGTCTCAATGTTGAGAAAGACACGCTCTGCTCCTGGCCCATCCAGGACTACGAGCATGGTCGTTTCTGCACCCATTCAGAATCATTCTAAGGGTTCTACCGACCCCAGGAGCTCCCCTGATAGAGCTAGTAGCACAAAGGGTTCACACCAAGCCCCGGCTAAAACCAGAGTTCCCCACAATTTCCTCAGCACGCACCTCCACTGAGTCGTTTTACTCTCAGGACACAACACCCCAGAAGTTGGTCGTGAGGCTATCTTCCCGGGTTCCAAAAGCTGCTCCCAGAAAGGAGGACAGAACTAAAGGAGCTTCGCTTCCTTTGCCCATGCCCAGTGGGTGGCGTGGAGACGGTGGATCCTCCAAAAGAGGGACATCTGCCTCCGAAGCTCCCCTGCAAGCATAAGGTTTTGAGGTTGAGGGAGGAAAAGACTTGCATGGTGAGCCAAACCTCCACCGGTAAGTCCTCAAAGGCGACAGCACATTATCTGGCCAACAGTGCCTTCAGCGCATTGTCTGGCCAACAGCACCCCCGCCGCTTTTGGGAAGAGTACGGCCATTCTTGTGAGGTTCTTCTCTTCGAAGAGGACCCCCTGCATCTCCGAGCTCGGCCTGGAGGGCATATTCCTTCAATGGAATTGCCATGAACTCGGCCAACATGGAGGAGCTGTGAAAGCTTGTCTCATCCCGTTTTCCTTTAGGGATCTTTTTGCAGGAGACCATGCTGGGCGCATGCCCCTTACCCACTCTCCCGGGGTATATGGGTTTTTCCACCCCACCACCACAGGATGGGGGCCAAGCAAGGGGATGCGCCATTAGGGTGGGTCATACTTTGGGGCAACCATATATTTTCATTAAATCTTTTAATGAGTGGTGCTTAAATGATAGATTTTCCAGTGTAGATTTTGAAAAAGTACTTTATTTTATTATACAATTGCTCCTACCTACATCAATTTGCATTTAAATAAAAGTAAATTTTTCCCTTTTGTCACAAGCTTATGTAACCTCAAATTTACATGTTTATTGAGTGAGAAAGTGTATGCAAAGCTCCACATATAGCTACATGGGTCCCTTTGGGTCATATTCAAAAGTTAAACCACCAGAGCACACAAATCTACCTTTGATTCATTCCTGGACATTAGTAGACATCTACTTCTCTCTCGTGCCCTGATTCCCTGTAAGGGGCGTGGCGATTTGCCATCCTGGCCGCCGTGCTGACGGGATCCAGCGCTCCATCCGGCCCTAGCTTAGCCACTCTTCCTTCCTTCAGATAGCCTGTATTTCTCCCCTACTTCGTCGCTTTTCAAACAACCTCTCCCACAGCTTTCTCTGTCAGCCTCTAATTTCACAGGGTAGATGCTGACCTTCTTCTCAGCCAACCGTCCCTGATCGGGGCTGAGAGAGGAGGGGACAATGTTCCCTAACCCCTGACCTCCAGTCCGGGATGTTGTTTTTTTAACAACCTGCTTCATCCCCACCCATACCTTCCTTACAGTCCTTTTTCTTTCCTCTTCACACTCTATCAATTCTACGCTATGTATAAGGTGGAGCCGCCATGTCGATGGACTGCCAGGCCACTAGGCGGGAGGGGTGGTCCTGAATGGCAGCACCTGGCTCTGCCAGGCATGTATGCACCCCTTACAGTGCGGGCTACTGCGAGGGGTGATGAGCTATTGCTTCCCATAGAAAATTTAGGGTCACTATGCCAAATGATAAGAAAAATATAAATCTCCCCTTAATTTTCCCTTCTACATCGACGGAGCCGCCCTTGGGCAGCTTCCCCCCCAAAATGGAGGTCCCTTTCCCCCCTGTGCTTGCACAGGGCACCCTCCATATTTCTCTAACCGGAGAGGAGGCTTACTCCTCTCCTTCGCCTACGGGTGCAGGGGACTCCCCCTCACCCCCTTCTCTGGAGGTGCTTTTGGGCACCTCCCTATTTCCAGCGGCAGTCCCCCATTTTCTTTCCAAGGGGACTGCCAAGAAAGCCAGCAGGCAGCTCATAGCCGACCACTTCCAAGTGAAGCAGCTCGGTAGGGCAAACCCCCTTAGGGAGGAGAGGGAAGCCAGGCCCCTTCGGTCGCTTCCCTCAAAAGACCTGCTGACAAGAATTTTAAACCTTGCCAGGGTCAAGGCCTGTGCCTTCCGACACATGACTGGCAACGCTGCCAAGGGGACCTGCGATGTCCTGGGAGGAAATGGCCAACTGGAGGCCCCTCCTGTGATAGACATGGTCCTTGAGGAAACCCAGCCTCAGACAGTAGTGCCTTCCATGGGGGGAAATCCGGGCTCGGCGCTAAACACCGAACCCGAATCCGCCGATATGCAAGGTCCTCCTCAAACGGCTATGGTTTCTGAGGCAGTACAAGGAGGGCAGGGATCTCCTCCAGACGGTGCCCTTGCGACCACCAGGACCTTCTCTATTTCGGAGAAGGTCCTGGCTGAGGCCGGTCCATCTGGCCTAGGGGCTTCTGCCGGCGGAGGTGAGAAGCGGGTTAATTAACCGCCCTCCTCTCCTAAAAAGAAGAAAAAGACAAGAAAGACTGAAAGGACTCTGGGCTCCTCTCGATCCGCGGGGGCTACGGGGACGGATGGGTCTGCTGCCACTTTGGTAACCAAGCCAAGATCGGCACATCCGGCCCCTCTGCCCCCCGGGTGCGGAGCCCCTGACTATGACAAAGACGAAAGGTGCACATGGCGGAGCCTCGATGACATCGCGGCACCTCATTCAGAGGTTACCTGGTGTTTTCGAGCCCGCTGGCTTCAAACGCTTCCTCGTTATTCGATCCACTGATGGCACCATGTTGGCCAAGGGCAACATGATCCATCAGAGGAGAGGATTAGCTAGTGCAATTGGTAGAGAGCCGAGCCGAAGGTGACCCGTTTCTCGGACGGGAGCCTTCTGGCGAATGAGGCGAATCCCGCCGAAGCGGCCAAGATAAGTGCTCTTCGGACACTTCAGTGCATCCCGGTGAGTGTGACGCCGCACACTCACCGCCAGGAAACTCTTTGACTACTCCATTGAGGACATCACCTTAGAGCTGGCCGACCATGAGGCGGTCAAGGTCGAACGTGTGATGAGAAAACAGGAAGGACCCTTGAAACCCACACCTACACTCTTCGTCACGTTCGACTGTGACAAGCTCCCTGAGTCGGTGCGTGCTGGTTGGTACCGCTAACGCGTGAAGGCATTCGTGCCACTGCCGCGGCGGTGCTATTACTGTCACCGCTTCGGCCATACGAATCGTTCTTGTAGACGTGCAAATTCGGGGTCACCCGAAGTTTGTGTAAATTGCTCCAAGGCCGCACACGATAAGTCGAAATCGTGTGTGGCCAAGTGTGTCAATTGCAGAGAGCCGCACCCCGCTTCTTCGAAGCAATGTGGTGCATATCTCCTTGAGAAAGAAATCCTGGCCGTTCAGGCCCAGGATCGACTCTCATTCCATGAGGCTAAGGACTTGGTCGTGGCGCGCCCGGCTCTGCCTGGGACGTCATATGCCTCAATAGTTAGAAAGGCACCCTCTGCTCCTTGCCCTTCCAGGCCAACGAGCACGGTTGTTTCCGCACGCATTCGGAGCCCTTCTGCGGGCTCTACTCAACCCGGGTGCTCCCCTGGTAAAGCTGGCGGCAAAAAGGGTTCACGCCCAGCCCCGGCTAAAACCAGGGCTCCCCCCTCTTCCCCCAGCGTGACCGTTTCCCGTAAGGCGAAACGGCCACGCCCTCCACCAAGTCTTTAGACTCACAGGAGGCAACACTCCTGAAGATGGTCGCTAGGCCATCTTCCGGGGTTCCTAAAGCTGTCCCCCGAAAGGAGGACAGCAACAAAGGAGCTTCGGCTCCTTCGCCCATGCCCCGAGGTGGAGCGAGTGGCTCGGAGACGATGGTCCCTCGAAAAGAGGGCCCCCGCCTCCAAAGCCGCAAAGCCCGCCTAAGGTTTCGGGGCGGAGGGAGAAAAAGACTCGCATGGTGAGCCCAACCTCCCCCAATAAGTCCTCGAAGGCGACAGCGCCTTCAGCGCTTTGTCCGGCCAACAGCGCCCGTGGTTCTGCCCCCGGGAAGCGTACGGCCATTCCCGTGAGGGTCTTCAATTCGAGTATGGCCCCCGTGTCTCCTCCGAGCTAGGCCTGGATGGCATATTCCTTCAATGGAATTGCTGTGGACTCCGGGCCAACTGGGAGAAGCTGCGGAAGCTCGTCTCGTCCCGTTTCCCGTTAGCTATCTTTTTGCAGGAGACCATGCTACGTGCGTGCCCCCTGCCCGCCCTCCCGGGCTATAAGGGTCTTGCGACCCCACCACCGCGCGATGGCCGGGCTGGTGGATGCGCTGTTTACACCCGGCATGATGTCTCCATTCTTCCTTTCACTTTAGATACCTCCTTTCAGGCAGTAGCTGTGCAGCTTCACCTGGATAGGAGGTATACTATCATTTCTGTGTACATTCCACCGTCAGCTGACTTCAACGCGGGGACTTCCGCCGCGTCGTGGCACGGTTGCCAAGGCCCTATCTCTTGCTTGGAGATCTGAACGGCATGCATCCTCTCTGGGGAGATTACTCCATAAATCCCAGGGGACAAGTCCTTGCCGATCTGATCGAAGAGCTTGAAATGGGTGTCCTAAACGTGGATGAGTTTACGCATAACTGTCCGAGAACCGCTTCATTTTCTTGCCTTGACCTATCTTTGTTGCTCTTCGGATGCACAGCCTGATTTGATTGGGGAGTGGTCGATGACCTCCATGGTAAGGATCACTTTCCCATTCAAATATCGTTTTCAGGGCAACTGCCGCCTGAGAGCCCATCTCGGTGGTGCTTGGCGCGGGCACGGTGGCCTGCATTTCAGGAAATGACTGCATTTTCTATCTCAGTCGAGGAGTTTAGGTTGGTAGATGAGGCCGTTGAGTTCTTCTCCGGCACCCTTATCACCGCCGGCCTGAGTACTATTCCTAGGACGTCTGGCCGTTTTGCACGCCGACCACTCCCATGGTGGTCGGCCGAGTGTGAGACGGCCCTCAAACAGAAGCGTTATGCCTACATGCGCTATAAGCGCCGCCCCAACGATTTCACTGTCGCTGAATTTCGTCGGGCTAGGGCTAGGTTCTGGTATATTTCGAAGCACGCCCGCCGGTCTTCTTGGCGGGCATACGTGTCTTCACTTAACGGGAAGCCTCCTCTAGCAGAGGTGTGGAGGCGAGTCAAAAGGATTCGGGGCAAGTTCTCGCAGGACCCTCCTCCCGTTCTCCAGGAGAATGGGACCGCAATCTCGGACCCCGCGTCCTTGGCGGAATCCTTCGCGACCGCTTTTTTCGCATTCTCTAGCCGGGCTGCTGCTCCGCCAGCATTCAATGCACGTCGTGATGTCGCGGAAGGCCGCCGGCTGGACTTTCCCTCCAGAGGCGGAGAACCCTTCAACGACAGGTTTACTGTGAGTGAGTTGCGCTCCGCTCTCGCTTCGTGCGCGGACACCGCCCATGGTCCGGACAATGTCTCATATGTCATGATTCGACACCTGAGTGAGCGAGGCATGGCCTTTCTGTTAGATTTGTTCAATAGGATCTGGGTGGAGGGCCTTCTCCCAGACTCCTGGCGAATCGCTACTGTGCTCGCCTTTCGCAAGCCGGGGAGAGATCACTCTACTCCGACCGGTTTCCGCCCAATCTTTCTAACCTCTTGCGTGTGCAAGTTGATGGAGAAATTGGTAAATGTCAGACTAGCCTTTTTCCTGAACAGCGGAGGCCATCTGTCTTCTGCACAGTGCGGCTTCCACAAGTTCCACTCCACGTCGGATGCTCTGCTCCGACTGGAAAATGCCGTTTGCGAGGCTTTCCTTCGTAGACAGCACTACGACACGGTGTTTCTCGATCCTATGATACCGCATGGCGATACGGTATCATGGAAATTCTCCAAACGATGGGGGCGAGGGGACGCCTCCCAATGTTTATATCTGAATTTTTGCGAGATCGTCGATTCCGCTTACGGGTGGGAGGAGCCCTCTCCAGCCCAAAAGAGCAGGAAGAGGGTGTCCCGCAGGGAAGTGTCCTCAGTGTCACACTCCTTGCCTGAGCATCAACGGCAGCACCTGGGTGCTGCCGAAAGATGTTCTCGCTACACTCTACGTGGACGATCTTTCGATCTCTTTTGGCGCGGCCCAGATGCCAACTCTGGAGCGTCGACTCCAACAGGCATTGAACCGCGTCTCTCGCTATGCCGAAGCGCACAGGTTTCGGTTTTCCTTGGCCAAGACTAAGGTGGTGCACTTCTGCCGCCATCCACGGCTTCACCCCGACCCACATTTGTTTCTTAATGGGGTGCGGTGCGCCTTGATGTGGTGGAATCACACCGTTTCCTCGGTCTTGTATTCCACCGACGCCTCACCTGGGAGGCTCATATTCGCAGCCTTAGTGTCTCGTACCCGCGCCATGGACATTCTCCGTTCCGTGACGTTCAGCGCTTGGGGCGCTGATAGGGCTACTGCCCTACTTTTTTATCGATCCTTTGTTCGTTCGAAGCTCGACTACGGATGCGAGTTTTATGCATCCGCAGCCGAGCGTTTATTGCAGAAGGTGGTTTCGATCCACCACACCGGCCTACGCCTTGCGACCGGTACCTTCCGCACTTGAGAGCCTGTTGGTCTATGCTGGGGAGATGCCACTCGCTCTGCGCCGCGTGCAGTGCATCACTCGCCTGTACGCGTGAGCCCGGTTCCTCCCTCAGTCGCCAACAGCTCTCACTGCATCCGCAGCTGATCTCAACGGTGCCTATGCCGCCGAGAGACGCCAGTCATACCCTAAGCCCTTTGGGTTTCGGGCCAGGAAACTCCTTCGAGAGGTAGATATAGTTCTCGGGCCGGTGGCGCCCCTGGTTCTGCCCAGGACGCCACCCTGGAGGAGACCACATTTGGCTATTTGTCACCACGCCTCTGCTCCCAAAGCTTGTACGGCGCCGGGAGTATTGCGCTCGACCTTTTTGGAGCACACCTCGTGTCACCCTGGACCCGTGCCAGTGTATACTGATGGCTCCAAGTCCGAAGAGGGGGTCGGCTTCCACGCCGTATTCCCTCTGTTTGAAGTCAGCGGGGCCCTGCCAGGCGCTGCGTCTTTATTCACGGCCGAACTGGTGTCAATACACCACTCGGTACGGGAGATTACGCGACGTGCCCGGTTTGGAGACGCGATTGTGATCTATAGCGACTCACAAAGCGCCCTGAGTGCTCTCGGGGCATTGGAATCTCCGCATCGCCTGGTTTTCGATATCCGTGACGCCACGGTTTTGGCGAGCCGGGCTGATGTCGAGATTATCTTCTGCTGGGTTCCTGGACATGTAGGAATTGCGGGGAATGAGCGCGCCGATGAGGGCGCCAAAGAGTCCGCGAGGACTCTGCGATCGGACCAGTATTTTGCTCTTCCTCACACCGACTACATGGCAGGAATACCGGCAGCTCTTCGGGCTGCTTGGCAAAGAAGATGGGACACAGTCGAAGGGAACTTAAAGTTGCGTGCCATTGCGTCGCGACTGTTCCCATGGACGTATCCCCCAATGCCGCGACGACTCCAGGTCGCTTTCTGTCGTCTCCAAATCGGACACACTCGTGTGACGCATCGCTATTTTATGGAGCGCTCGCCTGCGCCCTATTGCGACTACTGCGTCGTCCCCCAGACTGTTCGGCACATTCTTGTTGAATGTCCCAGTCTGGGTGATCTTCGCGCACATTACCTGTCCCTGACTGGGATGGGCGGGATCGCTACCGCCTATCCCTTGTACTCGCGTCGAGTGCGTGCACCATGACTGGTGGACTGATAGACTTTTGGGGGGAGGCCGGCTTTCTCCCTTGTATTTAACTTAATTTTTGTTATTGTTGTTTGTCTTTGTTTTTTTTTGTAGGCTGTAGGCTCTTGCGCCGGGGGGAGGGGGCCCTTTCCTCGACGCCGGAGCTTGCTCCCTGATTGTTATCTCCCTTTTATTGTTGTTTCTGTTGAAATTTTTATTTTAAAGTAGCCTAAAACTGGGCAGTTTGTTTGCGGCGACTTGTGCCCAAGTGGGCAGTCACCAGATAGCCCCTTGAAAAAAAAAAAAATCGTGCCCTGATTCATCCATCCTTCTTTTCATGTGAGAACTACTTGGAAGAAGCCTCAGTCAACATTCTTACAACGCTCTCAATGCTCTGTGTGTGCCACCCCAGTTAGGTTCTTTCATACAAGAGTTAATGAAGTTTTTCAATTCCGAAGTACTTAAAAGAGCAAGTGAGACGTGGCTCAGAGACATCCTCTGACCAATTGATGAGATCTCCAATCCTGGTAGCATCACAATTGATGTCTGGTGTCCTTCTAAGCCTTAAAAAGGAGTCTCCCAGTTGAGTATCTGGGTCCCCTTCTCCCCTGATGGTCTGGATTCTTTTCACACCTTCAGTTCTCTCTTCATGATCTTCAGGGTTTGGAGGATAGCATCAATGTATGCATACCAAGCTGATCTCTTAACAATTGGCAAAACAATATCCAACATCTCCTTTCTCTGAGACTTAAGGTAGTGAAGTTGATAAAGAATGTCCCTAGGTCCCTCGGTCCAAAAGTGCTTAATCTTAACGTTAAACCAGCATGGGTAATATAAACCAATAATGAACTCAACAATCAGTCGTAGATTCTTAAAGGCTTTTCCTTTGAGCTCATGCTTTGACACCCACAGCCGAAGAAGTCTGCTTGCTGTGGTCAGCCAGTGACTGTGATTTACTAGTCCTATTTCCAATAGAAAAAGCCCTGTAGGAAGCACTCCATCTCTAATTGCCGATAGCTGTAGTGTTGATGAGTGGAAAGATCTTGCACCACTTCCTGAGGTATCTTGGTAAGAAGAGGAGCTAAAGATATATGAGTGAAATTTGGGTTGATATCCAAGTTTGTAACAGAGTCAAGGAGCTTTCCTATTAGTCCAGAATATCTGTTGTCAGATAGTGTTGGGCCATCCAGGTTGATAATTAGATGATGGATAGGGAGTTCCCCAGTGTGCAGGTTACAGACCAACCAAACAAACTTTCTGCCCAAATGGAGCTGCATTTTTCACATTACTCCAGCATTTACACCTGTGTTTACATTCGTGGAGTCTCCTCCACTGGCCATTAAGCTTTTATCCAAACCCCTTTTCCTCAGCCATCTGAACATGGCTTTAGCGATCTTCTCTGTATGTGATTCTTCTTTTGTAACCTTTTCTGGGACAAAGTGGAAGAGGTAATTGCTCCCAGGCTCACTGATGACAGTGTAATGCTCCTCTTTTGTTTTTGCTGGAAACAATTTTTCACTTCCCTCTACCTCCATCATAAAATTTGTCACATCACTTCGTCCATCAAAGAGAACACAAGAAATTCCTCCATCCTTCCTTAAGTTTTCCTCAAGCTCATGTTCAATAACTGTCATTAGCTTTTCCTGTGCTCTCATAACAACTTTATTCTTATCAATTACTTTACTTGTATCTTCCTTAGTAATGAATCCAGCATCTATTAAAACTGTTGTTGCTATAGCTTAAGTTGGACTCAATCTGACACCATACCTTATACTAGCAAGAGCAATATTTGGAATTTCATCATAATTCTTTCTACTCTTGGTGGAAGATTCCGGCTCTTGGACAGCTTCAGAAGTTACTTCATCACCCTTCATCACCCACTCAGTCAAGGAGTTTAGATTGGTAGATGAGGCTGTTGAGTTCTTCTCTGGCTCCTCATCTCTGTGGTCCAACTACAATTCCTAGAATGTCTTACCGTTTTGCATGACGTCCGCTCCTATGGTGGTAGGCATTATGCCTACAGGCGCTATAAGCGCCGCCTGAACGACTTCACTGTATATGAATTTCATCGTGCTAGGGCTAGGTTCCAGTATATTTCGAAGCACGCCCGCTGCTCTTCTTGGCGGGCACACGTGTATTCAATTAACGGGAAGACCCCTCTAGCAGAAGTGTGGAAGTGAGTCAAAAGGGTTCGGGGCAAGTTTTCGCAGGACCCCCCCTCCCATTCTCCAGGAGAATGGGACTGCAATCTCAGATTCCGCTTCCAAGTCGGAATACTTTGCGAGCGCTTTCTCCGCATTCTCTAGCCAGAATGGTGCTCCGCGAGCGTTCAATTCACGTTGTAATGTCGTGGAAGGCCGCCGACTGGATTTTACCTCCAGAAGCGGAGAACCCTTTAATGACAGACCTATACTTTGAGTCAGTTATGTTCCGCTCTTGCTTCGTGCACGGACACAGCCCCTGGTCCAGATGATGTCACATATGCCGTGCTTAGAAACAAGAGTGAGCGAGACATGGCCCTTCTATTAGATTTGTTAAACAGGATCTGGTTAAAGAGTATCCTCTGAGATTCCATGCGAATCGCTACTGTGCTTGCTTTACACAACCTGGGGAGAGATCACTCTACCCCGGCCGGTTTCTGACCATTCTCTCTAACCTCTTGCATGTGAAAGTTGATGGAGAAATTGGTAAATGTTAGATTACCCTACTTTCTGGACAGCAGAAGCCATCCCTCTTCTGCACAGTGCAGCTTCTGCAAGTTCCACTCCACGTCTGATGCTCTGATCCGACTGGAAAATGCCGTCTGCGAGGCCTTCCTTCGTAGACAGCACTACGCCATGGTGTTTATCGATGTTGGAGACTTTCCACACGATTGGGTCAAGGAGAATTTTTGCAAGATTGTCGATTCAGCATACGGATGGGGGAGCTCTCTCCGGCCCAATGGTGCAGGAAAGTGTCCTCAGTGTCACACTCTGCCCCTAGCATTAATGGCTTCACCTCTGTGCTGCCGGAAGATGTTCTCACTACTCTACCTGGACGACCTTTTGATGTTTTGGTGCGGCCCAGATGCCAACTCTGGAGCGTCGACCCCAACAGAAATTGAACCGCATCTCTCGCTATGCCGAAACGCACAGGCTTCGGTTTTCCTTGGCCAAAACTAAGGTGGTGCACTTCTGCCGCCATCCACAGCTCCACCCAGACCCAGACTTGTTTCTCAATGGGGTGTGCTGGAAGTGGATGAATCTCACCGTTTCCTTGGTCTTGTATTTGACCAACGCCTCGCCTGGGAGGCTCATATTCGCAGCCTTAGGGTCTCTTGTACCTGCACCATGGATATTTTTCATTACGTGACGTTCAGCGCATGGGACGCTGATTGGCTACAGCCTACTTTTTTATAGAAACTTTGTTCGTTCGAATCTCAACTACAGATGCGAGTTTTATGCATCCGCAGCTGATCATGTATTGCGGAAGATGGACTTGATCCACCACACCGGCCTTTGCTTGGCGACCGGTGCCTTCCCCACTCTTCCCCTTGAGAGACCTACTTGTTGATGCCACTCACTCTGTGCTGTGCACATTGCATTATTCGCCTGTATGCGCGAGCCTGGCGTCTCCCTCATTCGCCAACAGCTATCTTTGCATCTGCAGCTAATCTTGACCGTGCCTATCCCGCCGAGAGGCGCCACTCATACCCTAAGCCCTCTGGGTTTAGGGCTAGGAAATACCTAGCTCTCAGGCCAGTGGCGCCCCTGCTTCTACCCAGGATGATGCCACCCAGTACGCTACCACCTTTGAATACTTGTGGCTATGCCTCAGCTCTCAAAGCTTCTACAGCACCGGAAGTATTGCTGTGGCGGTGAATTTGCAACTTCCGAACCAACTCTTCCCACTGCCCCAACAAGGTCCACTCAGTGGTTCAAGGAGAGGGTATTGAGGAGAGAGAGTATTTTCTAATTTTATTTAGAAACAGTAAATATGGCATAACATTACAACCCAAAATATAATACAACCCTCAACCTAAACCAAAAATACAATACATATATATATATATATATATATATATATATATATATATATATATATATATATATATATATATATATATATATATATATATATATATATATATATATATATACATACATACATACATACAGTTGGCCTTACAATAGTCTGGCCAACAACCACACGTATATATTTATACAAAAGGCCTTACATATAGATCTTGGCCACGCAAGTGAATAGCTATTTACAACAAAGATATCGGGGAACGCTATTACTGGTGGTAGGGAGGGGGGATTTGAACAGGGAGGCAGGCCTGCTTTCATGAGGGAAGGGAGGTTCTTTCTTCTTAAGGGACTGTGAGTCCAGCTCCAGCCAAGGCGAAATGATCTGCACTCAGGGATGTGGATGTGGTGGTTCTAGTCAAAAGCGGAAAGTGGGAAGGCTCTGGCTCCAATCGATACATAGACGACTTGGAGGCAGCTTGAGACTCATGCTTCAAAAAACCGTCCCCTTACCGACACACGAGAGTCAAGATTGGCTTCAGCCGTCTCCGAAAGCCAGATATCCCCGCCGATCGGTACCACGGAACTGGAAAAGAGAAGGCACATTCAGTCACTGATTCACTGCCACACTCAAACATCTTTACTCCTAATATATTCAACCATATTCCGCTATTTTTGTATCATGTCATTTTGTTTCTACTTTATGCAAATGAAAGTTCAAATTTGCCACTTCCTTCCAGAGGGAATAGGTAAATTTCATATAAATATCATTATCCTGGAGCCAAAAGCAAAGTTTGAAATAAATAACAGGGCTGATGGCGCTTCTAGTTCTTCCCCGGATGCAACCCTGGAGATTACCACCTTTGAATATTTGTTGACCTGTCTATGCTCACAAAGCTTCTACTGCGCAGGGAGTATTCTGTTTGGTCTTTTTGGAGAACACCCCGTAAGGGGCGCGGCGATTTGCCATCCTGGCCGCCGTGCTGACGGGATCCAGCGCTCCGTCCGGCCCCAGCTTAGCCTCTCTTCCTTCCTTCAGATAGCCCGATTTCTCCCCTACCTCGTCGCTTTTCATACAACCTCTCCCACAACTTTCTCTGGTCAGCCTCTAATTTCACAGGGTAGAATGCTGACCTTCTTCTCAAGCCAACCACCCCGGATCGGGGCTGGGGGGGGAGGGGACATTGTTCCCTAACCCCTCAGCTCCGGTTCGGGATGGGGGTTTTTTAACAACCTGCTTCATCCCCACCCATACCTTCCTCACATCCCTTTTCCTCTCCTCTTCACAACCTATATTTTTTACGCCGTGTTCAAGGTGGAGCCGCCATGCCGAAGGACTGCCAGGCCACCAGGCGGGAGGGGTGGTCCCGAATGGCGGCACCTGGCTCTGCCGGGCTTGTAAGCACCTCTCGCAGTGCGGGCAACTGCGAGAGGTGATGAGCTATTGCGTCCCGTATTAAAAAGAGGGTCACCATGCCCATGTATGACAAAAAAAACCCCAAAACCCAACCCCCAACTTCCCCAAGAAAATCAATGGAGCCGCCCTCGGGCAGCTCCACCGAGAAAATGGAGGCCTTCCCCCCTTGTGCTTGCGCAAGGGACCCTCCATAATTCTTTAACCGGAGAGGAGGCTTACTCCTCTCCTACGCCTATGGGTGTAGGGGACTCCCCCTCACCCCCTTCTCTGGAGGTGCTTTCGGGCACCTCCCTATCTCCAGCGGCAGTCCCTCCTTTGCTTTCTAAGGGGACTGCCAAGAAAGCCAGCAGGCAGCCTATTGCCGACCGCCCCTCGTGCAAGCGGCTCGGTAGGGCAAACCCCCTTAGGGGGGAGAGGGAAGCCAGGCCTCTTCGGTCGCTTCCCTCAAAAGACCTGCTGGCAAGAATTTTAAACCTTGCTGGGGTCAAGGCCTGTGCCTCCCCACACAAGACTGGCGACACTGCCAAGGGGACCTGCGATGTCCTGGGAGGGGATGGCCAACTGGAGGCCCCTCCTGTGATAGACATGGTCCTTGAGGAGACCCAGCCTCAGATGGTAGGGCCTTCCATGCGGGGGAATCCGGGCTCGGCGCCAAGCACCGAACCCGAATCCGCCCCTATGCAAGGTCCCCCTCAAACGGCCGAGGGCTCCGAGGCAGTAAAAGAAGGGGAGGGATCTCCTCCGACAGGTGCCCCTATGACGACCAGGACCTTCTCCATTTCGGAGAGGGACCTGGCTGAGGCCGGCCCATCTGGCATGGGGGCTTCTGCCGGCGGAGGTGAGAAGCGGGTTCATTCCCCGCCATCCTCTCCTAAAAAGAAAAATACTAAAAAGACTAAAAAGACGAAGAAGACTCGGGGCTCCTCTCCATCCGCGGGGGCTGCGGGGACGGATGGGTTTGCTACCACTTTGGTAGGCGACCAAGCCAATATCGGCACATCCGGCCCCTCTACCCCCTCGTGTGCGGAGCCCCTGACTAAGACTAACACCAAGAATGCACAGGGCGGAGCCTCGATGACATCGGGGCCCCTGATTCAGAGGTTACCTAGCGTTTTCGAGCCCGCTGGCTTCAAGCGCTTCCTCGTTATTCGCTCCACTGATGGCAGCATGTTGTCCAAGGGCAACATGATCCATCAGAGGAGAGGATTAGCTAGTGCAATTGGTAGAGAGCCGAAGGTAACCCGTTTCTCGGACGGGAGCCTTCTGGCGAATGCGGCGAATCCCGCCGAGGCGGCCAAGATAAGTGCTCTTCGGACACTTCATGGCACCCCGGTGAGTGTGACGCCGCACTCTACCATGAACTTTGTGAAAGGAGTAGTTTATGCGAGGGAACGCGTTGACTACTCCATTGAGGACATCACCCTAGAGCTGGCCGACCATGGGGCGGTCAAGGTCGAACGTGTGATGAGAAAACAGGGAGGGGCTTCGAGACCCACCCCTACACTCTTCGTCACGTTCGACTGTGACAAGCTCCCTGAGTCGGTGCGTGCCGGTTGGTACCGCTACCGCGTGAAGGCATTCGTGCCACTGCCGCGGCGGTGCTATTACTGTCACCGCTTCGGCCACACGAATCGATCATGTAGACGTGCAAAGTCGGGGTCACCCGAAGTCTGTGTAAATTGCTCCAAGGTCGCACACGATAAGTCCAAATCGTGTGTGGCCAAGTGTGTCAATTGCGGAGAGCCGCACCCTGCTTCTTCGAAGCAATGTGGTGCATATCTCCTTGAGAAAGAAATCCTGGCCGTTCAGGCCCAGGATCGACTCTCATTCCGCGAGGCTAAGGACTTGGTCCTGGCGCGCCCGGCTCTGCCTGGGACGTCATATGCCTCAATAGTTAGAAAAGCACCCTCTGCTCCTGGCCCATCCAGGCCAACGAGCACGGTTGTTTCCGCGCCCATTCGGAGCCCTTCTGCGGGCTCTACTACACCCGGGCGCTCCCCTGGTAGAGCTGGCGGAAAAAGGGTTCACACCCAGCCCCGGCTAAAACCAGGGCTCCCCCCTCTTCCCCCAGCGTGACCGTTTCCCGTAAGGCGAAACGGCCACGCGCCTCCACAGAGTCGTTAGACTCACAGGAGGCAACACCCCTGAAGATGGTCGCTAGGCCATCTTCCGGGGTTCCTAAAGCTGTTCCCCGAAAGGAGGACAGCAACAAAGGAGCTTCGGCCCCTTCGCCCACGCCCCGAGGTGGAGCGAGTGGCTCGGAGACGGTGTTTCCTCGAAAAGAGGGCCCCCCGCCTCCCAAGCCGCAACGCCCGCCTAAGGTTTCGAGGCGGAGGGAGGAAAAGACTCGCATGGCGAGCCCAACCTCCCCCAATAAGTCCTCGAAGGCGACAGCGCCTTCAGCGCTTTGTCCGGCCAACAGCGCCCGTGGTTCTGCCCCCGGGAAGCGTACGGCCATTCCCGTGAGGGTCTTCAATTCGAGGAGGCCCCCCGCGTCTCCTCCGAGCTAGGCCTGGAGGGCATATTCCTTCAATGGAATTGCCGTGGACTCCGTGCCAACTGGGAGGAGCTGCGGAGGCTCGTCTCGTCCCGTTCCCCGTTAGCTATTTTTTTGCAGGAGACCATGCTAGGCGCGTGCCCGCTGCCTGCCCTCCCGGGGTATAAGGGTCTTGCGACCCCACCACCGCGGGATGGCCGGGCTGGGGGATGCGCGGTTTACACCCGGCATGATGTCTCCGTTCTTCCTTTCTCTTTAGATACCTCCTTTCAAGCAGTGGCTGTGCAGCTGCACCTGGATAGGAGGTATACTATCATTTCTGCGTACATTCCACCGTCAGCTGACTTCGACGCGGGGGACTTCCGCCGCCTTTCTCTATCTCAGTCGAGGAGTTTAGGTCGGTAGATGAGGCCGTTGAGTTCTTCTCCGGCAACCTCATCGCCGTGGGCCTGACTACAATTCCTAGGACGTCTGGCCGTTTTGCACACCGACCGAGTGTGAGACGGCCCTCAAACAGAAGCGTTATGCCTACATGCGCAATAAGCGCCGCCCCAACGATTTCACTGTCGCTGAATTTCGTCGGGCTAGGGCTAGGTTCCGGTATGTTTCGAAGCACGCCCGCCGCTCTTCTTGGCGGGTATACGTGTCTTCACTTAACGGGAAGACCCCTTTAGCTGAGGTGTGGAAGCGAGTCAAAAGGATTCGGGGCAAGTTCTCGCAGGACCCCCCTCCTGTTCTCCAGGAGAATGGGACCGCAATCTCGGACCCCGCGTCCGTGGCGGAATCCTTAGCGACCGCTTTTTCCGCATTCTCTAGCCGTGATGCTGCTCCGCCAGCATTCAATGCACGTCGTGATGTCGCGGAAGGCCACCGGCTGGACTTTACCTCCAGAGGCAGAGAACCCTTCAACGACAAGTTTACTGTGAGTGAGTTGCGTTCCGCTCTCGCCCTCGTGCGCGGACACCGCCCATGGTCCGGACGATGTCCCGTACGCCATGCTTCGACACCTGGGTGAGCGAGGCATGGCCTTTCTGTTAGATTTGTTCAACAGGATCTGGGTGGAGGGTCTTCTCCCAGACTCCTGGCGAATCGCTACTGTGGCGAGTCGCCTTTCGCAAGCCGGGAAGAGATCACTCTACTCCGACCGGTTTCCGCCCAATCTCTCTAACCTCTTGCGTGTGCAAGTTGATGGAGAAATTGGTAAATGTTAGATTAGCCTATTTTCTGGACAGCGGAGGCCATCTGTCTTCTGCACAGTGCGGCTTCCGTAAGTTCCACTCCACGTCGGATGCTCTGCTCCGACTGGAAAATGCCGTCTGTGAGGCTTTCCTTCGTAGACAGCACTACGCCACGGTGTTTTTTGATCTGGAGAAGGCCTATGATACCGCATGGCGATACGGTATCATGGAGACTCTCCACACGATGGGGGCGAGGGGACGCCTCCCAATGTTTATATCTGAATTTTTGCGAGATCGTCGATTCCGCGTACGGGTGGGGGGAGCCCTCTCCGGCCCAAAGGAGCAGGAAGAGGGTGTCCCGCAGAAAAGTGTCCTCAGTGTCACACTCTTTGCCCTGAGCATCAACGGCATCACCTCGGTGTTGCCGGAAGATGTTCTCGCTACGCTCTACGTGGACGACCTTTCGATCTCTTTTGGCGCGGCCCAGATGCCAACTCTGGAGCGTCGACTCCAACAGGCATTGAACCGCGTCTCTCGCTATGCCGAAGCGCACAGGTTTCGGTTTTCTTTGTCCAAGACTAAGGTGGTGCACTTCTGCCGCCATCCACGGCTTCACCCCGACCCAGATTTGTTTCTTAATGGGGTGCGCCTGGATGTGGTTGAGTCGCACCGTTTCCTTGGTCTTGTATTCGACCGACGCCTCACCTGGGAGGCTCATATTCGCAGCCTTAGGGTCTCTTGTACCCGCGCCATGGACATTCTCCGTTCCGTGACGTTCAGCGCTTGGGGCGCTGATAGGGCTACTGCCTTACTTTTTTTTCGATCCTTTGTTCGCTCGAAGCTCGACTACGGATGCGAGTTTTATGCATCCGCAGCCGAGCGTTTATTGCGGAAGGTGGATTCGATCCACCACACCGGCCTTCGCCTTGCGACCGGTGCCTTCCGCACTTCCCCCATTGAGAGCCTGTTGGTCGATGCTGGGGAGATGCCACTCGCTCTGCGCCGCGTGCAGTGCATCACTCGCCTGTACACGCGAGCCCGGCGCCTCCCTCAGTCGCCAACAGCTCTCACTGCATCCGCAGCTGATCTCGATGGTGCGTATGCCGCCGAGAGACGCCAGTCATACCCTAAGCCCTTTGGGTTTAGGGCCAGGAAACTCCTTCGAGAGGTAGATATAGCTCTCGGGCCGGTGGCGCCCCTGGTTCTGCCCAGGACGCCACCCTGGGCATGACTGTTATGATTGAAAGGATTGGAGTGTTTGGCTTTGATTGATTTAGTGTGTCTGTGAGAGTGTGAGATCATGAAGGATCATGTGATTATTGATAAGTGTGGAGGAAGCTTGGTAGGTATTGGGAATTTGAGAGTCCAGGTGCTTGGAGCAGTCTATTTGACAGTTAGAATGCATGGGATGTGGATGTATGAATGAATGTGAGTTCTGTATGATTGACACAGTGACTTCTGAGTATGGGTTGATTCTCGGGTATGAGTTTATGAAAGAGAATAGAACGGTTTTACATCCCAGAGACAGCTCCTCCGCGAATGGAAGCAGCATGTGTTCAGCTTGACGGTCACTTATGTTGATCTGGTCCAGAGCAGCAGAAACTTTTGGGGAGATGATTTTCTTCTGCAATGGTGCACAGCAGGGTCATTTTGATGGAGGAGTTACTATCACACCTTGCTCTTCTTACGAAGCATGCGAGGTCGAAGAGTGAAGTTCACTGGTGGCCTGCCTTTCTACGAACGCTTGACTTTCCAGCTCGACCTCTTTCATCATCTCCTTGCTGCTGTGTCCATTTCTCTTTTTCCACCCATGCCAGATCCACACCGCCCATCTTCCCCTGCCTGCCGGCTTCCTCTGAGCTTCAAGGAACTCGCGGTCCTCCTTGATCTTGATCAAGTACATGGCGTCACAATGTGCTACACAGGAAAAAAAAAATCAGGGAAGCAACGAAATTGGCTTGGTTTTCCTCAGCTTGCCTTGTTGTCTGGGATTTTGATTTCTTCAATCCATTGTACTCTTCATGCAGATGCCGTAATTTATTGAGGATATCACACGGATCAATGGTCGGAATATTCGCCTTAGAGTACTGATGTTGAACTTTGAGCACCGTCTGCCGAACTGAGAACGTCAAATCACGTGGGCTTAGCTTTGTGTGATACTGCAAAACACACACGACTTCCTCACGGTTCGGGAGAACACACTATGGCAGCTGTTGAGTTGCTGGGGCTCCTAGGAGCCATAACTTGTCAGCAGACCTCGTGGAAGACATGTCAAAAAGAAAACACAAGTCAATAAACATGAGAATAAGACGGAGATCTCTCCATAACATAAAACAATACTGAAGCCATTTATTGCACTGCAAAACTGTATGAGGCGGGACCATGCCTTCGTTGCATGGAGTGGTGCAATAGGGACAAATTTCAAAGCATTTGTGCAACATGAAGATGTCATGCTACAACATTTAGATTTTGCTTGTGTTTCCTTACCAATACACATGAACTGCCAGGTTCCACGTTATAGTCTGAACACTTTTGATTTTTTGACTCACCTTAATATACAGCTATGACCTCTTTAACTTCGCTGAAAAGGAGATAGTTGAAGTGCCATGTCACAAAAATGAAGGGGTAGAAACCCCTTATAATGAGGATTTTCTTTGGGTATTTCACACCTAACTGGATCAAGATTGACCCTCAATGAATGAAGGTAAAGCCCTTCACAGAAAGGCCCCTCATTTGGTACTTGTGCTTCAATTATGGGCGCCTGGGAGGAAGCACTGTAAAGATGCCCCACAATGCGGCAACTGCTCTGCACTAGATAACTATGCCACAATGGAATGCAGTAGAAAGGCCTACTGCTTCTACTCCATGAAAAATCAACCTGTGAACTCCTGGAAGTGTAAGACTTATTCATTGCAGCATGACATCCTACACCTGGCCAACTCACAAAAAATCAGACTGGGCAGTGCTAGGATATGGCAGATATTTCAGCAGGGAAAGGACAGAGGAGTGAACACCTTTTCCTCCACTGTGGCTAGCCACCCTGCCAAAGAAACCCAAGGCTGCTATTCCAAAAGAGAAGGGCACAGTCCTGCCCCCAGAAGGTGCATTCTCTTGTGGCAGCAGTGAGAAACAGATTTGATCCCCAAGGCTCTGGAGCCCAAGCCCAAGAGGGACCTGTCTGCAAAATACTCACACCAGAAGAGACATCGGTCCTCCTCAGAGTCCTTGGACTCAGTGTAGCCGCCACCACTGGCTAAAGTCATCTTGGCAGCGGAGGTACAGGAGCCAGAAGCAGTACATGCTTCATCCACAACTTGGACAAAGACCAAGACAATGACATGTTGTGTAACAGCGACATGGATGAGCAGGAGAGCAACCTGAAGCTCCACTCGGTGCCCAAGAACCTCATAACAAAACAGACAGGAGACAAGCAGCCATCAGTGGATTAACCCAAAACGGGGTCCACTGGGATTGCACAAATAAACATCGAGCTCCCTATAAAGAATGGGGGAGATGAAAAGAAAAAGTTTTTCAACCTTCACCCTTCCCCGCCTTCACCTCAGAGGGAGGTTAAAAAGAGTTTCACTGCAGGAACTGTGGCTAAAATGACAGGCCTAGCAGTCCTTAAACCATATTAAAAATAAATATAGCCACGGTCCTGCAATAGAACATTTGTGGTGTAAGAGCAAACTGGGAGGAACTTGCCACTCTGACTTCTACCCAGCAGTTATCTGCTTTCAAGAGACCATGATGTGGCAAGGCAATTCTCCCTGCCCCACAGGATATGAGGCAATCCAAACCTCTACTCCCAATGGAGGAGGACATCACGGTGACAGTTGTTTATACCACCTTTGTGATGTCCCCTTTCAAGAGATAAAATTACAACCCCCTTGCAGGGTGTGGCAGGATGCGTCCACCTAGGCACGGACTACATATTCTGCTCCATTTATCTACCACCCAGTCATGTGTGTGTGGGGGGGGGGGGGAAATCTGCAATAAAAGGGGTGATTCCCTCCTCAGCTTTATTGATGGGCACGACTTAATTGTCTTCAAGACTGGTGAGCCCAGCCATTTTCTTACTCAAACAGGCACTTTCGCCTCTGCAGCTCAATTATAGCAATAGACTTCACGTAGACGATAGATGAAGATCTACAGTGAAGTGACCACTATCCTATAATTTTAAAGACTGGCATCCCCTCCCATTACTTTTCTCTCAAAGTGGTCTCTTCCCTGTGCAGATTGGCTTAAGTTTGTGGAATCCTGCAACTTTGACAACCTCACAGAAAACTTTGATACTGTTGATGCAACTGTAGTACATCACATTCTTCCTCCACTTTGCAACATCAGTCAGTATCTTGTACACATCTGGTAATTTCCCATGATGTCTGCTTCCCTGGTGGAACCAAGACTGCACAGCTGCTGAGAGGAACTACATATCTCAGCCGAACTCACAAGCCCATAAGATTGCCTTCCACAGAGCTAGGGCTCACTATTGCTGGATGATGAAGTCGGTCCACGCTCCTCCTGGCAATCTTGCATGAGCTCCATCTATCTGTACATGCCAATGTCAAAGATATGGCAATGAGTACAATGTGCTCTTCACCATACAAGAATTAGTCAAGGCCTTGAAAATCTGGGGCATGATGACATCGCCTATGCAATACTTCAGCATCTTCTGTAAGGAGGGATGTCCTTTCTGCTAGGCCTTTACTATTGAATCTGGATGGATGGAGCCTTCCTGAGTGGCTGGAGCATGGCAGTAGTGATTCTTATCCCAAAACTAAGAAAAGATGACTCTCAGCCTACCTACTTCCGCCCAATCTCACTCATGCCATGCATATGCAAGCTTCTTGATGAGAAGATGGTCAATGTCTGACTAATGTGGATCCTGGAATGCGAGAAGTTCTTCACAAACTACTACCTTGGATTCTGCAAACTCCGTTCTACATCAGACGTTCTCCTGACATTGGAATCATCAATCTGCAGAGCACTTAGATCACAGCAGCATCATGTTACAGTTTTCTTTGACCTGGAGAAAGCTTATGACACTGCCTGGATACACAGCATTTTCCAAACACTACACAGAGTTGGTCAAAGGGGAAGATTGCTGTATTTCTTAAAGGCTTTCATGGCCAAAAGGATCATCCGTGTTCGGACTGGAAGAGTCCTCTCCTCCCCTTACCAACTCAATGGTGGAGTTCCTTAACACGACTGCGAAGGCTTCCAAAGAGCTAAGAGTAAGTATACAGGTATTATATGTTATGAACAGTACCTTTATGTTTTAATGATTAAAGAGTGATATAAAAAAATCTGGTAAGGATAAATTATTTGAGACTACCAGTGTACCATATATGGCTCAACTTGTAGTCAATGTGTTAAGGCAGTGTCTTGAGCATAACTCTGTTTGCTCTTGTGATCAATGACATAGTGGATGTGCTCCCAAAGGGAGTGATCAGCACCTTATATGTGGATAACCTGTCAATATCGCTTGCAGCCGAAAGATGGCTGCAGATTGCCATAGAGAAAGTCTGTGAGTGGGTTACTCTTAGTGGTTTCCCATGCAGGGACGAGGCTTGGTTTGGGGGTTTTGTCTTGAATGCCAGACTAATCTGGGCTCCCCACCTCCTTTCCCTGAATGTTGATTGCCTTAGGGCAATGAACCTTCTAAAATTACTATCAAGCACACCCAGTGCAGACCACAACATGTTTGGGCTGCACCATTTAATAATATTGGCAAAATTAGAATATGGTTGCAAGTTGTACTCCGCTGCCTAGGCTCAACTGAAGGTGCTGGATTCCATCCATCACGGAGGAGTTCACTTTGCAACTGGGGCACAAAACACACTCTAACATTAAAACTTATCCTTTTAATGTTTCACATTGTGACCCTTCTCAAAATAGACTAATATTCAACATTATATTTTTTTTATGCTCTCATAATCCTGAAGAGATTTTATATGCATTCATTACATCTCTAACAAGAAATGGTTTTTTTTTCAGATTGTTGATGACTTCTTTCTTTCACGACTTATAATCCTGCTGATTGCATCTTTAAGTGCAGTTGGTGGCTTGGGAATTATCATCTTGCATTGTTCTGAGCCCATGTTAGCTATGCCTCTTCAAAAACTTAAATTTTGATTTTCATCTTAGCCCAACTTTTTCTAATCTCAAATATATATTTTATCATAGTTAAATAAGGTAACTATGTTTCGACCAAGATGCAATAAAAATATTCTTCAAACTGTGAAAAAAAAGTGCTTTCAAAACCACCCACTTTATCAGCCTTCCATAAGTGCATTTCACTGTACTAGTGAAAAGAATGATGTGTATGAAATTAAAGGTGAGGATGACTTCAAAGAACGTGTCATGAGAAGTTCTGTTCCAGTTATTGTTAATTTTCATGCTGATTGGTGTGAACCTTGCCACCTCCTTAAACCCTTGCTGGAAAACATTGTCAAGGAAAATGATGGGAAGATTCACTTAGCTGAAGTAAGTATAAATTTTTCCTAGTTTTGATAGTTGAGATCTATGTAGCTATAACATAAGTTATTCCCCTTCTTTCTCTATCCTGGCATTTCCTTCTAATGAAATAATTATGATCAATTATTGTTTTACATATCCCTATAACCTCTAGTTTTGGGAAGTAAGCTCTTGCTCTTTATAAATTTATGACCTCATCCCCCGAATGTTTTATGAGATGATGTGGTTAGGATTTTGGTACTCAATAATATTTTGGCAATTGGATCACCTATATGAATATTTTTTTCTCTTTGAGAGTAATTAAAAACTAGATTTTCTTTTCTTTCTGAGTATAATTAAAACCTGTTGAATATTCTTGTTCTTTTTTAAGGTAATTACAACTGTCAAATGTTTGTTCTTGTTTAGAGTAATTAAAATATGTTGAATATTTTTGTTTCTCTGAAGGGAATTAAAAAACATCATATATTTGGGGTTGTTTTTATATAATATAGGCCCATTTTAGAGTCACTGAAATACATCATTGCAACTATGGTATACATTATGCCTTAGCATATATCATTAGGGCTACAAAATTAAAAGAAAAGTATTGAAGATTTACTTGAATATCAAAGGATTCATTGGTTATGACAACCATCGAAAGAGCACTCATCATATTTGGGTTTCACTCCTTAAACTATGGGTCTCATAGCGTGTCTTCTTACAACTCTGCACACTGCGCGGCTGTATTTGCAATGCCCAGTACAAATGAGTTGCACAACTTCACTCTCCTTAGTCTCCCCTTTAGAGAAGGCTGGGATGACCAGAATGCAAGGAAAGTGCATTGGCTTATGGGAGGATGTGTACAGACAGGAAGGGTGTCACTGTAACAAGTCTAGATAATTGTGTGTGATAGGCATGCTAGAGACATTGTGCAGGGGGAAGGGGATGCCAATCTTGTGGATAAGCTTCAGCTATCTTGTTTATTCAGTAAAGTTGCTACATTTCTATCTTTGGTCTACAGCTTAGCCAAGTGGAAACACAGGTTCAAATTTTAGCATAGTTAAGCTACATCGGGTGTGGTTAGTCGCTAGATGAGTCCTGTCCCAATTAGGGTTGCCTTCACAGTGGCTACCATATGCTGTAGATACTTGTAATTCAGATCCCACATTAATTAGTAGGTCCCGATTAAGAAATAAAGTCATCTTAAATAAGTACAAATTAGTGGTAAAACTTCTACCATTAAACAAAAACCTTTGGGATTGAAATTCTTACATATTTGCCCAATTTACAAACCTTTTTTTTATCATAATGAAATTAAACAATATTTACAAAAAATTGTTATATGTTCTTTTTTCCTAATCCTGCATGACAAAATTTATTAATGCAGATTTTGGTGGATAATCACGCCTCACTTCTGCAAACATTCGAAGTTACAGCTGTTCCAGCCGTCCTCGCAATTCATCGTGGGTCTGTCAAAGACAAGTTCATTGGACTTGTTTCAGACCAACAAATCAAGACTTTTATAGAAAAATTACTTAATGAAAATATAGCTAGATAGCTTAAGTGGAGTAAGTCAAGTATTAGAAATGAAGTTTTAATGGTCATTTGTTTAATGAGTAGCTAGTTCATTAGTATTTGTACAGTGTGACTTAAATAATTTTTATACACCTTTGGAAATAAAGACTAGTCAGGTTTAAGAACAAGTTCTCCTTAGTCCCATAAGTGGCTTTCTATTTATTCTTGGCTAATTTTTGAGACAGTAAACAAATCTAGATTTGTTGAGATAGCCTGCTAATTATATGCCCAAGTACATATTTATATAATCTTTAAAAAAATGTATATTAATATTTCAGTAATTTGCAATTGTTGAAGTTAATATTTGTATCCATATTTTGGGTGGTCCCCAAATCTATGAGAGCTTTGGGAGCCTTAGTAAAACCCAATAATTTGTGGATCTATGTATATAGATTAAATTTTAACAATTTACACAAGTCTCACTATGGTTTAAATTTGAAATGCTGTAATTTGTGCCTTTTCACAATTCAGAATAAAATCTATATAAAAACCCTATGAATATTTCAGTGATAATTGAAATTGCAATTTTAATTTATTCCAGAAGGTTACTCGTAACCCGAAACTCAATTTTCCCATTGAAAGTAATGGAAATCTCATTAATCCATTCCATACCCCAAAAATATTTATATAAAACCAGGGTTGTCAAGGGGGGGGGGTCCTACGTTAGTTTTTCCCCAGAAGAACCTTAGGAAAAACTGATTTATGGAATAAAAGTTATAAAACAACTAAATCACAGCAAACAACTTATTATTAACATTATTAAATGAAAAATAAAACAGAAACACTTTCCTTCTATGTGATGTAAGTTGTAACTAAAATACATTCTAAATTTCTAAGATGTTCAAAAGTAAGGCTTAATAGCTAGTAATTATTTCTACATTGCAGATTCACACTGCACATGATTATTTTAGTTAATTAATTAAGTCACATCAACATCAGTGACATCAATGTTTACTACAAGATCTATCTCATCTTCCAACTCATTGGTTCCACTGTCAACTTTGTTTATCCACCCAAAGTATCCATACACTTGCACCAACTTTGCAACACGCTCGTTGCTCAGTCAATTTCTTAATTTGGTGTGGGTAAGACGCTGAACTGAAAAGCCTTTCTATACCAGCACTGGAGGAGGGTAGACATGATGAAATAGCCATCATCAAAGGGCAAAACCTTTTCACTGGTGCCATGACTGCTATCTTTTCAATATACTGTCAGTACTTTAATGTTGATAGCCTTTGAATGGATTTGTGAATTTCCATTGCACAAAATATGGAGGTGTCTGCAGTTTCATATGCTGCCAACAACAGACTGTAATTTTGCTCGCTATGGTTAAAGACAAAGTTTCTTCCTATTCTGGTGACAATTTTAGGGTGTAGCAACTTCATCAAATCTCCTTTTGATTTCACTCCTGATGTCTTCCTAGATGTTGTCATCTGCTATTAAGTTCAACCAAATTACAGTGCATTCAGACAAGTTGTTATAGTCATCCTGTGGGGGGAAAGGTAAACAAGTACTATTAATTTATGTTGCAGTTTACAATAGGAGGCCTATTTAGGTGGGAATTTTTGCACAGAATCTACACTTTGTTTTTAGGTGAAATATGGGAAATAGCAGTTCAAAACAGTATTTCTTCATGACCAGTAACATTTTACCAATGTGTTGCAACCACCCAAATAAGCCTATTAATGACCTTTTGTAACCAAACATTTCTAATGGCGTTATGCGGATCTAAGAAGATTGAAGTTTTGGTACGTTATTAGTTGTAACAATTCTTTTGTAGATGTGATATATATATATATATATATATATATATATATATATATATATATAGATATATATAGATATATATATATAGATATATATATATAGATATATATATATATATATATATATATATATATATATCTATATATATATATATATATATATATCTATATATATATATATATCTATATATATATCTATATATATATATATATATATATATATATCTATATCTATATATATATATATCTATATATATATCTATATATATATATATATATATCTATATATATATATCTATATATCTATATCTATATATATATATATCTATATATATATCTATATATATATATATATATATCTATATATATATATATCTATATATATATATCTATATATATCTATATATATATATATATATATATATATATATATATATATATATATATATATATATATATATATATATATATTCAAATAGGTAAAGCCTTTATTTGTAAAAGATAATCTGATCAGAGTTCAGAGATAGCTTTTTTTTATTTTATATGCTAATATTTTAAATATTAGGTAATTGTAATCTGGAAATTTACTTGGAAGGAATTGATGGCCTTAGAAATTGTGTCTAATTGCGTCTATTAGCAGCAAGCAGCCTGTTGTCAACATGCTTGGTTATGTTAGGAGCAATCATTTTGGCATTTTCATCTCTGATCTCCACATATTTGGGGTAAGGTGAATTCTAATGAACGTTTTCAGGCAGGCTCTGAGAAGTCCACCTGAAATGAATGAATAAAACAGTTTACATATTATATAGCTTAAGCTGCTTAACCTGTACTTTTCTACTTGCATATTTTAGTTACTTATACTCATAGTCATATCTAACACTAAATTCTCACATTGCCCTAAATTCCTAAAAATAATCATTTGTACAATTAAAGGTCCAAAAATATGGTATTTCTACTACCTTGTAGTATTTGGTAGCTGAGGCAGCACTCCTTTCTCCTTCAAGCAGCCTGCAGCTTCGTATTGCTCACGGAAGTACCTTTGCACTTCCTTGATTGCAACGAGAACAGGCTGGTGTAGCAGTATTTTCCACCAAGTTCAAATAGTGTACACTGCAGCCATATATCACTAGACCTGGCCTCCATTCACCCCGTAAGGGGGGCGGCGATTTGCCATCTTGGCCGCCGTGCTGACGGGACTCAGCACTCCGTCCGACCCCAGCTTAGCCTCTTATCCTTCCTTCAAAACACTTGTTTCCTTGCTTTTCATACAACCTCTCCCACAAATTTCTTCTCAGCCAACTGTCCCAGGTCGGGGCTGAGGGGGGAGGGGACAATGTTTCCTAACCCCTGAGCTCCGGTCTGGGGTGGTTGGTTTTTAACAACCTGCTTCATCCCCACCCATACCTTCCTCACATCACTTTCCTCTCCTCTTCACAATCTATCTTTTGTAGCCGTGTCCAAGGTGGAGCTGCCATGCCGATGGACTGCCAGGACACCAAATGGGAGGGGTGGTCACAAATGGCGGCGCCTGGCTCTGCCGGGCCTGTAAGCAACTCTTGCAGTACGGACTACTGCGAGAGGTGATGCGCGATTGCGTCCCGAGATACAAATAGCGTCACCATGCCCAATGGTCGGGCTAGGTTCCGGTATATTTCGAAGCATGCCCGCCGTTCTTCTTGGCGGGCATACGTGTCTTCACTTAACGGGAAGACCCCTTTAGCAGAGGTGTGGAAGCGAGTCAAAAGGATTCGGGGCAAGTTCTCGCAGGACCCCCTTCACGTTCTCTAGGAGAATGGGACCGCAATCTCGGACCCCGCCTTCCGTGGCGGAATCCTTAGCGACCGCTTTTTCCGCATTCTCTAGCCGTGATGCTCCGCCAGCATTCAATGCATGTCGTGGTGTCGCGGAAGGCCGCCGGCTGGACTTTACCTCCAGAGGCGGAGAACCCTTCAACGACAGGTTTACTGGGAGTGAGTTACGCTCCGCTCTTGCTTCGTGCGCGGACACCGCTCATGGTCCGGACGATGTCCCGTACGCCATGCTTCGACACCTGGGTGAGCGAGGCATGGCCTTTCTGTTAGATTTGTTCAACAGGATCTGGGTGGAGGGTCTTCTCCCAGATTCCTGGCGAATCGCTACTGTGCCAACTCTGTAGCGTGGAATCCAACAGGGTGGGAGGCTTATATTCGCAGCCTTACAGTCTCTTGTACCCGTGGCATGGATATTCTCCGTTTTGTGACGTTCAGCGCTTGGGGCGCTGATAGTTCTACTACCCTACTTTATCGATCCTTTGTTCGTTCGAAGCTCGACTACGGATGCGAGTTTTATGCATCCGCAGCCGAGCGTTTATTGCGGAAGGTGGATTCGATCCACCACACCGGCCTTCGCCGTGCGACTGGTGCCTTCCACACTTCTCCCATTGAGACCCTGTTGGTCGATGCTGGGGAGATGCCACTCGCTCTGCGCCGCGTGCAGTGCATCACTCGCCTGTACGCGCGAGCCCGGCGCCTCCCTCAGTCGCCAATAGCTCTCACTGCATCCGCAGCTGATTTCGACGGTGCTATGCCGCCGAGAGACGCCAGTCCTACCCTAAGCCCTTTGGGTTTAGGTCCATGAAACTCCTTCGAGAGCTAGATATAGCTCTCGGACCGGTGGCGCCCCTGGTTCTGCCCAGGACGCCACCCTGGAAGGTACCATATTTTGGGTTTTGTCGCCACGGTTCTGCTCCCAAAGCTTGTACAGCGCCGTGAGTATTGCGTTTGACCTTTTTGGAGCACACCTCGTGTCACGCTGGAACCGTGCCAGTGTATACGGATGGCTCCAAGACCCAAGAGGGGGTCGGCTTCCAAGCGGTATCCCCTCTGTTTGAAGTCAGCGGGGCTCTACCAGGCGCTGCGTCTGTCTTCACGGCCAAGCTGGTGGCAATACACCCCTCGGTACGGGAGATTACGCGACGTGCCCGGTTCGGAGACCGGATTGTGATCTATAGCGACTCACAAAGCGCCCTGAGTGCTCTCGGGGTATTGGAATCTCCGCATCCCCTGGTTCGCGATATCCGTGACGCCACGGTTTTGGCGAGCCGGGCAGATGTCGAGATTATCTTCTGCTGGGTTCCTGGACATGTAGGAATTGCGGGGAATGAGGGCGCCAAAGAGTCCGCGAGGACTCTGCGACCGGACCAGCGTTTCGCTCTACCTCACACCGACTACATGGCAGGAATACGGGCAGCTCTTCGGACTGCTTGGCAAAGAAGATGGGAGACGTTCGAAGGGAAGTTAAATTTGCGTGCCATTGCGCCGCGACTGTTTCCATGGACCTATCCCTCAATGCCGCGGCGGCTTTAGGTTGCTTTCTGTCGTCTCCGAATCGGACACACTCGTGTGACGCATCGCTATTTGATGGAGCGCTCGCCTGCGCCCTATTGCAATGACTGCGTTGTCCCCCAGACTGTTCGGCACATTCTTGTCGAATGTACCAGTCTGGGTGATCTTCGCGCATGATACCTGTCCCGGTACCGGTATGGGTGGGGTCGCTACCGCCTGTCCCTTGTACTCGGGACAGATTCGTGCACATTGACTTCTTGGGGGAGGCCGGCCTTCTCCCTATTATTTAAGCAAGGTTTTTTTTTGCATTTGTTTTGTTTTGTTTGTTTTTTTCTTCCCTTTCGTTTCACGCTCCTGCGCCGGGGGACCTCTTCCCCACACACCAGCTTGCTTCCTTTCCCCCTTTTTGGGGTGTTTTTTTCTCTAATTTTATTTTAAAGTAGCCTAGAACTAGGCCAGTTTTAATACGGCGACTAATGCCCAAGTAGGCAGTCGCCAGATGAGCCCTTAAAAAAAAATGTCTCCGAATCGGACACACTCGTGTGACGCTTCGTTATTTGATGAAGCGCTCCCCCGTAAGGGGCGCGGTGATTTGCCATCCTGGCTGCCGTGGTGACGGGATCCAGCGCCCCGTCCGGCCCCAGCTTAGCCTCTCTTCCTTCCTTCAGATAGCCTGTATTCCTATCCTACCTCGTCGCTTTTCATACAACCTCTCCACCAACTTTCTCTGGTCAACCTCTAATTTCACAGGGTAGAAGCTGACCTTCTTCTCAGCCAATCGTCCCGGATCGGGTCTGAAGGGGTAGGGGAAAATTTCCCCTAACCCCTGAGCTCCTGTTTGGGGTGGTTGGCTTTTAACAACCTGCTTCATCCCCACCCATACCTTCCTCACATCCCTTTTCCTCTCGTCTTCAAAATCTATCTTTTTTACGCCGTGTTCAAGGTGGAGCCGCCATGCCGAAGGACGGCCAGGCCACCAGGCGGGAGGGGTGGTCCCAAATGGCGGCGCCTAGCTATGCCGGGCTTGTAAGCACCTCTTGCAGTGCGGGCTACTGCAGAGGTGGTGAGCGATTGCGTCCCGTAAAACAAAGAGGGTCACCATGCCCAATGATGCAAAAAAAAACATCTTCCCTTAATTCCCCCTATAACAACAACGGAGCCGCCATCGTGCAGCTCCACAGAAAAGATGGAGGTCCCCTCCCTGTGCTTGCGCAGGGGACCCTCCATATTTCTCTAACCGGAGAGGAGGCTTACTCCTCTCCTACGCCTACGGGTATAGGGGACTTCCCCTCACCCCCTTCTCTGGAGGTGCTCTCGGGTACCTTCCCTTTTCCAGCGGCAGTCCCCTCTTTTCTTTCCAAGGGGACTGCCAAGAAAGCCAGCAGGCAGCCCACTGCCGACCGCCCCTCGTGTAAGCGGCTCGGTAGAGCAAACCCCCTTAGGGGGGAAAGGGAAGCCAGGCCCCTTCGGTCGCTTTCCTCAAAAGACCTGCTGGTAAGAATATTAAACCTTGCCGGGGTTAAGGCCTGTGCCTCCCCACTAAAGACTCATGACGCTGCCAAGGGGACCTGCGATGTCCTGGGAGGGGATGACAAGCTGGAGGCCCCTCCTGTGATAGACATGGTCCTTGAGGAAAATCAGCCTCAGACGGTAGGGCCTTCCATGGGGGGGGAACCGGGATCGGCGCCAAGCACCGAATCCGCCCCTATGCAAGGTCCTCTTCAAACGGCTGGGGATTCTCAGGCAGTACAAGGAGGGGAGGGATCTCCTCCGGATGATGCCCCTGCGACCACCAGGACCTTCTTTATTTCGGAGAAGGACCTGGCTGAGGCCGGTACATCTGGCCTAGGGGCTTCTACCGGCGGGGGTGAGAAGCGGGTTTATTCCCCGCCCTCCTCTCGAAAAAAAGAAGACAAAGACCAAAAAGACTAAGAAGACTCGGGGCTCCTCTCCATCCGCGGGGGCTGCGGGCACGGATGGGTCTGCTGCCACTCTGGCAAGCGACCAAGCCAAGATCGGCACATCCGGCCCCTCTGCCCCCCCCCGGTTGCGGAACACCTGACTAAGACCAAAAGTGCACAGGGCGGAGCCTCTGATTCAGAGGTTACCTGGCGTTTTCGAGCCCGCTGGCTTCAAACGCTTCCTCGTTATTCTCTCCACTGATGGCACTATGTTGTCCAAGGGCAACATGATCCATCAGAGGAGAGGATTAGCTAGTGCAATTGGTAGAGAGCCGAAGGTGACCCGTTTCTCGGACGGCAGCCTTCTGGCGAATCCCGCTGAGGCGGCCAAGATAAGTGCTCTTCGGACACTTCATGGCACCCCGGTGAGTGTGACGCTGCACTCTACCATGAACTTTGCGAAAGGAGTAGTTTATGCGAGGGAACTCGTTGATTACTCCATTGAGGACATCACCCTACAGCTGGCCGACCATGGGGCGGTCAAGGTCGAACGTGTGATGAGAAAACAGGGAGGGGCTTCGAGACCCACCCCTACACTCTTCGTCACGTTCGACTGTGACAAGCTCCCTGAGTCGGTAGGTGCCGGTTGGTACCGCTACCGCGTGAAGGCATTCGTGCCACCACCGCCGCGGTGCTATTACTGTCACCGCTTCGGCCATACGAATCGCTCATGTAGACGTGCAAAGTCGGGGTCACCCGAAGTCTGTGTAAATTGCTACAAGGTCACACACGATAAGTCCAAATCGTGTGTGGCCAAGTGTGTCAATTGCGGAGAGCCGCACCCTGCTTCTTCGAAGCAATGTGGTGCATATCTCCTTGAGAAAGAAATCCTGGCCGTTCAGGCCCAGGATCGACTCTCATTCCGCGAGGCTAAGGACTTGGTCCTGGCGCGCCCGGCTCTGCCTGGGACGTCATATGCCTCAGTAGTTAGAAAGGCACCCTCTGCTCCTGGCCCATCCAGGCCAACGAGCACGGTTGTTTCCGCGCCCATTCAGAGCCCTTCTGCGGGCTCTACCCAACCCGGGCGCCCCACTGGTAAAGTGGACGGCAAAAAGGGTTCATACCCAGCCCCGGCTAAAACCAGGGCTTGCCCCTCTTCCCCCAGCGTGACCGTTTCCCGTTAGGCGAAACGGCCACGCGCCTCCACAGAGTCGTTAGACTCACAGGAGGCAAAACCCCTGAAGATGGTCGCTAGGCCATCTTCCGGGGTTCCTAAAGCTGTTCACCGAAAGGAGGACAGCAACAAAGGAGCTTCGGTTCCTTTGCCCAAGCCTAGTGGTGGGCTGAGCGGCTTGGAGACGGTGGTTCCTCGAAAAGAGGGGCCCCGCCTCCGAAGCCGCCTAAGGTTTCGAGGCGTAGGGAGGAAAGGAGGAAAAGACTCGCATGGCGAGCCCAACCTCCCCCAATAAGTCCTCGAAGGCGACAGCGCCTTTAGCACTTTGTCCGGCCATTCCCGTGAGGGTCTTCAGTTCGAGGAGGGCCCCCGCGTCTCCTCCGAGCAAGGCCTGGAGGGCATATTCCTTCAATGGAATTGCCGTGGACTCCGGGCCAACTGGGAGGAGCTGTGGAGGCTCGTCCAGTTCCCCGCTAGCTATCTTTTTGCAGGAGACCATGCTAGGCGCGTGCCCCCTGCCCGCCCTCACGGGGTATAAGGGTCTTGCGACCCCACCACCGTGGGATGGCCTGGCTGGGGGATGCGCGGTTTACACCCGGCATGATGTCTCCGTTCTTCCTTTCTCTTTAGATACCTCCTTTCAGGCAGTGGCTGTGCAGCTGCACCTGGATAGGAGGTATACTATCATTTCTGCGTACATTCCACCGTCAGCTGACTTCGACGCGGGGACTTCCGCTGCGTCGTGGCACGGTTGCCGAGGCCCTATCTCTTGCTTGGAGATCTGAACGGCAGGCATCCTCTCTGGGGAGATTACTCCATAAACCCCAGGGGACAAGTCCTTGCCGATCTGATCGAAGAGCTTGAGATGGGTGTCCTAAACGTGGATGAGTTTACGCATCACTGTCCGAGAACCGCTTCATTTTCTGACCTCGACCTATCTTTGTGCTCTTCGGATGCACAGCCTGATTTTGATTGGGAGGTGGTCGATGACCTCCATGGTAGTGATCACTTTCCCATTCAAATATAATTTTCAGGGCAACTGCCGCCTGAGAGACCACCTCGGTGGTGAGGGCGCGGGCGCGGTGGCCTGCATTTCAGGAAATGATGAATTCTCTATCTCAGTCGACGAGTTTAGGTCGGTAGATGAGGCCGTTGAGTTCTCCCCGGCAACCTCATCGCCGTTGGCCTGACTACTATTCCTAGGACGTCTGACCGTTTTGCACGCCGACCACTCCCATGGTGGTCGGCCGAGTGTGAGACGGCGCTCAAACAGAAGCGTTGTGCCTACATACGCTATAAGCGCCGCCCGAACGATTTCACTGTCGCTGAATTTCGTCGGGCTAGGTTCCGGTATATTTCGAAGCACGCCCGCCGCCCTTCTTGGCAAGCATCCGTCTCTTCACTTAACGGGAAGACCCATTTTGCTGAGGTGTGGAGGCGAGTCAAAAGGATTCGGGGCAAGTTCTCGCAGGTCCCCCTCCCGTTCTCCAGGAGAATGGGACCGCAATCTCGGACCCCGCGTCCGTGGCGGAATCCTTCGCGACCGCTTATTCCGCATTCTCTAGCCGTGATGCTGCTCCGCCAGCATTCAATGCACGTCGTGGTGTCGCGGAAGGCCGCTGGCTGGACTTCCCCTCCAGAGGCGGAGAGCCCTTCAACGACAGGTTTACTGTAAGCGAGTTGCGTTCCGCTCTCGCTTCGTGCGCGGACACCGCCCATGGTCCGGACGATGTCCCGTACGCCAGGCCTCGACACCTGGGTGAGCGAGGCATGGCCTTTCTGTTAGATTTGTTCAACAGGATCTGGGTGGAAGGTCTTGTCCCAGACTCCTGGCGAATCGCTACTGTGCTTGCCTTTCGCAAACCGGGGAGAGATCACTCTACTCCGACCGGTTTCCGCCCAATCTCTCTAACCTCTTGCGTGTGCAAGTTGATGGAGAAATTGGTAAATGTTAGATTAGCCTTTTTCCTGAACAGCGGAGGCCATCTGTCTTCCGCACAGTGCGGCTTCCGCAAGTTCCACTCCACGTCGGTTCTCTGCTCCGACTGGAAAATACCGTTTGCGAGGCTTTCCTTCGTAGACAGCACTACGCCACGGTGTTTTTCGATCTGGAGAAGGCCTATGATACCGCATGGCGATACGGTATCATGGAGACTCTCCACACGATGGGGGCGAGGGGACGCCTCCCAATTTTTATATCTGAATTTTTGCGAGATCGTCGATTCCGCGTACGGGTGGGGGGAGCCCTCTCCGGCCCAAAGGAGCAGGAAGAGGGTGTCCTGCAGGGAAGTGTCCTCAGTGTCACACTCTTTGCCCTGAGCATCAACGGCATCACCTCGGTGCTGCCGGAAGATGTTCTCGCTACGCTCTACGTGGACGATCTTTTGATCTCTTTTGGCGCGGCCCAGATGCCAACTCTGGAGCGTCGACTCCAACAGGCATTGAACCGCGTCTAACGCTATTCCGAAGCGCACAGGTTTCGGTTTTCTTTGGCCAAGACTAAGGTGGTGCACTTCTGCCGCCATCCACGGCTTCACCCTGACCCAGATTTGTTTCTTAATGGGGTGCGCCTGGATGTGGTTGAGTCGCACCGTTTCCTTGGTCTTTTATTCGACCGACGCCTCACCTGGAAGGCTCATATTCGCAGCCTTAGGGTCTCTTGTACCCGCGCCATGGACATTCTCCGTTCCGTGACGTTCAGCGCTTGGGGCGCTGATAGGGCTACTGCCTTACTTTTTTATCGATCCTTTGTTCGTTCGAAGCTCGACTACGGATGCGAGTTTTATGCATCCACAGCCGAGCGTTTATGGCGGAAGGTGGATTCGATCCACCACACCGGCCTTCGCCTTGCGACCGGTGCCTTCCGCACTTCCCCCATTGAGAGCCTGTTGGTCGATGCTTGGGAGATGCCACTCGCTCTGCGCCGCGTGCAGTGTATCACTCGACTGTACGCGCGAGCCCGGCGTCTCCCTCAGTCGCCAACAGCTCTCACTGCACCGCAGCTGATCTCGATGGTGCCTATGCCGTCGAGAGACGCCAGTCATACCCTAACCTTTTTCGGGTTAGGGCCAGGAAACTCCTTCGAGAGGTAGATATCGCTCTCGGGCCGGTGGCGCCCCTGGTTTTGCCCAGGACGCCACCCTGGAGGGTACCACATTTGGCTATTTGTCGCCACGCCTCTGCTCCCAAAGCTTGTACTGCACCCGGAGTATTGCGTTCGACCTTTTTGGAGCACACATCGTGTCACGCTGGATCCGTGCCAGTGTATACGGATGGCTCCAAGTCCCAAGAGGAGGTCGGCCTCCACGCCGTATCCCCTCTGTTTGAAGTCGGCGGGGCTCTACCAGGCGCTGCGTCTGTTTTCACGGCCGAGCTGGTGGCAATACACCACTCGGTACGGGAGATTACGCGTCGTGCCCGGTTCGGAGACCGGATTGTGATCTATAGCGACTCACAAAGCGCCCTGAGTGCTCTCGGGGCATTGGAATCTCCATATCCCCTGGTTCGCGATATCCGTGACGCCACGGTTTTGGCGAGCCGGGCAGATGTCGAGATTATCTTCTGCTGGGTTCCTGGACATGTAGGAATTGCGGGGAATGAGGGCGCCGAAGAGTCCGCGAGGACTCTGCGACCGGACCAGCGTTTCGCTCTTCCTCACACCGACTACATGGCAGGAATACGGGCAGATCTTCGGACTGCTTGGCAAAGAAGATGGGAGACGGTCGAAGGGAACTTAAAGTTGCGTGCCATTGCGCCGCGACTGTTCCCATGGACCTATCCCCCAATGCCGCGGCGGCTTCAGGTTGCTTTCTGTCGTCTTCGAATCGGACACACTCGTGTGACGCATCGCTACTTGATGGAGCGCTCGCATGCGCCCTATTGCAACGACTGCGTCGTCCCCCAGACTGTTCGGCATATTCTTATCGAATGTCCCAGTCTGGGTGATCTTCGCGCACGATATCTGTCTCGGTACCGGGATGGGCGGGGTCGCTACCGCCTGTCCCTTGTACTCGGGACGAGTGCGTGCACCATGACTGGTGGACTTATTGACTTTTGGGGGGAGGCCGGCCTTCTCCCTTTCATTTAACCCGGTTTTATTGTTGTTTTTGTTATCGTTTTTGTTATTGCTTTGTTATTGTTATTTCTTTTTATTGTTGTTTCCTGTTGAATTATTTTGAAGTAGCCTAGAACTAGGCTGTTTGTTTACGGCAACTTATGCCTAAGTCGGCTGTCGCCAGATAGCCCCTTAATCAAAAAAAAATAAAAATTCTCGCTACGCTCTACGTGGACGACCTTTCGATCTCTTTTGGCGCGGCACAGATGCCAACTCTAGAGCGTCGACTCTAACACGCATTGAACCACGTCTCTCGCTATGCCGAAGCGCACAGGTTTCGGTTTTCTTTGGCCAAGACTAAGGTGGTGCACTTCTGCCGCCATCCACGGCTTCACCCCAACCCAGATTTGTTTGTTAATGTGGTGCGCTTGGATGTGGTTGAGTCGCACTGTTTCCTTGGTCTTGTACTCGACCGACGCGTCACCTGGGAGGCTCATATTCGCAGCCTTAGGGGTCTCTTGTACCCGCGCCATGGACATTCTCCGTTCCGTGACGTTCAGTGCTCATCCGCTGATAGGGTTACTGCCCTACTTTTTTATCGATCCTTTGTTCGTTCGAAGCTCGACTACGGATGCGAGTTTCATGCGTCCGCAGCCGAGCGTTTATGGCGGAAGGTGGATTCGATCCACCACACCAGCCTTCGCCTTGCGACCGGTGCCTTCCGCTCTTTCGCCCCCGTAAGGGGCCCGGCGATTTGCCATCCTGGCCGCCGTGCTGACGGGATCCAGCGCTCCGTCCGGCCCCAGCTTAGCCTCTCTTCCTTCCTTCAAAACACTTGTTTCCTCTCTTTTCACACAACTTTCTCTGGTCAGCCTCTAATTTCACAGGGTAGATGTTGACCTTCCTTTCAGCCAACCGTCCCGCATCGGGGCTGAGGGGGTGGGGGACAATGTTCCCTAAACCCTGAGCTCCAGTCTGGGGTGGCTGGTTTTTAACAACCTGCTTCATCCCCACCCATACCTTCCTCACATCCCTTTTCCTCTCCTCTTCACAATCTATATATTTTACGCCGTGTTCAAGTTGGAGCCGCCATGCCGATGGACTGCCAGGCCACCAAGCGGGAGGTGTGGTCCCAAATAGCGGCGCCTGGCTCTGCCGGGCTTGTAAGCACCTCTCGCAGTGCGGGCTACTGCGAGAGTAACAAGGAGTAACAAGGAAAGTAAGTACCCTAGGAGACCTTACGGTCCATTCAAAGAGGGTACCTTTGGACTAGCAATTGAGCGGGCACATGGCTGCTCAATAGTTTTGCGTCCATAAACGGCCACTTTTCAAGACTTTGTCTAGTCTTGACTTGAACTGGTCAACAGATTCACTGTTGACAACTTCCACTGGAAGTGCGTTCCACTTACCGCAGATACTGTAGGTGAAAAAGTTTCCACACAGATTGCGGTTGTAACGCTTCAGTTCAAGTTTGAAGCCGTGATTGCGCGTTCTGTTCTCACTCAGTGTGAAAATATCCCGGTAGTCAACATTGTCGAACCCTCGAAGTATTTTGAAGACTTCGATGAGCTGACCACGCAGTCTACGGGTTTCCAGTGAGAACAGATCTAACTCCCTTAGTCTATCCTCATAACTTTTATGTCGGATAGAGGGAATCAGCTTGGTTGCCCTGGCTTGTACGTGTTCCAATCTCGCGATGTCCTTTCGCAATGAAGGACTCCAAAATTGTACGGCATACTCCAGGTGCGGTCGGACAAGTGAGTTGTACAGGCACAGTACAATCTCCTGGTTCCGATAACCAAACTGGCGCTTAATATAGCCTAGCATCCTTTGGGCCTTTTTCTCCGCCTCAATGCACTGTTTCGAGAACTTGAGGTCACTAGTGATTGTTACACCCAAGTCCTTCTCAGTGTCGGTGGATTCCATAGCAGTGCCCTTAAGGATATACTGAGATTGGGGGTTTCTGTGGCCGATATGCATCACTTTGCATTTTCCCACGTTAAAAGGCATTTGCCACGTGTCCGACCACTCCCCAATCTTCCCAAGATCTTCCTGCAGGCGGGCAGTATTTCCATCCTTTGCAACGTTCATACCAAGCTTGGTATCGTCGGCAAATTTGGAAATCTTGGCAACCATGTCACCGTCCATGTCGTTGACGTAGATGATGAATAGTAGTGGTCCCAGGACAGAACCTTGAGGCACCCCGCTAGTAACGGGCACCCACTCAGAAGACTGTCCATTTACCACCACCCGTTGCCGTCTGCCACTTAGCCAGTTCTCGATCCAGCCGGCTACCTTTCCGTCTATGCCAAGCGCTCGCACTTTCCGGAGAAGGCGGCGGTGTGGTACCTTATCAAAGGCTTTCTGAAAGTCTAGGTAGACCACATCCACCGCCTTGTCCCGATCGTGCTCACTGAAAACGAAGTGGAAGAATTCCACAAGGTTCGTCAGGCATGACCGTTGCCTTCGGAAGCCGTGCTGGGAACTCCTCAGTAGCAGGTTTGACTCTAAATACGACGTCACTTTGTCCACCATGATGCTTTCCATGAGTTTACCGACTATCGAAGTCAGACTGATAGGTCGGTAGTTCGACGGTTGGTTACGGTCTCCTTTCTTGAAGATAGGAGTCACCTCCGCCTCACGCCAGTCTCTAGGAACGCATCCGGTCCGGATTGACATGTTAAAGATAGCGCACAGATGTCGTGATACTTCATCGCACACTTCCTTCAACACTTTAGGTAGAAACCCGTCCGGTCCAGGGGACTTATTCGTCTTTAGGTCAGCGATCTTTTTCTTTATTTCTCCTTCGGTGAAGTCCATTGCCTCCAGTTTTTCCCCCGAGTAGGAATCCGTCGGCTGGGGAATAGGACCACACTCTTCAGTAAACACTGAAGAGAAGTAGTCGTTGAGGAGGTTAGCATTTTCTGCATCTGAATGCTTTAATGTCCCCTCCTCATTCCTCAAAGGGCCAATCGTTCGACGGATTGGTTTACGGCTGTTCACATATCCAAAAAACTCCTTTGGATTCCCTTTACAGAGTCTCGCCACTCGGAGTTCCTCAGACCGCTTAGCCGCCCTTATGCTGGACTTCACTCTCCTGGCTAGCCTCCGGTATTCGTCAAAGTCACCCGAGATCTTCGATTGCCGGTACACATTTCTCTTCTCCCTAAGCAGTTGGCCGATTTCTCGATTAAACCACTTAGGTTGAACAGAAGACAGACGGGGGCATTTCAGAGGGATGAAACGCGATTGAAGACTCATGAATGTGGTTTTGAAACTATTCCACGAGTCTTCAACGGCATCGCACACTTCTAGCCTCACGTCAGTCAGTCCAGCTCGAAGGCTGGCAAAGTCTGCTCTTCTCAAGTCAAGTTTCTTTAATTGACTGGCAACAGACCTTACCTTCGGGATCTTGACGCTAAATCTAACTAGCTGGTGATCACTGCCACCGAGCTCTTCGCCTACAGAGATATCCTCAACGATATCATCCTCAGAGGTGAAGACCAAGTCGAGGATATTGTCTCCTCTCGTCGGTTCTCTGACCCATTGAGTGAGGAACTCGTTGTGTGCGCTATTGCATCCCGTGTTAAAAAAAAGGTCACCATGCCCAATGATGAAGATCAAACAAAAAAAAACCCAACCCCCAACTTCCCCAAGAACAACGGAGCCGCCCTCGGGCAGCTCCAGCAAAAAAAATGGAGGTCCCCCCCTGTGCTTGCACAGGGGACCCTCCATATTTCTCTAACCGGAGAGGAGGCTTACTCCTCTCCTCCCCCTACGGGTGCAGGGGACTCCCCCTCACCCCCTTCTCTGGAGGTGCTTTCGGGCACCTCCCTTTTCCCAGCGGCAGTCCCCTCTTTTCTTTCCAAGGGGACTGCCAAGAAAGCCAGCAAGCAGCCCTTAGCCAGCCGCTCCCCATCGAAGCGGCTCGGCAGGGCAAACCCCCTTAGGGGGGAGAGGAAAGCCAGGCCCCTTCGGTCGCTTCCCTCAAAAGACCTGCTGGCAAGAATTTTAAACCTTGCCGGGGTCAAGGCCTGTGCCTCCCCACACAAGACTGGCGACACTGCCAAGGGGACCTGCGATGTCCTGAGAGGGGATGGCCAACTGGAGGCCCCTCCTGTGATAGACATGGTCCTTGAGGAGACCCAGCCTCAGACGGTAAGGCCTTCCATGGCGGGGAATTCGGGCTCGGCGCTAAGCACCGAACCCGAATCTGCCCTATGCAAGGTCCTCCTTAAATGGCTGAGGGCTCCGAGGCAGTAAAAGGAGGGGAGGGATCTCCTCCGACAGTTGCCCCTACGACAACCAGGACCTTCTCCATTTCGGAGAGGGACCTGGCTGAGGCCGGTCCATCTGGCCTGGGGGCTTCTGCCGGCGGGGGTGAGAAGCGGGTTCATTCCCCGCCCTCCTCTCCAAAAAAGAAAAAGACGAAAAAGACTCGGGGCTCCTCTCCATCCGCGGGGGCTGCAGGGACGGATGGGTCTGCTGCCACTTTGGTAGGCGACCAAGCCAAGATCAGCACATCCGGCCCCTCTACCCCCTCGTGTGCGGAGCCCCTGACCAAGACTAACACCAAGAGTGCACAGGGCGGAGCCTCGATGACATCGGGGTCCTCATTCAGAGGTTACCTGGCGTTTTCGAGCCCGCTGGCTTCAAACGTTTCCTCGTTATTCGCGCAGTCGCCAGATGAGGTCTTAAAAAAAACCAAAAAAAAAAACCTCGTTATTCGCTCCACTGATGGCACTATGTTGTCCAAGGGCAACATGATCCATCAGAGGAGAGGATTAGCTAGGGCAATTGGTAGAGAGCCGAAGGTGACCCGTTTCTCGGACGGCAGCCTTCTGGCGAATTCCGCCGAGGCGGCCAACATAAGTGCTCTTCGGACACTTCATGGCACCCCGGTGAGTGTGACGCCGCACTCTACCATGAACTTTGTGAAAGGAGTAGTTTATGCGAGGGAACTCGTTGACTACTCCATTGAGGACATCACCCTACAGCTGGCCGACCATGGGGCGGTCAAGGTCGAACGCGTGATGAGAAAACAGGGAGGGGCTTCGAGACCCACCCCTACACTCTTCGTCACGTTCGACTGTGACAAGCTCCCTGAGTCGGTGTGTGCGGGTTGGTACCGCTACCGCGTGAAGGCATTCGTGCCACCCCCGCTTGGTGCTATTACTGTCACCGCTTCGGCCATACGAATCGCTCATGTAGACGTGCAAAGTCGGGGTCACCCGAAGTCTGTGTAAATTGCTCCAAGGTCGCACACGATAAGTCCAAATCGTGTGTGGCCAAGTGTGTCAATTGCGGAGAGCCGCACCCTGCTTCTTCGAAGCAATGTGGTGCATATCTCCTGGAGAAAGAAATCCTGGCCATTCAGGACCAGGATAGACTCTCATTCCGCGAGGCTAAGGACTTGGTCCTCGCGCGCCCAGCTCTGCCTGGGACGTCATATGCCTCAGTAGTTAGAAAGGCACCCTCTGCTCCTGGCCCATCCAGGCCAACGAGCACGGTTGTTTCCGCGCCCATTCGGAGCCCTTCTGCGGGCTCTACCCAACCCGGGCGCTCCCCTGGTAAAGCTGGCGGCAAAAAGGGTTCATACCCAGCCCCGGCTAAAACCAGGGCTTCCCCTTCTTCCCCCAGCGTGACCGTTTCCCGCAAGGCGAAACGGCCACGCGCCTCCACCAAGTCGTTAGACTCACAGGAGGCAACACCCCTGAAGATGGTCACTAGGCCATCTTCGAGGGTTCCTAAAGCTGTCCCCCGAAAGGAGGACAGCAACAAAGGAGCTTCGGCTCCTTCGCCCACGCCCCGAGGTGGAGCGAGTGGCTCGGAGACGGTGGTTCCTCGAAATGAGCGCCCCACGCCTTCTAAGCCGCAGCGCCCGCCTAAGGTTTCGAGGCGGAGGGGGGAAAAGCCTCGCATGGTGAGCCCAACCTCCCCCAATAAGTCCTCGAAGGCGACAGCGCCTCCAGCGCTTTGTCCGGCCAACAGCGCCCGGGGTTCTGCCCCCGGCAAGCGTACGACCATTCCCGTGAGGGTCTTCAATTCGAGGAGGGCCCCCGCGTCTCCTCCGACCTAGGCCTGGAGGGCATATTCCTTCAATGGAATTGCCGTGGACTCCGGGCCAACTGGGAGGAGCTGCGGAGGCTCGTCTCGTCCCGCTCCCCTTTAGCTATCTTTTTGCAGGAGACCATGCTAGGCGCGTGCCCCCTGCCCGCCCTCCCGGGGTACAAGGGTCTTGCGACCCCACCACCGCGGGATGGCTGAGCTGGGGAATGCGCGGTTTACACCCGGCATGATGTCTCCGTTCTTCTTTTCTCTTTAGATACCTCTCAGGCAGTGGCTGTGCAGCTTCACCTGGATAGGAGGTATACTATCATTTCTGCGTACATTCCACCGTCAGCTGACTTCGACGCGGGGAACTTCCGCCGCGTCGTGGCACGGTTGCCGAGGCCCTATCTCTTGCTTGGAGATCTGAACGGCAGGCATCCTCTCTGGGGAGATTACTCCATAAATCCCAGGGGACAAGTCCTTGCCGATCTGATCGAAGAGCTTGAGATGGGTGTCCTAAACGTGGATGAGTTTACGCATCACTGTCCGAGAACCGCTTCATTTTCTTGCCTTGACCTATCTTTGTGCTCTTCGGATGCACAGCCTGATTTTGATTGGGGGGTGGTCGATGACCTCCATGGTAGTGATCACTTTCCCATTCAAATATCATTTTCAGGGCAACTGCCGCCTGAGAGACCACCTCGATGGTGCTTGGTGCGGGCGCGGTGGCCTGCATTTCAGGAAATGACTGAATTCTCTATCTCAGTCGAGGAGTTTAGGTCGGTAGATGAGGCCGTTGAGTTCTTCTCCGTCAACCTCATCGCCGTTGGCCTGACTACTATTCCTAGGACGTCTGGCCGTTTTGCACGCCGACCACTCCCATGGTGGTCGGCCGAGTGTGAGACGGCCCTCAAACAGAAGCGTTATGCCTACATGCGCTATAAACGCCGTCCGAACGATTTCACTGTCGCTGAATTTCGTCGGGCTAGGTTCCGGTATATTTCGAAGCACGCCCGCCGCTCTTCTTGGCGGGCATACGTGTCTTCACTTAACGGGAAGACCCCTTTAGCTGAGGTGTGGAAGCAAGTCAAAAGGATTCGGGGCAAGTTCTCGCAGGACCCCCCTCCCGTTCTCCAGGAGAATGGGACCGTAATCCCGGACCCCGCGTCCGTGGCGGAATCCTTAGCGACCGCCTTTTCTGCATTCTCTAGCTGTGATGCTGCTCCGCCAGCATTCAATGCACGTCGTGATGTCGCGGAAGGCCGCCGGCTGGACTTTACCTCCAGAGGCGGAGAACCCTTCAACGACAGGTTTACTGTAAGCGAGTTGCGTTCCGCTCTCGCTTCGTGCGCGGACACCGCCCATGGTCCGGACGATGTCCCGTACGCCATGCTTCGACACCTAGGTGAGCGAGGCATGGCCTTTCTGTTAGATTTGTTCAACAGGATCTGGGTGGAAATTCTTCTCCCATACTCCTGGCGAATCGCTACTGTGCTTGCCTTTCGCAAACCGGGGAGAGATCACTCTACTCCGACCGGTTTCCGCCCAATCTCTCTAACCTCTTGCGTGTGCAAGTTGAAGGAGAAATTGGTAAATGTTAGATTAGCTTATTTCCTGGACAGCGGAGGCCATCTGTCTTCCGCACAGTGCGGCTTCCGCAAGTTCCACTCCACGTCGGATGCTCTGCTCCGACTGGAAAATGCCGTCTGCGAGGCTTTCCTTCGTAGACAGCACTACGCCACGGTGTTTTTCGATCTGGAGAAGGCCTATGATACCGCATGGCGATACGGTATCATGGAGACTCTCCACAAGATGGGGGCAAGTGGACGCCTCCCAATTTTGCGAGATCGTCGATTCCGCGTACGGGTGGGGGGAGCCCTCTCCGGCCCAGAGGAGCAGAAAGAGGGTGTCCCGCAGGGAAGTGTCCTCAGTGTCACACTCTTTTCCCTGAGCATCAACGGCATCACCTCGGTGCTGCCGGAAGATGTTCTCGCTACGCTCTACGTGGACGACCTTTTGATCTCTTTTGGCGCGGCCCAGATGCCAACTCTGGAGCGTCGACTCCAACAGGCATTGAACCGCGTCTCTCGCTATGCCGAAGCGCACAGGTTTCGGTTTTCTTTGGCCAAGACTAAGGTGGTGCACTTCTGCCGCCATCCACGGCTTCACCCCGACCCAGATTTGTTTCTTAAAGGAATGCGCCGTTTCCTTGGTCTTGTATTCGTCCGAAGCCTCACCTGGGAGGCTCATAAGCGCAGCCTTAGGGTCTCTTGTACCCGTGTTATGGACATTCTCCGTTCCGTGACGTTCAGCGCTTGGGGCGCTGATAGGGCTACTGCCTTACTTTTTTATCAATCCTTTGTCCGTTCGAAGCTCGACAATGGATGCGAGTTTTATGCATCCGCAGCCGAGCGTTTATTGAGGAAGGTGGATTCGATCCACCACACCGGCCTTCGCCTTGCGACCGGTGCCTTCCGCACTTCCCCCATTGAGAGCCTGTTGGTCGATGCTGGGGAGATGCCACTCGCTCTGCGCCGCGTGCAGTGTATCACTCGACTGTACGCGCGAGCCCGGCGCCTCCCTCAGTCGCCAACAGCTCTCACTGCATCCGCAGCTGATCTCGATGGTGCCTATGCCGTCGAGAGACGCCAGTCATACCCTAAGCCCTTTGGGTTTAGGGCCAGGAAACTCCTTCGAGAGGTAGATATCGCTCTCGGGCCGGTGGCGCCTCTGGTTTTGCCCAGGACGCCACCCTGGAGGGTACCACATTTGGCTATTTGTCGCCACGCCTCTGCTCCCAAAGCTTGTACTGCGCCGGGAGTATTGCGTTCGACCTTTTTGGAGCACACATTGTGTCACGCTGGAACCGTGCCAGTGTATACGGATGGCTCCAAGTCCCAAGAGGAGGTCGGCTTCCACGCCGTATCCCCTCTGTTTGAAGTCAGCGGGGCTCTACCAGGCGCTGCGTCTGTCTTCACGGCCTAGCTGGTGGCAATACACCACTCGGTACGGGAGATTACGCGACGTGCCCGGTTCGGAGACCGGATTGTGATCTATAGCGACTCACAAAGCGCCCTGAGTGCTCTCTTGGCATTGGAATCTCCGCATCCCCTGGTTCACGATATCCGTGACGCCACGGTTTTGGCGAGTCGGGCAGATGTCGAGATTATCTTCTGCTGGGTTCCTGGACATGTAGGTATTGAGGGGAATGAGCGCGCCAAAGAGTCCGCGAGGACTCTGCGACCGGACCAGCGTTTCGCTCTTCCTCACCCCGACTACATGGCAGGAATACGGGCAGCTCTTCGGATTGCTTGGCAAAGGAGTTGGGAGACGGTCGAAGGGAAGTTAAATTTGCGTGCCATTGCGCCGCGACTGTTCCCATGGACCTATCCATCAATGCTGCGGCGGCTTCAGGTTGCTTTCTGTCGTCTTCGAATTGGACACACTCGTGTGACGCATCGCTACTTGATGGAGCGCTCGCATGCGCCCTATTGCAACGACTGCGTCGTCCCCCAGACTGTTCGGCATATTCTTGTCGAATGTCCCAGTCTGGGTGATCTTCGCGCACGATACCTGTCTCGGTACCGGGATGGGCGGGGTCGCTACTGCCTGTCTCTTGTACTCGGGACGAGTGCGTGCAACATGACTGGTGGACTTATTGACTTTTGGGGGGAGGCCGGCCTTCTCCCCTTTATTTAAGGTTCCTTTTTTTTGTTATTGTTTTGTTTGTAGGTTGCATTCTCCTACACCGGGGTGAGGGGGACCTCCCCCCGCTGCCGGAGATTGCTTCGATTGTTAAGTTTTTCCACTTTATATCATTGTTAAGTTTTCATATTTTTACTTTAAAGTAGCCTAGTTCTAGGCTGTCGTGTTTTTCGGCGACTTATGCACAAGTGGGTAGTTGCCAGATGGGCTCCATAAAATTAAAAAAAACCAAAAAAAAACCGCTCTTTCGCCATTGAGAGCCTGTTGGTCGATGTTGGGGAGATGCCACTCGCTCTGCGCCGCGTGCAGTGCATCATCGCCTGTACGCGCGAGCCCGGCGCCTCCCTCAGTCGCCAACAGCTCTCACTGCATCCGCAGCTGATCTCGATGGTGCCTATGCCGCCGAGAGACGCCAGCCATACCCTAAGCCCTTTGGGTTTTGGGCCAGGAAACTCCTTCGAGAGGTAAATATAGCTCTCGGGCCGGTGGCGCCCCTGGTTCTGCCCAGGACGCCACCCTGGAGGGTACCACATTTGGCTATTTGTCGCCACGCCTCTGCTCCCAAAGCTTGTACTGCACCCGGAGTATTGCGTTCGACCTTTTTGGAGCACACATCGTGTCACGCTGGATCCGTGCCAGTGTATACGGATGGCTCCAAGTCCCAAGAGGAGGTCGGCTTCCACGCCGTATCCCCTCTGTTTGAAGTCAGCGGGGCTCTACCAGGCGTTGCGTCTGTCTTCACGGCAGAGCTGGTGGCAATACACCCCTCGGTACGGGAGATTACGTGACGTGCCCGGTTCGGAGACCAGATTGTGATCTATAGCGACTCACGAAGCGCCCTGAGTGCTCTCGGGGCATTGGAATCTCCATATCCCCTGGTTCGCGATATCCGTGATGCCACGGTTTTGGCGAGCCGGGCAGATGTCGAGATTATCTTCTGCTGGGTTCCTGGACATGTAGGAATTGCGGGGAATGAGGGCGCTAAAGAGCCCGCGAGGACTCTGCGACCGGACCTTCGTTTCGCTCTTTCTCACACCGACTACATGGCAGGAATACGGGCAGCTCTTCGGACTACTTGGCAAAGAAGATGGGAGACGGTCGAAGGGAAGTTAAATTTGCGTTCCATTGCGCCGCGACTGTTCCCATGGACCTATCCATCAATGCCGCGGCGGCCTCAGGTTGCTTTCTATCGTCTCCGAATCGGACACACTCGTGTGACGCATCGCTACTTGATGGATCGCTCGCCTGCGCCCTATTGCAACGACTGCGTCGTCTCCCAGACTCTTCGTCACATTCTTGTCGAATGGCCCAGTCTGGGTGATCTTCGCGCACGATACCTGTCCCGATGCCGGGATGGGCGGGGTCGCTACCGCCTGTCCCTTGTACTCGGGACATATTCGTGCACATTGACTTGTGGACTTGTTGACTTTTGGGGGGAGGCCGGCCTTCTCCCTTTCCTTTAACCAGGTTTAATTGTTTTTGTTATTTTTTTTTTTTTACTGTTTTGTTATTGTTATTTCTTTTTATTTTTGTTTCATGTTCAATTTTTTTAAAGTAGCTTAGAACTAGGCTGTTTGTTTACGGCGACTCATACCTAAGTCGGCAGTCGCCAGATAGCCCCTTTAAAAAAAAAAAATGATGAAGCGCTCGCCTGCGCCCTATTCTGACGACTGCGTCGTCCCCCAGACTGTTCGGCACATCCTTGTCGAATGTCCCAGTCTGGGTGATCTTCGCGCACGTTACCTGTCCCGTTACCGGGATGGGCGGGGTCGCTCCCGCCTGTCCCTTGTACCTGGGACGAGTTCGTGCACATTGACTTGTTGACTTTTGGGGGGGAGGCCGGGCTTCTCTTCTTTATTTATGTAGGTTTATTTTTTTTTTGGTTATTGTTTTCTTTTTAGGTTGCACGCTCCTGCACCGGGGTGAGGGGGACCTCCCCCCCGACGCCATAGATTGCTTCCTAATTGTTTAGTTTTCTCCATTTTTATCATTGTTATGTTTTCATATTCTTGTTTTAAAGTAGCCTAGTTCTAGGCTGTCGTGTTTCCGGCGTCTTCTGCCCAAGTGGGCAGTCGCCAGATCGGCTCTCAAAAAAAAAAAAAAAAAATACGCGACTGTTTCCATTGACCTACCCCCTAATCCTCGACGGCTTCAGATTCGCATTAGCGGGACACCCCGCCATTTGGTGAAGCGCTGGCCTGATCTTTAAGACGACTGCGTTGTACCCCAGACTGTTCGGCACATTGTTATTGAATGTCCCAGTCTGGGTGATCTTTGTGCACCTTACCTGCCTCGGTACCAGGACGAGCGGGATCGCTACAAGCTCGTCCCTTGTTCGTACTCGGGAAGATTCGTGCACGCAGACTTGCGGACTATACGAGCCTCCTCTATTTTATTTGACTGTTGCATGTTCTGCGCGGGGCCTACCCCCGATGCCAGAGTGCGCTTCCTTCTTCTTGCCCTTTTGCTTTTTTTTTTCCTTTTTGTTTTTTTTAGCCTTTGTCCTTTCTATCGTCATTTTTTATTTTCATCTTGTTATTTGCAGTGGTGGGCAGTCCGTCACTGACGGACTCCCGTTTCGCTGGCGCACTGACGACTGACGGAATAAGCGCCGACGGAAGCGATTTTTGGCCGTCACCCGAACCTTCACTAACCCGAAAAGCAAAGACGACCTTCGGCAAATAATGTTTCCGTCAGTCGTCCGTGACGGATTAACGAACCTTCCGTCATCGGTACGGACGGACTACCCACCACTCAACTTATTTGTTATTTCTTAATATAGCCGAGTAGTAGGTTATGGTGAGCACGGCGACTTTTGCTTTAGTATGCAATCACCAGATGCGCTCCTAAAAAAAAAAAACCCAAAACAGTGTTCCTTGGCCAAGACTAAGGTGCCTCAGTGCTTCCTCCATCCACGGCTCCGCCCAACCCATGACTTATTCCTAAACGAGGTTCGGCTGAAAGTGATGGATTCGCATCGTTCTCTTTGTCTTTTTTCGACCGAAGCCTCACCTTGGAGTAGGGCCGGATTAAGACAATTCGAGGCCCTAAGCACTAACAAAACTTGGTGCCGCCATACATTTGTAATTCAAAATATAAACAATGATAAACCATAACTCTCTTTTTTTTGAAAATTCGAAATTAAACAAAACTTACCGTAAGAAGAAAAATAATATTTATTTCTGTATGTTTTCCTTTTATTAATAGTTTGATACTTTTCTCCCACTTCTTTCCCTTCCAAAGTCTTTCTTGAGATCCTCATAACCAATGTTATGTAACACATCTTCTTCCATACATAATAGGGATAAGGCATCCAACCTGCCTTGTTGCATAGTTGTTCTAAGAAGATTTTTAATATATTTCAACCGTAAAAATGAACGCTCAGCTGAGCAATTTGTGACCATTAATGTTAAAAATATACGGAACACAATGTCTACATTTAGAAAGGCACACACAATATTGTCTTCTACAATTATTTTATAAAGTTGAGCATGACTGAATCTTATTTTTGCATTTTCTGTTGCACTGAACTTATGAGACACATAAATGAAACTGCTGAAGCTCAGCTGAGAAATTACTGTCTAGGTCCTCTGGGTAAACATCAATCAGCTTTTGACAGCACTAAGAATACCTTTTAATGTTAGTAGAGGATGAAGTGATATTATATGGCACATCATTTATAAAAGAAATCTCTGCTATTTATTTGTATATCTCTCCTCTTCTTTTCATCTCAGCTGCAAGTTTGTCAACATTAGTGTAAAAAGTGGTGATGCGAAATTTATCTCTGGCATTCAGAAATATTTCTGGTCTATCTCCGTTATTGGATACCTTCTTTCTAATACGTTTGCGAGTTGCATCTGCCTCGTAATCAACATCTGGTAACATTTCCTTTGCATCTTTTTCATATTTTTTTTAAAAAATTCATCTCGTGAAGTGCACAGTTGGTCAGATAATGATACATACACATCTGCACATGTTTTTTAAGTTCACATCCTCATTTTGTAGAACTGTGAAAATTCTGCAAAATCTCAATCTAAATATTGAACATAAAAACGCATAGAATGTGCCTCCCATCTTGTATCAAGGAGGGATTTTATAACACTTTCATTTTTAATACGATCTCTAAGAACTTTCCACTGGGTAAGGTTGAAGCTGAAAAAAGGTATAGAGTAATTGTACTGTAGAGGTAAATTAACAGATTCTTGACATTTTGAAAGATTTTGCCTAGAGGCTTCACGTAAGTTCTGCAACACCTGATTTGCAATTTTCTCACTGGTGTAGCTTTCTATTTACGATGCTGTCCATCTTTTAAATACCTAAGTACAAAACTTAACTGATCGCAATGTGATAAATCTTGTGTTGAATCTGTAGTGGTCGGACTACGCAATCGGTAGGCTTCTGGCACCAAAATTCCTGGATTCAATAGGCCCATAAGATACCTCCACAAAGTGAACGCGAATTGATTCTATTAAATCTAAGCATACCTTACTAATATATATATATATATATATATATATATATATATATATATATATATATATATATATATATAATGTAAAGATTCAAGATTCAATATTATATGAGAAATATGATGAGATTTGTTAATGTACACATATATTTTTATATAAGCAAGGGAGCATGAGATAAAAGAAAGAGCAAAGGAAAATGGTGAATACCTGCTTTAATAAAACTGCCCAAATTGTGTCTCGAGATAGAATTATCAAAGACGGATGTTTAATGATAAGCCCAGGTAAACACAGATGTTGACCGTAAGAGGTGGTGCAGCGCCAATCGTATCAAATTACACAGAAGCTCAAATATCATTGAATTCTAATTACTGGTGTTTTTTTTCGATTAATAATACTTATTTGTGATAACTTTTCTGCTAATAATAACTGGTAAAGAAGATAACACGTTTATCAAAATATTGCTATGATAAGAACCTTATGATATCCTCTCACATTGTGTATCATTTGCTCGCTCAAGTTAGTATTTGAAATCTTGTCATGACTTCAAGTTCTAGACACGGATGTGTGAACAGCCCCAACATATTTTGTTATGTTTGTGGGCAATTCACATCAGTGGCACAACGGAGAAAAATAGAAACAGCAGTAATGATGAAGCAAGCCTAAATATACTATTTTGGATGCAAAGTAGGGGACCTGAATAAAGATTGGGCCCCTCATATTTGCTGCACGCAGTGTAACACAATGTTGACAGCTTGGTTAAATGGGAAGAGGAAGGCCGTGCCATTTGCTGTTCCCATGATATGGTGTGAGCCCTCAAATCACTATAAAAAGCGAGAATGGCCAGCCAGAGAAGATCACATTGTTGGCAAACATATGTTAAGCATGATGCTCTAGTAGACCCCCCAAAAGTTCATCTTCCCCCTCTTCACATTAAATTAGGGTTAATGAAAATTTTTGTAAGGGGTATGGATCAAAGAAGTGAAGGCTTTCAATATTTGAAAAACAAATTCAAAGGATCATTAACTGATCCAAAAATAGAAGCTGGAGTTTTCACTGGGCCACAAATTTGCAGAGTTGTTTCTGATGATTCCTTCACTTTGTCTCAATGAAAAGGAACGCAAAGCATGGACATCCTTTATGGAAGTCACCGAAAACTTCCTCGGAAATTTTAAATCTCCAAATTGCCGAGAAATAGTAAACAATATGCTGGAAGCCTATGAAAAGTTAGGATGTAGAATGTCACTTAAAATACATTTTCTTCATTCTCATCTCGATTTTTTTCCTGAAAATCTGAGAGCGGTTAGTGATGAACATGGTGAACGTTTTCATCAATAAATTTTGTTTATGGTGACGAGGTACCAAGGAAAATTTAATCCAAATATGATAGGAGATTATTGCTGCTCTTAACAAAAACAAACTTTTGATATCTCTCAAAAGAAAAACGAGAAGGCTACAGAAAAGTTTCTTTAAACTTTAAGTGCATAACAAACTTAATTAATACAATAAAATCTTCATAACTTGGGAGGGAGAGGGGGTGTGGGGTAACTTCTTCAGTGATGTACACTGTCTGTCTTAATATTTTTGCTTAAAAATTACAAAATAAAATTGTTTATTTATTAATCGGAACAAAATCTAGACGTGATAGAGAATTTTGGTTTTCAAATTCGGATTCAGCGCCCTCGAACTAATTAGAAACACTTATTCACGTGTCTGTAACAAACAAAAAGTTAAAATTTGTTGCCTAGTGTAATATATAGACCACTAGTCTCCCGCCTAGTACGCTCCGTGTCGCGATGTTTGCACTGTAATATTCCGTTGTTAGAATAGTGTTTATTTTCGTATGTCCAATTTTGCCTTAAAACCGTCAGTAATCACAGCCAAGTAGAAGACCACCTTAAAATCATTTATCTTTGGAGTCAGATAAGTAATTCGCCGTAACGCCACCCTTTACCTATAAACTAGAACTCGTCGCGCCCTTATAAGGTGATGGTTTCGGAAACCTCTTTTATTCCCATACAATCGATTCACCGTCATCCGGACCTATATAAGTGGTAAACTTGTCGTCTACAATACCATTTACCTGACACCCCATCAATGGCGACCCCCATACTAAAATAACCAGAAGTTTTAACTTCGTCAACAATGAACACTTAGACCTTTTGTGCCATTAGTTGAATAAGTTCCTCGCAGGTGAGTTTTAATAGGTAAGAAGGATTTCCTTTGTCAGAATTTCCATATTGCGTAATGAGGCTTGTTATAAATTGATCAAACTGGCTTATTAGTTCAAGCAGTCCTAAAAAATCCGCATTTTGCAATTAATTATCAAAACCAGTGGCGGCTCGTGCATAGGCACTGCGGAACTGCAGCACCCCAATATCTACTAGATATTATCGATAACATTCAATATAATGAGTTATTTTTTCTTTAATTATTTCTTTATACTTGTACATTATATAATTATTAAGCTTAATGTCAGTAGCCATCCTCTAGTTTATGAAAAAATACTTGTATAGAACTGTGCGCTTTACAGTTCCAGCGACGCGGTGTTTGGCTGTTGTGTGCATGATCACATGCCTGAGATAGGAAGCTGCACGCTATGGAGAAAGAGCACTGGGTCTCACGCAGTGCCGACCCTGGTGTGCTGGTGTTATGTAGTGTTTCCTTTTTACTACGGGTGTGTTGTGCTTAAAGACGCGTTTATATTCTTGAATGTGATAAAGTGTAGCATTTATTACATATTCTTTTCGGTTCTTTTATTAATTAATCAATTGAGTTGCTGAAATTTATCTTAGAAAATATTCTATATGATGTTCTTAGTGAAATTACGAAATTGATAAAAATCCTCTTGACAATTCCCATGACTACATCAATGGCAGAACGCTGCTTTTTAACACTGAAAAGAATAAAAACATTTCTAAGAGTACTATGAATTCTGAAAGACTAAATACACTTGCAGTGCTTCCAATGGAGAAAATATTCCCAAGTAGTCATCCAGAGATCAAGGAGAAAATAATTAATCTCTAGCGCGAATTAAAACAAGAAGAATGGATTTCGTTTTTAAATGAAGGGATCAAGCTTTATAAGTAAAAAATGTTTGATTTAATTCTGTTTAGGATTTTATCAAGTTTATCTATAAATTTGCTTTTTAAATGTTTATTTCCCTTTACACAATATCAAAACAATGCTTAGAAAATTTTGATGCAGCACCACCACTAATTTTAGCTATGAGCTGCCACTGATCAAAACCTTTTTTTCTATTCGTCGAAAAGCCAATCCACGTTCAGCTAACGTACAAATAACAGCTATGACACGCCTCGAGACATGTTCCCAGTAATCACATCTTCCTGACTGTTTCTCCAACTGTGACTTCAACCCGCACCTTGTTTGCGAGTTAAATATGTTAGCAATGATTCTCAGTGAGTAGTGCTTTTCTAAAGCTTATCAATTACAATAGTATTTCGCCAGTCCCTCAACCCTTCTCTTGTAATAAAATTTGAGAATTTTTTATGAACAAACATTTTACAAACAAAACAATAAACTGATCCTGTTAATGGTGAATCAGTAACCACTCTCTCTTTTATTTCTCACCATTGGCTTTTGTCCCAATAAAAAGTTTCTGTGAACAATACCTTACTGGTTTGCCACTACTAAAATGCAGAGCTGGGCGTTGCGGCAACGAGTTGCGACTTTGCCGCACTATGAATTTCGAAGTCGCAAACGTTTTGAAAAAGTCGAACTAAGAAAAGTCGCACCGCCAATTTTCCGCGACTTTTGCCACGACTTTGAACAGGAACAAAGCCGACCTTTTTTGAAAGAAATTGCCGCGCCTGTTTTAAGCCAGTTTTAAAGCCCGATTTGGCTAAAAATGACAAATCTGAGTTGGTAACAGCTAACTTTATTTTTATCTGATTTTTAACTTTCCCTTTACGATAAATTAAATTTTTCACATTATATGAGACTGAGGTGACATGAAACGGACCCCCAAAGGTTTGTCACTCTGAATTTTATTATAAATTAGTAAAATTACATACACTTTCAGGCGTGAACCAAGTTTTAAACCAGTTTTGTCAGTTAAAAACGTTCGAGAACGTGTTATGCCTAGTGGCATTCATCGTGCGAATTAATCTCATTTTCTCGTATAAGCACTGCTTATACTTTTCTTGTGACTAAGACGAAAAAATGACTGCGAAGTGTAAGAAGTAATTAAAATGTAGGTGGACTTATTCATTAAGTAGAATACCTCCCCCCCCCCTTCCCCACCTCTGCAGCTGTGGAGAGGCTCAGCACGGCCGGGGACGTCCTCAAGGCCAAGAGGTCCTCCCTGGATGAGGTCAACTTTGAGGAGCTTGTGTTCCTCAAAAGAAACATGGACCTCCTAGAGGAGAAGATAGGCTAGGAGGACATGGAGGAGGAGGAGGAGGACTTGTAGATATTATAGTTTAGGCTGTGTTTTAACTAAAAATATAATAAATATGTTTTTTTGCCTTATAAAAGCATGTTTATGTTATCGCGCTAAAGTTTACTTTGTAATTTAGCAGAATCGCACCGGGGGGAAAAAGTTGCAAGTCGCACTGGAGGAGGGGGCAAAATAGAGTCGCAGTCGCACCAGATCCGGCCACAAAGTCGCGCCCAACTATGCTAAAATGCCGGTGAGACTTGTCAAATGGCACATTGTGGTGTTAACAGTTACTGGATTCACAAGCGATCCAATAGGCCACAACTTTAACGGACAAAATAATTTCACTGCCATCGCCATGATTCACTAAACTTCCTTTTTCAGCATTTATTTTTACCTTAAATGTATTGTAAAGTAACTCTAATTCAAATTTGCAGTAGAGGTATCCGTATCAAGAGAATTTACAGGCAAAGTGAGATCAGTTATGAGACGTGCTAGATCAACCTGCTTGTGACAAATCACATTTTGATTCTGAAGTGATCAAAGTGGTATTTCCGTATTTGTGTCCACTGCTGATGACGGAGATTGATTTTGGGCCGGAATCTGTATATCAACGTTGTGGAACTTGTGTGAAGAAATCAGTTAGCTTTGCAGTCTTGCCCTCTAATTCCAAAATCTTCTCTTGTTTGATAGTTTTCGTTTTGGGGCACCACTTAACTGAATCTGTTTCATCTTTGTTCTTGGCGTCTGTTAAATACATAAATTATTATGCGGCAATCAACACAGCTACATATATCATAGGCAGAACAATACGTACAATTTTAATCCAAGCTAACTGCTTAATTTTGTGCTTTAATTAATAAAGGCAAAATTTGTTTCAGAATTGTCTTTTTAAACTGTAGGGAGGAAGTAAAAATATCACTTATATTTTTTTGAGAAAAAAATGTAAAACAAAAAAAATTGGATTTTTTGTCATTTTTTCATAATTTCTTTAAAAAAACACTATAAATAAAAACTATGTGTTATCTTAATATAAATGCTACAGTTTGTAGACCATGAAAAGACGAATCGAATGCATGTTAAACCATTTCTCTAGAACGAAAAATGACGGAGCCGTAGCGATTTGAATAATACCCCTAGAAGTCATTTCTTATTCTTTCGGGATATCTCGTTTTCTATCGCGAAATTGGAAAAGTTCATACGAACAAAATCGTGGTTTCTTTCAATTCTCTTTCAGTGTACCAAATTTCAGCACTTTAACTTTTCAAATAAAAAAGTTATAAAGAAAGGGGAACTTCCCGAATGCTGGAGTACACATTGCCAGTTACCAAAAATATGCTGATTTTTTTTTTCTCGAAATTTCGGTATTTTTAAGTCACTAAGGATACGACAGGTTTTAAGCTTGAACTGTAACAATTTAGGCTATTAATGAGTAAAAAAATATTTGATTTTGTTCTGTTTAGGATTTATTAAGTTTATATATAAATTTTCTTTATATATGTTTATTTCCTTTTACACAATATCAAAACAATACTAAAAAAAATTCCGATGCAGCACCCCCACTAATTTTAGCTACGAGCTGCCACTGATCAAAACCTTTTTTTCTATTCGTCAAAAAGCCAATCCACGTTCAGCTAACGTACAAATAACAGCTATGACACGACTCGAGACATGTTCCCAGTAATCACATCTTCCTGACTGTTTCTCCAACTGTGACTTCACCCCGCACATTGTTTTCGAGAGAAAAAAAAAGGAGAACTTCGTCTCCTTAGCGAATTTAAAATACAGCCTAAAATGACTTTTTTTTCGATTTTTTCAAAATATCTCATTTTTTCTCTGGAAATCGGGAAAATTTACGGGAAAAAATTCGATTTGTATTTTCAGTTACCGAAACCACCCCCTTAAAAGAATATCCACGTTAAACGCATTCAAAATATATAAAACGTATTTACATTTTAATAGATTGAAATAGGCATAAACAACTTAAAGCAAGAATAAGGTAAAGAATGCACAGGTAACTAACACCATTGGCATTTAGCACCTAAACTAAGAACTTCGAGCTACTACCAGTCACTTGCGCTGTTTCAAACGCGTACTAGACTTGTTCAAAACTTATATCACTTCCAATCTGCGAGCACAGTGTACTTTATTTTACAGGACAGACTTGACACAGGAGAGAAAAGAAATTATTAATTTTTCATTAAATTTTGAAAATTGCTATAAATTTAGTTCATTTAATAATTTAAATGATAAATTCGGCTATTAAAAAATTCTGAGGGGCTCCTCCTTCCCTTGATGCCCTAAGAACGTGCTTATTTTGTTTATAGGGTTAATCCACTACTGCCAGGGAGTCTAATATTTATATCCTTAGGGTCTCTTGTCCTCAGGCCATGGGCATTGTTCGTTCCGTGATGTTCAGCATCTCGGGTGTGGATAGGAGTACTGCCTTTCTTTTCTATGGATCCTTTGTTCGTTCGAAGCTTGACTACGGATGTGAGTTTTATGCATCTGCAGCCGAGCCTGTATTGCAGGAGGTTGACTCGACCCACCCCATTTAGAGCCTACTTGTCAATGCCGGTTAATTGCACCTTGCTCTGTGCCTTACACAGTCAACTATTCGTAGGCGCGATATCAGTACCTCCCTCATCGGCACCTCCCTCAGTCGCTAACAGCTCTCCGTGCATCCGCAGCTAAATTCGACGGTATTTATGCCGCCGTGATATTTCAGTCATATACTAAGGTCTTTGGCTAGGAAACTCCTTCGAGAGATTAGTGTAACTTTCGGACCGGTGGCGCCTCTGGTTATGCCCTTTGACTATTTATCGCCACTCCTCTGTTCCAAAAGATTCCTGAGTGCTGGGAGTTTTATGATGGAGACTTTTGGAGAACGCTTTGTGTCACGCTGAATTAATTCTAGCGTATATGGATGGATCCAAGTCACAGGAGGGGGTCGGCGCCCACGCACTAACCCCTCTGTTTGAAGTCATCGGGGTTCTACTAGGCGCTGCTTATTTTTTCACAGCCAAGCGTGTTGCAATACACCGTTCGGTACAGGATAACGCGTCGTGTCGGTTTTGGAGACCGGATTGTGATCTTTAGCGACTCACAAAGCTTCCTGAGTGCTCTTGAGGCATTTGAATCTCCACATTCCTTTTTTTCTCTGTATAGGTCACGCCACGGTACCCGCGAGGTGGATGCATGTCGATATTATCTTCTGCTGGCTTTCTGTACATGTGGGAATGGGGGCGCCAAAGAGTCTGCGAGGATCGAGCGAACAGACCAGCATTTCGCTCTTACTCATACCTAGTATATATAGCAGAAACCAGGGCAACCCGGATGTCCCAGTCTGAGAGATCTTCACGCCCGGTACCTGCACCCTGTCACTTGTACTCGCGACGAGTTCGTGCATACAGACTTGTAGATTATCTGACTTATTCGAGGAGGCTGGCCAACTCCATACATTTTATTTGTCTGCCTCTGCTGTTAGTCTTATGTTCATGCGCCAGTGTATGCGGGCATCCACCCATCGCCGGAGTGTGCTTCCTTCTTCTCCTTTTAATTTTGTTTTTTTGGGGTGTATTTTTCATTGATCTGACCTATCACATTAGGCTGCACGATGATTTCTGTGACTTGTGCTCTAGCGGCCCATCGCCAACTGGGTGTTAAAAATTTTGTTTTGTTTTGTTCGATTTTGTGAATTTTAAAGTAGCTTAGAACTAGGTTGAAATTTTAATTGCAGTCGCCAGATGGGTGATATATATATATATATATATATATATATATATATATATATATATATATATATATATATGTATGTATATATATATATATATATATATATATATATATATATATATATATATATATATATATATATATATATATATATATATATATATATATATATATATATATATATATATATATATATATATATATATATATATATATATATATATATATACCAATCATACCCCTTTTTCGCGCGTAGTTCCCCGGCCCCTTGCTCTCCCTCAATGTCCACCCCAATCCCCATCCTCTCCAAATTCCATCTCCCTCAATTGACTATATGGCACGAATTAGGTGAGCCCTCCGTGATATCTGGCAAAGGAGATTGTAGAAGGCTCGACGGCTTCAGGTCGCTTTTGAATTGGGGACACTCGATGGACGCTGACCATTTGATGGAGCGCTCCCGATCATCTGCATCTTATTGCCATGACTGCGTTGTGGACGGCACGTTCTTGTTTAGTGTCCTACTCTAGGGATCATCGTGCATGTTATCTTCCCTGTATCGCCATGAATTAGTCCACACTATATTGTGGACTACTTTAGCTTTTGGAGTAAGGGCCGACTGCTCGAAGTTCCATCAGGCTTCCTTCACTAAGAAAAAAAATTGGAGATTTTGTAATTTTGATGCAGCTATACATTATTTTTCCTGTTTAGTACTTGATGCAGCATAGTCCTCAATTCCTCTTAATCTGAGCCTTTGGGGCATAACATCAGTCACATGGTGGAATACTGATTGCATGCGTGTGGTGGAGGCATATAAAAAGGCTCATGCGCGGTTCCGCTGGAACCCTACCTTTCCGAACCGTATTAAACGAAATTGAATTTTAGCCATTCGCCAGCGAACTTTGTGCTCGTGGTATCCTCATTGTTGACCAGACTAGGCTCGTATCCAAGGTTAAGCAGTCCAATGCATTCGTGATATCATTAATTATAATTAATGATATCACCCAACCAATTACAGGGCAGTGTTGCGAAAATATGAATTTATATACAACCCGAAGTTTGTAGATGTTAGTTCTCACCCACCTAACTCAGTTGTACATACTATTAAGACTGGTAGCGTCCCACCAACTTTCGCCCCTCTAGGACACTTTCAATGGAGAAATTACAAATTGCTGAAGCAACATTCGAGGCTCTGTTGAAAGGATGTCCATCAAAGTCATCAAGGGATTCACCCATTCATATGGTGCAAAAGAAGACTCCAGGGGAATATAGAGTTGTGGGTGATTTTCGATCCCTGAACGCCATAACAAAACTGGACTGTTATCCCCTGCAAAAAAATTAAAGCATGGTTGACCATCTCCATGTGAAAACAGTTTTCTCCCGACTAAATTTAGTTCGGGCATACCACCAGATTTTGATGAATCAAGCAGACATTGAAAAAACTGCCGTCTCAACTCCATTTGTCCTCTGTGAATTTTTGAGGTTACCGTTCGGTCTTATAAATGCAAGCTACAACATCATATGGATAATATATTTCATGCTTGGAATTCGTTTTCGTCTACATCGACGACATTTTAATTTTCTCAGAGAATATAAATGAACTTATTGAACATCTGGACCAAGTCTTTAAAATATTAGCGCAGAACAATCTACGAATTTCGATGGAAAGTGCGAATTCATGAAGTGGAGATTGATTTCTTAGGCCACCATGTCTCAGCTGCAGGAATATGCATTCCAGCGAGGAAGGTCTCAGAGATTAGCGAAATGCCCTTACCGATGGTCTCTAAGGGACTTCATCGATATTTAGGCATGTTAGGCTATTGCAGACGGATGATGACTAATTTTTCTGCAATTGCAGCTCCTCTGACTGAACTCGCACGACTTCAACCTAAGGCTTGAAAGGTTGTCTGAATCATGCTACTCGGGAAGCGTTTAATGCTACCGAGGAAGCCTTGGCAAACTCAGTCAAGTTAGGTCACCCGTTACCGAAGACTCACCGTACCAATTAGTGACAGATAGTTTTCAATTCGCAGTTGTGCTGCGCTTCATTAAATGATGAATGGGTCTCCTCAACCAGTGGCATTCTTTTCCACCAAGTTGAGCAAAACACAGCAAGCATACTCCACTAATAACAGGGAACTCCTGGGTGCGTATATTGCTGTCATCCACTTCAGCCAAATGATCGAAGGTCGACAAGTGACCTTATGTACGGACCGCAAGCCATTAGTTTCTGCTTTCTCCTCGCCACTGCGTGCAAAAACGGACAGACAACAACGTAATTAGACGGTAATTTTAGAATATGCCAATGACATACCGTACTACGTGGTGAAGACAATGTAGTTTCTGACTGCCTATCTCAGAATGTCAATTCAGTCCAAATAGACTCGTTTGATCTCCGTTATTTGTCAAAAGCACAGGAGCAAGATGAAGAAGTGAAATGGTTTCAATCCGGATTAATATAATTTTTCTTTCCCGAGAATACTCAACTTTGGTGTGAAATAACATCAAAATACTCACGACCGTTTGTTCCTTTAGCCTACTGAATGTCCATTTTCAAATAACTACATAATATATCCCACCCAGGGATTAAAGCGTCACTTCGATTAGTGAAAACTAGGTATTTCTAGCCTAATATTTGTAAGGGACATACGTTCCTGGACGCGAGAATGCCTCTCATGTCAAGTAGCTAAAGTTAATCGCCACACCAAGTCACCAATCTTGCCCATTAGTATGCCCACTTCCAGATTTGATACGGTGCAGATCGGCATTTTTTGTCCACTACCGCCGTGCACACTGCCTGGACAATGCTACCCGTCTCATAACCTTTACCTGCTGTCATGCATAGACAGAGCTACAAGTGGGATTGAAGCGTTACCGATTCCAGACATCAGTGGTGCAAGGCCGCTTTAGACGGTTAGATTTCAGGTTTGGCGTTCATTTATATGTGATAACTGACAGAGGAGCACAATTTGAATCCGAACTTTTCAAGGAATTATCAGCCCTCGTCGGTTTTCATCGTCTGCGAGCCACGGCGTACCGAGCTACCACAAACGGGATTGTAGAAAGGTCACATATAACTTTGAAGAGCTCTATAATGGTTCGTCGGCAAGGATGGTTAATGGCTCTACCAGTTGTTCTTCTGGGCATCCGATTCCTGCCTAATGATTCGTCTTTTTCACCGTTTAATGCTCTGACGGGGACAACCCTTCGTTTGCCCAAAACTCTTACTCTCATCCTCATCGTCAAAAGTTGACTGCAAATTCGTCATTGAATTAGCAAAAACCATGTCGCAAATTGATTTTACACAAACCTCTGAATGACATCTGCACTTGGTACCGAAACCGTTCGTACCCAAGGAATTACGTGATGCTACGCATGTGTGGGTCCGAGTTGATCGCGTTCGAAAACCCTTAGAAGCGCCTTATGCAGGCCCGTTCCGTGTTGTCGAACGCGACGGAAAAGTGTTTTAAGTTAGAATTCCCTAATGGACATCAGGATACGGTATCAATAGACGGAATAAAACCGGCAAAATTGTCAAAAATATTTAATAACAGAGGAGAAATTGTTCGCAACCAACAAATAGTCAATGGATTTTAAATAGACCTGTAATTTTAGATGCACCGGAACAGGATGAAGGAGGATTATCAGAGACTAGGGACAATAATTACAGTAACGTGGAATCCGTTCTAGATACCCAAGAGAATGATAGAAAAGCGAGCGTTTATACCCGTTCCGGTCGACGAGTAACATTTGTTAAAGATCTTTCGTACTGTTACTTCTAAATATTTATTCGTGTAAAGCAAAATAGTGCATATAATCATTCTTAACCTTAAATTTTACTTTGATCTATCTCCTGATCTCTAGTTAGTTAATATCATGTGTTGCTTACACACGGAAAAATTGTAATAATAGGATTTGTTCCCAAAGAAAGATATGCAGCTCATACATGCAAACGCTCAATTAAATGTTTGTTTGTAGTGATGAGTTGGAGATCTTGCGCCCGAAAGTTCCTAAGAACGTCAGAGTACAATGAAATATATTTGTGTGTATTTACATATATATGTGTGTATAATTATAAGATATTTGTACAAAAGATGTATTTATTTATAATGTTTTAAAAGAAAAAACTCCATCTTCTCGGAACGAAGTCCTGGGGTGTAAGAACCACGTTATGGAATCGTATAGGACTAAAAAGTACCTCATAGATGAGCATTTTGTAGTTGTATAAAATTTTATAATGGGTTCACACGTTGAGCCATAAAAAAACATAAGTCGAATGGGAAACTGAAGAGTGCTATCTAAAGAGCGATGGTCAACTGTTTTGTAAAGGGTCCTCAAAAGGACGTTGTGTCACGAAGAAATTCTGTCTATAGGAAGGTTGGAGAGTAAGTAAGTAAATAATCTAAACTACAAAGTCTACAACAATAGCTTAAAGACTACTGCCCAGATTGTTTAAATAAACGAGGAGGGCAAATGCGAATTTTAGTTGAGCTGAAATCATCGCTTCCTGAGTTTGCAAGCTCCGATCGAGAGTGCAATTAATTTAAATTTAATAAAGAAATGCCGTCAAAGTAACTTTTAAGTATCTCCTAAGGTTTCATAATCTAAACGCCAGTTAAAATATTTCAAGTGTTTGTCATTTTACTTAACATGTGAACTTTAAAAATGAATTTTAAAAATAAACAAAAACACTGAAATTTATAAATATTGAATTAATATATATAAAGTTCACGTTAAAGTCTATAAATCATTCTTACAATCTTTAATATAAATCTGAAAGGAGTTCGGTTCAATGAAGCTCTCTCTCTCTCAAGAAGTGTGAGTGACGGTCGCAAGCCACGGAAGAGCTGGATATTACACCTGTATCTTCGGGTCAGGGAGAAGAGTCTCGTGAGGCAACGTCAGCCTTTCTCAACCGCCTTTGGATCAAAGATTGGAGAAGCCGTCGTCCGAAGTTTTTCTGGTGACCTCTTGAGGACAAGAGCCCCGATAGCTCGCTCGACGCGAGTTTGGAGAAGTCACCTTTCCCCTGTTGAAGTTCGACCGATGAACTCTTGAGGACAAGAGGTCCGATAGCTCGCTCGAGCCGAGTTTGCAGAAGTCACCTCCTCCCTGTTGAAGTTCGACCGGTGACCTCTTGAGGACCAGAGGCCCAATAGCTCGCTCGACCCGAGTTTGGAGAAGTCACCCCTTTCCCTTCGAAGTTCGTCCGGTGACCTCTTGAGGACAAGAGGCCCGCATTTCGCAAAATACAAGTTCGAGAAAGTAGCCCTACCGGCTGCTGGTTTTGGGCTACCCCCGTGAGTAATCAGGGTCACCAAGACCTCCTCCAAGTTTTCCCCGCCTTACTCTCGAGTTTCAAAGGAACTAAATCACTCATTACCCTCAATCTTCCATCATTACCATTCCATAACCACTGTTATCTAATTAGTATTCAGAACCTAATTCCGTCTTATTCATGTACTTATATATATATATATATATATATATATATATATATATATATATATATATATATATATATATATATATATATCCATATTTATTGTGTGACTTTTATTTACTGTGTATTAAAACATATTTTTGTCGTAATGTTTGGTATATTCCTTGGGCACGCAGCTACAACTATCTATTCATATCGCACTCTTAGCACAATAAAAGTTGTCGCCTTGCTTGGCCTACTTTAGGCCTGTGTGCGCATATTCCCGTATACTTGGCCATACTTTGACAATCCTGTAGGCGAACGAGATCCGGGTTAAAAACTACCTGGTAAATCGGCAAAGTTCTAGGTTGCCCAAAGGACTCAAGGACCCGTAAGTCGAGTCCTACATCGATAACCTACAAGACTTCTGCATCAGGAGATGAAAGGTTGGATCATGGCCGTGTTGATCCAGTGGTCCTTGTTTACAAGTCAAAATTATATGCAGACCTATCCAGTGCGCCTATCGAAAAAAAACCCGCTTTCACTAGAACATTGCGTCCGTGAAGCCACTGATTCACAAATGTTCAGAGAGCTGAAACACTGATTAAGGGCACTTACACTGCTTCGTAGATAACCTACTGAACTGAACACATTTAAGGCACAAATAATATCACTAATATCACTAGATATACCACTAAATGCTTAACGGAAGCCAGTATTTTAGCAAAAATTTAGTCAAACCCCGGAGAAGACGAGGATGATGATAAAGTAGTCTATAATTGTGGCAGATGCTGGTTGCCCGGGAGATCGACATCTTCCATTGAAGAGAGAAAAGACCCCATTTCCTGTCCATTGAGGCCAAAAGGCCCAGATATATATGACGATCATAAAGAGTCATAGTTCCTAGACTCCACCGGAGATGAGAAAAACTCTGCTCTCCTGACGTCCTCTCTCCAGCTGGCCTCTCACCGCTCATCGATGAGCTCATGAAGGATTCTTTTTGCCAGGCCCATGCCGTACTGCATAGCCGCCTCTACGGCTAGCACACATTGAGGCCTTTCGGAAATTCGAGACCTGTTGCTGGCGTATAGGCCATTCGGTTCTAGTGGAGAGGGCCTAATCCGATAGGATGATACTTGAGGGAAGAGTGTCCCGTTCCCAGGTAAGAGGTAGGGCGATTTTTTTCCTGGCAGCCGTGGTGACGTGACTCAGTGCCACGTCGGACCCCGGCTTAGCAGCTAGAACTTATTTCTAACACCCTTTCTTCTTGCCCTACTCCCTCACTTTACATAAAACCTCCCCCTCATATTTCTCCAGTCGGCCTTTAATTTCACAGGGTAGATACTGACCAGCTTCTTCTCACTCAATCATCCAGGATTAGAGCTTAGGGGGAGGAGAAAACGCCCCCTCACCCCTGAGCTCCGGTTTGGAAGGGCGATTTTTAACAATCTACTTCACCCCCACCCCCACCTTACTTACATACCCCTTCTCTCTCCTTTCACATTCTATCAATTTTACGCCGAGCCTAAGGTGTAGCCGCAATGCTGATGGCCTGCCAGGCCACTATGCGGGAGGAGTAGCTTCAAATGGCGGTAACTGGTTTTGCCGGCCCCATATTCACCCGTCGCAGAGCGGGCTACTGCCGGGATGATTAGCGTATGCAGCACGTGGAATAGATAGTGTCACCATTGACAATGATGAGTTTATGAAAAAAAACCCTCTCCTTTTAGTTTCCCCTCTACCATCGCCGGAGCCGCCTTTAGCAGCTCCACTTAAAAAATTAAGATTGCCCGGCCTCCAACTGTGCTCTCTCGGCGGCCACTCTAAATTTATTTTACCGGAGAGGAGGCTTATTCCTCTCCTAGGCCTACGGGTTTAGCAGACTTCCCATCATCCCCTTCTCTGACGTCACCCAAGGGCGCCTCCCTCTTTCCAGCGTAAATATCTCCTTTTCTTTCACAGGAGAATGCCAAGAAAGCACGCAGCGATAGGGCCGACCCCCTGAAAGGGGCAAGAGTTGGGCAGGGCCCGTCGGTCCGTGCCCCCTAACGTCCTCCACCCGTGCGTTCAGAGTCTACTAAGGGTTAGTGTACGTGCTCCACTCACATTCCCGACGGATGCCGGTTCGCCTGCCCAAAGCGAATTTCGAGGAAGGAAGGGGGAGGGCCACAAGAGCCCCCCTTCCCCCTGAGATGGAAATGATCCCTGAGGTGACCTAGCCTCAGATGGTAGAATATTCCATGGAGTCAAATTCGTGCTTGATGGCAAGTACAGAACGCGAGTCCGCCCCTATGTAAGCACTTCCTCAGACGGCTAGGGTCCCCGAGGCCTCACACAGAGAGGAGGGATTTCCTTCCCTGACTGCTGCTCGTGTGACAGGCATGACCTTTTCCATTTCAGAAAAGTATCTTGCCGAGGCCGTTCCATCTGGCCTAGGGGATCCTACTAACGGAGAAGAGAAGCGGGTTCATTCCCCGCCCTCCTCTCGAAAGAAGAAAAAGCCTCCACCCCCCAAAAAAAGAGAGAAAGAAGACTCGGGGCTCCTCACCCTCCGCGGAAGCCGCGGGGACAGACGGGGCCGCTGCCTTTCAGCATGCAAAGGCTACCTAGCGTTTTCGAGACCACCAGCTTCAAACGCTTCTTCGTTATTGGCTCGACTGATGGCAGCATGTTGGCTAAGGGCAACAAGAGATATCAGAAGAGCTCTCTCGATAGCTCGATTGGTAGAGAGCCGAATGTGAACCGTTTCTCGGATGGGAGCCTTCTAGAGAATGCTGCGAATTCTTTCGAGGCGACCATGATTAGTGCCCTTTGGTCACTTGATGTCACGTCGGTGGGTGTGACGTCGTACTATAACATAAACTTCGTGAAAGGAATGGTTTATGCGAGGGAACTCATGGACTACTCCATAGATGACATCACCTTAGAGCTGGCAGACCATTGAACAGTTAAAGTCGAACGTGTGATGAGAAAAAAAGGAGAGGCCTCGAGGTCCACCTTCACACTCTTTGTCACTTTCGACTGTGATAGGCTCCCTGAGTCGGTGCGTGCCGGATGGTATCAATACCGCGTGAAGGCATGTAGGCCACTGCCGCGGAGGTGCTAGTACTGCCACTGCTTCGACCATACAAATCGCTCCTATAGACGTGCAAAGTCAGGGTTACCAGAAGTCTGTGTAAGTTGTTCCAAGGCCGCACACGATAAGTCCAAATCGTGTGTGGCCAAATGGGTCAATTGCAGAGAGCCACAACCCGCTTCTTTGAAGCAATATGGTGCGTATCTTCTTGAGAATGAAATCCTGGCCTTCCAGGCCAAGGAGCTTATCTCATTTCCCGAGGTTAAGGAAATGGCCCTGGAGCGCCAGGCGCTGCCTGGGACGTCTTATATTTCAATGCCAAGAAAGTCACCCTCTGCTCCTGGCCCCTCCAGGCCTACGAACATCGTCGTTTCCGCGCCCATTCGGAACTCTTCTGCGGATTCTACCTATCCCAGGTGCTCTCCTAGTAGAGCTGGTGGCATAAAGGGTTTGCACCCAGCCCCGGCTAAAAACAGGGCTTCCCTTCCTTTTCCCAGCGTGACCGTTTCCCGTAAGGCGAAACGGCCGCGCGCCTCCACCGAGTCGTTAGACTCTCAGGAGGCAACACCTCTGAAGTTAGTTGTGAGGCCATCTTCCAGGGTTTCTAAAGCTGCTTCATAAAAGGACGAGAGTGTAGTGTACCAGATGATAAATAAGATTCCAGGTAAAATTTCTGGTTTTAATCAACTTAAAATATGACACAGGGATCAGCGCATGCTGTAACAAATAAACACAAGTCTAAGGCAATTACATTAAATTATTAATAATCTATATAGATATTATAAGCGATATATAAAAAGGTTAAGTAATAATAAGAAGTTATATTTAACTTAAACTAAGATTCACCAGATTGATAAATTTCCACTATTCCTAGAGAACTAAGGTGAACACTTTGGAGAGCAATCAGAAGACTGACCACTGCCAGCAGCTTCCAATCGTTATCAGTTTTCTTCAAACCAACCAGCTGTTCTTGCTGATTGTTTTCATTTACAATTTGTAACAATACCCAGCACATTCACTAAAGAGGTTTCGGCTCCTACACCCACACTGAGTGCTAGGCTGGGTGACACACAGGCGGTGTATCCTCCCAGGGACGAACCCCGTCTGCGAAGCCGCCCCGCATGCGTGAGGTTTCGAGGCGGATGGACGAAAAGACTCGCGTATGTGAGTCCAACCTCCCCCGATAAGTCCCTAGGGGCGACAATGCCTTCAGCGCATTGTCCGGTCAAGAGCACCCGGAGTTCTTGCCTCTGGGAAGCGTACGGCCATTTACGTGATAGTCTTCTCTTTGAAGAGGGCCCCCGCATTTCCTCCGAGCTAAGCCTGAATTGTATATTCCATCAATGGAATATGTGGGGACTCCGGGCAAAGTGGAGGGAGCTGCGGAGGCTCAACTCCTCCGGTTTTCCCTTACCTATCTTTTTGCAGGAGACCAGTGTTTTTCGACCCCATCACAACTGGGTGGGGACCAGGTAGGAGGATGCGCCATTTAAACCAGCCATGATGTCTCTGCTCTCCTCCTTGCTTTAGACACCTCTTTTTAGGCAATAGCTGTGAAGCTGCACATGGATACTGGGTATACTCTTATTTCTGCCTACATTCCACCGTCACCCGACTGCGACGCTGGGGCTTTCTACCGCATCGTGGCAGCATGGCTGGTGAGGGCCTTTCTCTTGCTCGGCGACTTGAACGGGAGACAACTCCCTCTAGAGAGAATACTTGATAAATCCCAGGGGTCAGGTCTTTGCCGACCTGATCGACGAGCTGGAGATAGATGTCCTAAATGTAGATGAGTTTACGTATCAATGCTCAAGAACCGCTTAATTTTCATGTCTCGATATAGCTTTTTGCTCTCCGGATACACAGCCTTATTTTGAGTAGGGGGTAGTTGATGACCTCTAGAGTATTGATTTCTTTCCTATTCCAATGTCTTTTTCTGGGCCGCTACCCCCAGAAAGCCCGCACCAGTGGTGGTGGCGCGGGCGCGGTGGTCCGCATTTCAGGAAATGACTGATTTCTTTGTCTCAGTCGAGGAATTTAGGTCGTTAGATGAGTCCGTTAAGTTCTTTTCCGGCAACCCCATCGCCGCGGGCCTAACTACTATTCCTAGAACGTCTGGCCGCTTTGCACGCTGACCGCTTCCGTGGTCATCAGCCACGTGTGAGGCGGCCCTCGAAGAAAAGCGCTATGCCTACATGCGTTATATGCCCCGCCCGAACAATTTCACTGTTGGCGAATTTCGTCAAGCACGCCCGCCGCTGTTCCCGGCAGGCATTCGTGTTTTCCCTTAACTTGAAGACCCGTCTAACAGAGGTGTGGAAGCGAGTCAAAAGGATTCGTGGCAAGTTCCTTCGGGACTCTTTTCCGTTTTCCACGAGAATGGGACCGCAATCTCGGACGTAATCCGTGGCGTAATCCTTCGCGACCGGTTTCTCCGCATTCTATAGATTGATGTTGCTACGCCAACATTCAATGCACGTGGTGATGTCGCAGAGAACCCTTCAACGACAGATTCACTTTGAGTGAGTTACGTTCCGCTCTCGCTTCGTGCGCGGACACCACAATTAGTTAGGACTACTTCCCGTACGCTATGCTTCGACACCTGTGTGAGCGAGGCATGGCCTTTCTGTTAGATTTGTTTTACAGGATCTTGGTAGAAGGTATCTTCCAAATACTCCTGGCAAATCACTACTGTGCTCGGTTTTTGCACACAGTGATATCTCGACCAGGCGGTTTCCTCCCAATTTCTCTAACCTCCTGCGTATGCAAGTTAATGGAGAATTTGGTCTATGTTAGATTAGCCTTTTTCTGGATAGCGGACGCCATTTGTTGTCTGCACAGTGCGTCTTCCGCAAGTTCCACCCTACGTCGGATGCTCAACTCCGACTGGAAAATGCCGTCTGCGAAGCCTTCTTTCGTAGGAAGCACTGCGCCACGTTTTTTTAAATCTGGAGAAGGCCATTCATACCGCATGGTGATACGGTATCATGGAGACTCTCCACACGATTGGGGCGAGGGAACCCCTGCTAATCTTTATATCTGAATTTTTGCGAGATCGTCGATTCCACGTACGGTTGGGGAGAGCCCTCTCCGGCCCAATTGAGCAGGAAGAAGGTGTGCTGCAGGGAAGTGTCCTCAGTGTATACTCTTTGCCATTAGTATCAACGGCATCACCTCGGTGCTGCCCGAAGATGTTCTTGCTACGCTCTAAGTGGACGACCTTTGGATCCCTTTTGGCGCGGTCAGGATGCAAACTCTAGTGTCGATCTAACATGCATTGAATCGCGTATCTCGCTCTGCCGAGACTCACAGGCTTCCTTGGCCAAGATTAAGGTGGTGCAATTTTGCCATAATCTACGGCTCTAACCTTACCCAGAGTTGTTTCTATATGCATTTTACCTTGAAGTGGTGGACTCGCACCGTTTCCTTGGTCTTGTATTTGACCGACTCATCACCTGGGAGGCTCATATTCGCAACCTTGGTGAATCTTCTACCCGCACCATGGATATTCTTAGCTCTGTCACGTCCGGTGCCAGGGGCGCTGCCTTACTTTTTTATAGATCCTTTGTTCGTTTGAAGCTCGACTACGGATGTGAGTTTTATGCATCTGCAGCAGAGCGTGTATTGCGGAAGGTTGACTTGATCCATCACACCTACCTTCGCATGGCCACCGGTGCCTTCCGCACGTCCCCCATTGAGACTCTACTTCTCTAAGCTGGGGAGATGCAACCCGCTCTGCTCCGTGCACAGTGCATTATTCGCCTGTACGCGCTGGCTCAGCCCCTCCATCTGTCGCCGAAATCTCTCACTGCATCCACAGCTGATCTCGACGGTGACTATGCCACCGAGAGCCGACAATCATACCCTAAGCCCTCTGGGTTGAGGGCTTACACAGAACGAGTATGTTGCTTCCTGGGTCCGATGGCCTATATATACCTAACGGTATAGACCGCTAGGGACAAAGCTGCCACACCGCCAGAAGGCAAGGCAAAAAAAAACGTATAACGAGCTCAACCTATCCCCATAAGTCCTAGAAGGCGGCAGCGTATGACCATTCTCGTAAGAGTTTTCACTTCGAAATGGTCACTCGTATTTCCTCCTAGCTAGACCCGTGGTCATATTCCTTTAATGGAATTGCCGTGTACTCCCGTTGAACTCAAAGGAGCTGAGGAAGCTCGTCTCCTCCCAATTCCCTTTAGCTATTTTTTTGCAGGAGACCATGCTGGGCGCGTGCTCCTGCCTCCTACTGACCCTCCAGGAATATAAGGGTGTTGCGACCCCGCCACCACGGAATGGAGATCGTGCTGAAGAATGGGAAATCTACACACAGCATGATGTGTATAATCTTCTGTTTGCTATGAATAACTCCGTTGAAGCAGTGGCAGTGCATCTACACTTGGATATGAGGTATACTATTATTTCTCTTCATATTACACAGTCAGGCGACTTCGATGCGGGTGAATTCCTACACGTCGCACGACGGTTGCCGAGGCTTCTTCTTCTTCTCAAGCATTTGAAAGATAGATGCCACCTGCGAGGGGACTACTCGATCAATCCCAAGGATCAAGTCCTTGTCAACCTCATAGACGAGCTGGAGATGGTTGCCCTAAATGTGTATGCGTTCATGCATCCATGAAGAGAACTTCTTCATTTTCTAGCACCAATCTATCCCTCTGCTCTCCGTGAGGTACAGCCTGATTTGGGGTGTAAGGATTGGGTGCCCAGGAAAGTATCCTCAATTTTACACTCTTACCCTTGACTATCAACGTTATCACCTCAGTGCTGGCGAAGATGTTGTCGTTACACTTTACGTGGATGAGCATTCGACCTGTAGAGCATCGACTCCAACAGGTATTGACTTCATCTCTGCTTTACCAAAGCGCGTATGTTTCTATTTTCCTGGGCCAAGACTAATTAGGTCAAATTCTTTCGCCATCTACGGTTTTGTTCATAAACTGGGTTCGCCTAGAATTGTTGGATTCGTATCGTTTCCTCGGTCTTGTTTTCGGCCGATTCCTTAAGGATTCTTCTGCCCGCTCTATGGACATTTTTCATTTCATGACGTTCAGCACCTGTGGTGCCTTACTTTTTTATCGATCCTTTGTTCGTTCGAAGCTTGATTACGGATGTAAGTCTTATGCATCTGAAGCAGCGTGTATTGCAGAAGGTCGACTCGATTTATCATTCCGGGCTCCGCCTAGTGACCGGTACCTTCTGCACTTCACCCATTGAGTGCATGTTTGACGAAGCCGGAGAGATGACACACGTTCTGAAGTATCTCACTCAGTCGCCAATGACTTTCACTGCATTCGCAGCCGATGTCGTCGGTTCCTATGCCACTAAGAAAGACAAGTCTTACCCTAAGTCCTTTGGGTTTAAGGCTAGTAAACCTCTTCGAGAGTCTAGTATAACTCTCGGGCCGGTTGGGGTCTCTAGTTCTGACCAGAACTCAACTTTATTTGCTACCACATTTGACTATTTGTCGCCACGTCCCTGCTCCCATGAGTTTCATAACACCGGGAGTATTGTTTTCGGCCTTTTGGAACACACCATGTCATATTGGATCGGTACCAGTGTGTACGGATTTCTCTAAGTCCTAGAAGGGGATCCGCTTCCATGCTGTACGCCCTCTGTTTGAAATCACCGGGGCTCTATCAGAAGCTGCGTCTGTCTTAACGGTCGAGATGGTAAGAATACACCGCTCGGTACGGGTGATACGTGTCGTGGCAGGTTCGGCCAATGGATGTTGGTTTTTAGCGACTCACAAAGCACACGATTGCTGACGGGCATTGGAATCTTTACACTCCATGGCTCGCGGTATCTGTGACACCACGGTGGCCGATAGGTGAGTGGATATCAAGATTATCTTGTTCTGTTTTTTTGATATGTGGGAGCTACCACAACAGCTTCAGGTTGCACTCAGTTATCTCAAAATTAGGAACACGTGACGCACTGACATTTAATTGAGGGCTCTCCTTTACCTTACCTCGACGACTGCGTTGTCCCACTGGTTGTTCGGCACATTCTTTGTCATCTTTGGAGCCGCCCTCGGGCAAATATACCTCTCTAATGGGGGTGGACCCCTGTGCTTTCTTCTAGTGGAGAGAGTGTTTCCCCCTCTCTAAATAATACGGTTTCGGGGTTTTCCTTATCCAATTTCACGGCAAAGCAAATGACGTGTTGCATCGGTGTTGGGACCCTCCGATTGAGTCATGTGAACTACCTAATCGCGCTCAAAGGGCAAGTATGGCCAGGAGGTGCTCTTGGACTGAAAGGCACAGTAGGTGGGCGGAGCCTCGATTACGAAGGGACGCCTCATCATGAGAATTTATGGCATTTTTGTACCCTTCTGGTTTCAAACACTTTATTAATTCTACTTTTGGCAGCATGTCGGCCAATGGCGACATCTCCTATATCATTAGCTAAACTGAGTGGTAAAGAGTCAAAATTTATTCGGAGGATTCTTCTTAGGCGCTCATGATTAGTGCTCTTCGGACACTCAATGGTTCGCCGGTGAAAGTGTCACCGCAATCTACCATGAATTTCGTGAAAAGGATAACCGGTTTATGCGAGGAAAGTCTTGGAGTAATCCTTAGAAGAGATCACAGAAGAGTTAGCCGATCAAGGAGCAGTCAAGTACAAGTGTGATGAGAAAACAGGAAGGGACTTCGACACTCACCCATAAACTCTCTCTCACGTTCGAACGTGACACGCTACCTGAGCAGTTGCGCACCAGTTGGTATCGCTACCACGTTAAGGCATTCGTGCCACTACCACCATTTATGCCATACGAATTGCAGTCTTGCGCAAGTATGTGTAAATATCTCCATCACCATACACGATAAGTCCTCACCATGAACGTTAATAACTCAACTGCATTGAGCCGCACCTTGCTTTCTTAAAGCAATGTGGCATGTATCTCGTTGAGAAGGAGTTCCTGGCCGTTCAGGTTGCGCACCAACTTTCCTTTCGCGAGGCTAAGAACTTGGTCTTTTCGAGACAAGCACGACACGGGAGGTAATATCCCTCAATAGTTAAAAATGCACCCTATGCTCCTAGATGCCCCAGTCCTAAGAGCACGGTAACTTTCACGCCCAATTTGAACACTTCTTCAGTATCTCCCTCCCCTGGTAGACCTGGCGGTAGGTATAAAAGGCTCGCACCCCGCGTCGGCTAAATCAGGCCCCCCTTCTCTGCGTGACCGTTACCCTAAGACGAAATGTTTGCGCGCCATCACCTAGTCGTTAGACTCACAGTAGGCAAACCGCACGACGGTGGTCGTAAGACCGTTTCCAGTAACACTCAAGTCTGTCCGCCGAAAGGAGGATACCACTAAGAGACCTTCAACTCCACCCCTCCCATCAAGACTAGGCCGGGCGAGTACTCCGCTCCAAATATTTTGAAACAGAGGGAGGAAAAGACTGGCATGACGAGTCCAACCTCCCATAATAAGTTTCCGAAGGTGACAGCGCCTTGCGCGACCAACAACCCCCGGTGTTTTGCCCCCGGAAATCCTGTAGCATTCCTGTGAAAGTCTTCGCCTCGAAAAGTGGCCTAGCATCTCTTAGCTATGTCTAGAGAGCATGTTCATTTAATGATATTGACGAGGAGACCGGGCCAACTGTGAGGAGCTGAGAAAGTTCTTATCCTTGTGCTGGGCTCGTGCCCCATGCCCACTCTTTCCTGGGGTATAAGAATTTTGCGATCCCACCACCACGTGATAGCGGTCGGGCAGGAAGATGCACGATTTACAGCCGGCATGCTGTCTCCGTTATTTTATTCCCTATAAATACTTCCTTTCAGGAAGTGGTAATGCAGCTACACCTATTAAGGTATACTGTTACTACTGTGTATGTTTCACCGTCAGCTGACTTTGACGCGGTGAACCTCCGCCGCGTCGTAGCACCGTTGCTAAGGCCCTTTCTCCTGCTCGGTGATTTGAACGGTAGACGCTCCATAGGGTCTCTTTTACCCGTGCCATGAACATTCTTCTTTCCGTGTCGTTTTACGTATCCGCAACCGAGCGATTATTGCGGCTCTACTCATTGAGGAAATCTTTAGCCATCCACTTCTAGCTGCATCATGACGCTTGTTGAGTTGCTCCCTTCACTTCGTCAAAGTCTTTCAGAAGTTTGACGAAGTCCTACTGACTAAGCCTATTGTCTAATTTGTTGTTTTATCTTAAATGCACCCTGCTGGTCGAACCTCTTATTATTGAAGAGGTTGGTTATTGTAGTCTTTTTATTGCAAATATTTTTCTTCCTCTTTTTGAACTCTCACCTACAGATTTGCCTGAATGAAGTGCTAAACCTTTCTAAATAATAAAATCAAAGCTGTAATGATTCACTTGGGGGCGAAGCCCCTTTTTTATTGCAGACATTCATACAGTGTCTGCCAACTTGTTTTGGCCCAAAATTCTTACGCTATATTTTATTTGGTGGAGATTTGTTCTAGTATAAATAACTTGCGCTCTCATTCGTACTATCTTAAAATTAGAGATACTAGTGTGGGCCTACTTTCTTCCACGAAGTTGGGTTTCTAGAGTCTCTTCCTGAGTGATTTTCACTCCGAACGTAGGACATTGAAAAACTGTCGTAATTAAAGTGCCCGCGATACTTCAATGTGTTGCTTGGTTTAGTCTCAAGTCTCTACTGGCACTTTCTGATTGCAATGACCCGATCTAAATCTCGGGCTCACGAAAGCTCAAGATTCCATTCTCTATCAAGCCTTAGTACTTTCAAGTCTGTTTTGAGCACTAGCGCCGACCGAGAACAACTTTGTATAACTATAGTTCGTAAACTACTTTTGGGCATTGAAATTTTACATTAAAAACAATTAATCAACTGTGTTGCAAGTCAGCCTTAGCTTTTTATTTATTCATTCAAAATTTCCACTTACTTTCTATCAGAAATAAATAGCGGCGACTTTTAACGAAGCCTATTTGTATTTACACTTTAAACTAACTATTATTATTTGACAAAAAAGATGATCAGAACAAGAAGGGCATAAACCCGGCGCTTCTTTGGACTCGATTTTGTGGTCTGGCTTGTAAGTCGCCAGAAGATATTTTCCTCGCAATCAGATGATGTCGAACAGATTTTTTGATTGACCAACGTTTGCCCGTCTCCCCATTCTTCCTGTTTAAAGAGAAAATTTCATGGGAGACACAAAGGATTAGAGAATAAAGGAGAAGAAAGGATTAGAGAATAAAGGGGAAGGGATAATGAATGCGTGGAAAAAAAAGAAGTCAAAGAAATTTTGTAGGATTTTACCTATGATATGCACTCGTTTTGAGTCTTTTGTTTATCAATGGGATGTAGAGTTTAACGGAGGAATTGAATCACGGAATTGCTACTTCACCGGGTGAAAAACCACACCATTTGCAGCTTAACTCTACTCTGATCGTAAGCGGTGTTTCTACCCTGCTAGGACGTAAACTAGACAAGGCAGTGGTAGTAGTATTACTTATTCTAGTATAGGAAACTCCGCACCCATTGGTTCGTGGTATCCGTAATGCCACAGTTGCCGCGAGAAGGGCGGATGTTAAGGGTATAGTGTATACCCTGTATGGGCTCTTGCATTTGGTACCCGGAGAAGCTGCACGTCCTCCCAGACTGAGCCTAAATTAGGGAGGCCCTGTCACTAGCTTGACTTGAACTCTGTGATGGGGCCAGCGCTACTTCTATCTACATCTATCTCGGGGCGAAACGCCCTGCTATAACTGAAACCTAGAGGAGAAATACGACCCCACGCTCCCAGTGCTTTACAGGAAGGTACCCTTGTTTGTACCTGGAAAAGCAGCTCGCCCTTCCGGCTTTAATACCCACAAGGATCGAGCGACACACAGCGAACCTCAACTATGGGTCTAGGTCTAGGGGAAGCTGGTGCGTGCCCTCTGTCCTTTTATGCGCCCTTTCCAATATTCCATCTTCAGCCCCTTTCATGGGCCCCTACTTATGCTTCTCGCCCTGGAGTACGGCTCTGGGTCCTCTTCCATTAGATGTGGGGCGTAACTACCACGGCACGGATAGAAATTTGTCTGGAGTTCAAAAGCAGCGGTACAAGGATCAAAGAGAGCAAAAGACGACACAATCAAGGCAATCCAACTGAGAAACAACGCCAGGAGGAAAAGTTTGAATAACCTGGCCGATCTTTGGCGGCCTTAAGAAGTTTGGGGGAAAGAACATTACTTTTAAAGCTACATCTGCACTTTTCAACTATATATATATATATATATATCTTCACCGCAGGAAAGAGAAAACGGAATAATTTTTTCGAAGTAAGAAATAACTATTTCCGAAGAAAAATTATTCCGTTTTCTCTTTCCTGCGGTGAAGTTGGATTTATTTCATCATTCTCTCGCGCTCATAAGATATATATATATATATATATATATATATATATATATATATATATATATATATATATATATGGACACATATATATATATTAGCCTTTAACAACAACAAACATTGCCTAAGAACCCTCGAATCTCTATATATAAAACACTACAAACCTACACTCAATGAAGATTTAAGTGCAATATCATTATTAATTAACTAATTTTAACTACAGTTTGTTAGTTGGTTTGCCTTTTAATAAACCAAGCGTCAATGTAACCTATATATACTAGCCCCTTGTTAAACCTACCATTCACTCTCTAGGATGGATCCGCTTTAGTAAGTACCCAAATTTTCCGTTTTTATATTAAATGTTTTTAACTCTTACAGTCTTTACAAAATTAAAAAAAAAGTTTAAATTTATTATCTTTAAATAATGCCAGGTCAATTTCTCTTATAGTTTGTAATTAATTTCTGCAATAATCCTTAAATTTATGAACTAATTTTTGAGTCAGTCTTAAAGCAAATTTAACTGTTGCCAAGTCATATTTAATTTAACTTGTAGTACTTTCTACTGATATTTTGTAATTGGTCACCTTTAAAATAATGTCTTGTTGGCCTTTTTAAGTTTTCTTCATACATATTAACTTTGTAAACTTATTCTAGCCTGAAGATGAAAACCTGTAGTTTTCGAAACGTAGTAAAAAATTAAAAGATGCTACATCCGTTTCTCGTGGCTCTGGGATTTATCCTCAATATTAAATGCAGGCTTCACGGCCAAGCTCCATATGGATATATATATATATATATATATATATATATATATATATATATATATATATATATATATATATATATATATACCGTGCATTTTAAAAGTCCTGTTACAAGCGTTACGACGCTCTGAAAAAAGGACACAATAATAGTTAGATGAAGTGAGACACGTTTTTATTGTTTTAACATATAAATATGTGTTTATATTTTAATATTAATCAATGTGCCCTCCCCCGGTGCGAGCACACGCTCCAGGCAAGACCTGAGGGCCGTGCAAACGTTGCGGACGAAGTCCTTCCCCCTGCTGGTCAACACGCGGTCGACGGAGGATTTCAGCTCGTCGACGTTGCTGTGGCAGACCTTGAAGGTCTTTCCCTCGACATGTGCCCACACACTTTAGTCGAGGGAATTGAGACCAGTCAACTGCGGCGGCCAAAAGTCATTCGACCAGAAGTCCATGTTTGACCCCAACCACGCTTGCACGGTCTTGGCTATGTGGACCGGGGCATCGTCCACTTTCGGAACACTTTCGAAGGCCTTTCTCCTCACAGCCAAACGGTTGATAACTTAAGGTATGTCTGAATGAGGCGATCTTCGCATCCGTATTCAAATTTCGAAAGAACAAAGGATCGAGAGAGAAGCAAAGCACTAGACCGATAAGTACCCCAGGGCCTGAACATCACGAAACGAAGAATGTTAATGGCGTAGGTACAAGAGACCCTATCTAGCCTGCGAATATGAGCCTCCCAGGTGAGGTGTCGGTCGAAAACAAGACAAAAAAACCTGGTGGGAATATACCACTTCAAGGTGAACCTCACTTAGGAACAAGTCAGGGTCGGGGTGGAAGGTGGATGGCGACAGAATTGCACCACTTTAGTCTTGGCCAAGGAAAACCGAAACTGATGTGCTTTGGCATAGAGAGAGGCTCGGTTCAATGGTTGTTGGAGTCGACACCCCAGAGTTTGCCTCCCTACCGCACAGAAAGAGATATAAAGATCGTCTACGGAGAGTATAGCGAGAACATTTTCTGGCAGCACCGAGGTGATACCTTTGATGCTCAAGGCAAAGAGTATGACAATGAGAACTCGTCCCTGTGGGACAACCTCTTCGTGCTCCGTTGGGCAGGAGAGGGTTGCTCTCCACCTGCACGCAGAATCGACGATCTCGCAAAAATTCAGAGATAAAAAATGGGAGACGTCCCCTCACCCCTATCGTGTGGAGAGTCTAAATGATACCATATCACTATGCAGTATCATAGGCCTTCTCCAGATCGAAAAACACCATGGCGTAGGGTTGTCTACGAAAGAAGGCATCGCAGACGGCATTTTTCAGTCGGAGCAGGGCATCCGAGGTGGAGTGGAACTTGCAAGATGCTGAACTGTGTGGAAGACAGGTGGCCTCCGCTGTCCATAAAAAATGCTAATCTAGCATTTACCAATTTATCCATCAACTTGCACATACAGGAGGTTAGAAAGATTGGACAGAAACCGGGCTGGGTAGAGTGATCTATCCCATTTTGCGAATAGCGAGCACAGTAGCGATTTGCCAAGAGTATGTGAGGAAATCCTCTAGTCAGATCCTATTGAACAAATATAACAGAAAGGCCATGCATTGCTCACCCACGGTTCGAAGCATGTCGTAGAGAAAATCGTCCGGACCAAGGGCTGTGTCCGCGCATGAAGAGAGAGAGCGGAACGCAACTCACTCGTCGATGTAAACATGTCGTTGAAGGGTTCTCCGTCTCTTGAGATAAAGTCCATTCGGTGGCTTTCTGCGACATCACAAAGTGCATTGAATGCTGGTGGAGCAGTATCTCGTCTAGAGAATTCGGAGATAGTGGTCGCGAAGGACTCCGCCACGGACGCGGGATCCGACCGAAATTGCAGTCTCATTCGTCTGGAGAACGGGAGGGGATCCTACGATAACTTACTGCGAATCCTTTTGACTTGCTTGTATTCCCCTACTAGAGGGGTCTTTTCCTTAAATAAAGACTAACACAGAGCAAGCAGTCATTTCCTGAAATACAAACTATAAAGTGATAGTTGAATTGGAAAGTGATAACCACCATGGAGGTCATTGCCCAATTCGTAACCAAAAATCAGGCCGTGCATCCTGAGAACACAGGGATAAATCCAGAAAGGAAAATGAAGCGGTTCTCACGCAGTGATGCGTGAACTCATCACATTTAGGACACCTATCTCTAGCTTGTCAAACTGGTAGACAAGCAGCTGACCTTTGGGAATGATCGATTGGTCTCTCCAGGGTGTGTGTTTACGGCTCAAATCCCTGAGCAGTATAAGGGGCCTTGGAAACCGTACCATGACGCGAAACTCTTATACCTTGCGAGAGTGAGCAGTGGGCACGCGCCCAGCATGGTCTCCTGCGAAAAAAAAATACATAACAGGCAACGGGAATTTCATTGAACGAATATGCCATCCAGGCTTAGCTCGGAGGAGATGGGCCGGAGGCTTTTTGAATAGAAGATCCACATGGGATCCACATGGGCAAACTCCGCGCGCTGTTGGCCGAACAATGCGATGGAGACGCTGTTGATTCGAAGACTTATCGGGTGAGGTTAAGCTTGCTATGCGAGTCTTTTCCACACTCCGCGCAGAGAGAATTCGGAGCCGGGAGTCCCCCCTCTGGATGATCCACCGTCTCCGAGCCATCCAGTCCAGCCTTGAAAGGAGGCATAGAAACCGAAGCTTCTTTGCTGCTGTTCCCCTTTCGAGGGGAAGCTTAAGGAACCCCGGAAGACGTCCTCACGACGACTTTCAAGCGTGTTCCCTCCTGACAGTCTAATAACTCGGTGAAGTTCTGCCCCTGTTTCACCTTACGGGAAATAGTCACGCTGTGGGAAAGGGGGGAGCCCTAGTTTCAGAACAGGCTGGGTGTGAACCCTTTGTACGAGCAGCGCTCTCATGTGAGCCCCTGTGAGGAGAAGAACCTACAGAAGTGTTCCGTTGGAGGCTCGGCCTGACCAATCCTGCTTTCCCTTGCTCCTCTAAGGGCTTGGCTCATTAAGCCACTCCCACCGGCCCCCGTCGATTTTGGGACACCTTCCCCCTCTCTTTGCAGTACCCTGTAATAGGAAAGGAGGACTCCTGCTAGTACTAAGATAGAGTCACCCAAGGACGGCTAAAAAAAATGGTGGTAAGGAGGAAGCCCCCGATGTCTTCATGAAAGGTGATGAACAAGGGCCCTCTTCGCTGGAAGAAGAGTTTGTAGGGGCCGCCCCTGAGAAAGCCCAGGACGGGCTACTTCCGTTTTGGGAAGTGGAGATGCCAAAGGGGAAGCCTCTTTTCCACATGGAGATAGTGATTTGATTTGTACTTTGTTTTACCTCGTCCTCCCCGACATCTAAGGATCACGAGGCTGCATTTAAAGGATGATCTCCATGCGCCTCCAGTCGCCAACTATTTCCTCACTTGTAGCCATCGTAACAGTTTATAAGAAAATTGTATGGAAACCAGATACTAGGACCTCCCAATCACTTGGAAGGTTGAGAAAAAGGTCTCCATAGGATCAGAAAATTACAGAATGGGATCATTTAAACATACTCTTTGTCAACCTGGCCAGCCATTCAGGCAAAAATTGTGCCGACGCAGCCACCTTATATGTGTATTGGAAGAAGGTGAGTAAAGTCGAACGCCCAACACACCCCATACCTAATACTTGCCTTAACAGGCGATCTTTCAGCTTTTACACTGCCACTCAAAAAAGGACGCATACGAGAACGAAAGTGCGACGAGTAGACAGAACCTGTGTGCATAAAAGAACAAGTTTTGAAGTGGTTAAGCGGGTATGTAATAACGATAAAAAGAGATAATAATAATAATAATAACCTATGACATTTAGTGTAGACCCTGTTCCGCGCACACTTTGTTAAAAATTTTGAAGTCAACTCGATCAACTTTTTAAAAAAATCTTGTAAAGAAAGGTTAGTTAGAAATCGCTGACAAGGAAGTCGAAAATTATGTGATTAATGGGGTTCGTACGTGTTTCAACTTAGTCAAAAACTAGTGGGTCGATTTCTACAAAGTTTGGGGGAGCACTAGAGCCTTAGCCGAGAGGGAAACTATTAGTTTTTGACCAAGATCCATTTTATCCGGTTAGGTATTTTTTTCCTTACTAATTTATTAACTAAAAATTATATCTTCGAAGCTGCAAATGTTAATTTTGTTTCTAACTTTATGGAGATTATTATATAATGCCCAACATGTTTATTTTGTTTGTTTACCAAAATTGCACGAAGACTAATTACTGATTTATACTAAATTTTATTGAACGCTAGAGCCTTAACCTAGAAGGAAACGACTAGTTTTGACCAAGATCCGGTATTAAGATCCGGTTTATCCGGCTAGGAATTATTTCCCTTACTATTTTTTTCATTAAAAACTATTTCTTTGAAGCTGAAAGTGTTAATATCGAGTTTCTAAATACTTTAAAAAGTTTTTTTTTCTTGCCAATGTAACTTTGTGGATATTATTAATCGCCAACATGTTTTAATTTGTTTGTTTACAAAATTGTCGCGTAATTACCCGATTTCTACGAGATTTGGTGGAGCCTTAGGGCCTTCGCGTAGAAGGAAACGATTAGTTTTTGACCAAGATCTAGTTAGTATATCCGGATATATCCGATTAGGTATTTTTTTTAATACAAACTTTGGAACAAAAATTATATTGTTCAAAAGTTCCAAACATATTTTTCATAAATTCCAAACGTTACTTAATGTTGAGTTTCTAAAAAAATTAGAAAATTATTAACCACTTTGAAATTTTAAAGCTAGAAATATAAAGATAAAATGAAAATTAATAACTATAGAGAGAATTTATATTGGCATACATAAATGACGCATATTGAATGCATACATTAGTATTAATAATATTAGCAATAATACATTCAATCATACATAAATGAAGCATATTGGAATATTGGTCTATATATTAAGCTAAGCCTTCTTAATGTGTGGAGTTATATTTTCAACTAAATGTTGGAAATTTAATAAGAATTTCGAAGTTTTAAAACTCGAAATATGGGGAATAGGCTCTTTGGCGGAGATTTGCGCTCTATGAATGCTATCTGTTTGCTAAGCTAAATTCTTTGAGATGTCTGAAAAGAGGTTTGAAATATACTAAATCCTTCTACCAAGAGGAATTAGTTATCTCTTAGTCCTTCCTGCACAACAATTAATACGAAAGTAATATATCATTTGATAGTGAAAGAACAAATGAAAACCTTAGGGGATAGTATTATGGTCTTAGAATAAAGGGTGAAAGTGATAATTTTATCTGTTTTGATAGATATTATGCGGATAAGGAAGTACAATTTTATAGGTGTGAAAGAGAAGATTCCTGTAGAGCAAGAATTCATGTTCAAAACAACGAAATCGTGAAATATATTTATGACCATTCACACGATCCCTTTTCCGGATCTTTCCTTTATTATGGCGTAATTTCGTCTCCTAAGCCAGATGGCTGAACGGCCGGTTGAGGAGGCTGAACTGCCTTTCTCCTGCGCGGAAATCGAGAGATGGGATCATTCCTATGTTATAAGTATTTTGGGGGGTTTGAGGCGAATAAGAGGAAACTAAAAAGATAAAAACTAAAGAAAGTAAAAAAAAAGGTAAAACTTTACAATGCCTTTTTAAATTTAAGCAACTAAGTATTTTTCTTTATTTCGTTGCGTCCATAAAAATTCGCCCATTTTGGATTCGATCAGAGAACGAGAGTTCCACATTCTCTTTTATTCCCTATTATCGCCTTGGCCCAAAGCGACTCTATTTGGTTTGTGTGGGTACCTGTTACTATCTCTTTAAAGTTCTGAGAGAGGTTAACAATCAAATGTTTATACCGCATCTCTGGCAAGGATTAATTATAGGTAATAATACTTCTGCCGATCTATCATGAACTGCATGCATGAAACACTAGCACGATTCCCTGCAAATCCCTCTGAAAACCCACTGCACTGGGAAAACCCTCAAGACATTGTTCTTTCTCTAGTAAGTTCGTACGTTGTCATTTTTTAAGGGTGAAAACAATGCTTATGCTTCTTAAAAAAAGCCCAAATATCGTAACACTAAATATGTCACAGCTTAATAATCACTAGACTAACCGGCCGTTAGGTCATCTGGCTGAGGAGACGAAATTGCGCCATAATTTACGAAAAGATCCTTTTTTTTTCCAGCGCATAATTAAGAGAGACCGCATTCTAACTCAAATAAAGACGGTTGCAAGCAAGGCAATAGAAGGAACTGCTATAGTTTTCAACGAATGCTTACAGAATTGTTCTTAAGCTTGCCAAGGAGCTATGCCAAATAATAGATGGTCCGTGGATAAAGAAACAATGGTCCGTGGACAAAGAAACAATGTAAGACCATATCCGATAAGCCCAATCGAATTAGCCAGTCTTATTCCAGAAAAGTTCGAAACTTATACTTTTGGTGAACAACAAACGAAATATTTTTGCTTGCAGACAGTGGATGTTCTGAAAGTTCTTGTAGAATTTTAATATTTGGACGTAAAAGTTTTTTCTTGGTGGTACTTTTAAAACCGCACCATCTCTTTTTTTCCCAGGTTCATTTAATTTCAGGCGAAAAATACCGGGGCGTACATCCCTTTGCTATACGCTCTGCTCTCTAATAAAGTTTGTGGAGCTTATGACAAATTATTCGACATGATTTTAGAAATTGTACCTAGTTTTAGTCCAGCACTTATCATCTGTGACTGCGAAGTAGCAAATTTTTCACTTCAGCAGATATCAGAGGATGTTTTTTTTTTTCATTTGTGTCAAAATATGAAATAACATGTTTGTGCTCTAGGACATTCTCTTCAATACATAAATGATCCAAAGTTTAAATTAAAATGCAAAATGGTGTGTGCTCTAGCTTTTATTCCAATAAAACACATAAATGAAGCAATCTTGCAGTTAAGTCACGGATTACCAGATGATCTACAAGAACTTCTCGATTGGGTTGACGACAATTATGTGAGAAGAAAGGACCGAAGAACAAACAACAGGAGAGAGGCACGTTTTCTTCATGCAAGTACTGAACGACGAAGGCAGGACAAAAAATCATGCAGAAGCAGCAAACAGGAGGTTGCAATCGAAATTTGAAATTCAGCATCCTAGTATATGACAATTTATTGACGGTTTGCGTAAAATACAAAGATGAATAGACCTTTATTATGAAAAACCTATTGAGGCCATAATCATCCCTTAAAATTGAAGAAGTTCAGGGCTGCAGATGAACGTATTCGCAGATTGATTGGGAATTTTGAAATATTTAAGGGGAATTTCTCACAATTATGAATAATGTGCATGTTTATAGTCATGATTAAAACGAGATGAAAAAGTTTAGTGTTCTTTGTTTTCTACTGTGACGTACATATCTACTAAGGCCTCTAGTTTCTGAGATTATTGTTATTATTATTGTATGCGTTCAATTAGCGTCATATTTGCATGCCAATATTAAGTCTGTGTAGAGTTATTAATTGTAATTTTAACTTTACATATTCTACGCCTAACTAGAGCCGCCTTTGTGAAGGAGGGGGGGAGAGCATTGCATGTCCCGATGATCTGACGAGCCATGCTAAGCGGGGACCAAGCTTCCTACTCCCCTCATAATTGTGGGAGAGAGCTACCCATATTGTACGGGTCGCCAAGAAATTGGCGAGCCATGTTAGAGGGAACTGGGCCCCCTACACCGCCTATCTTGGGGGAGAGGGTTACCAATACTAGAAGGTTCTTCAGCTAGGAACCAGACCAAGTGGCTCCAACGTAGGATTTCAGTACGGGTTAACAGCGCCGCCCGCGGGAGGGAACCACTCTTTTAAGAGTCGTCCTGTACTGGATGGTTTGGTAGCCGGGCTGGAGATGCCGTGGGGGGGGGGGGGGCAGCCCTGGCGTGTAAAAACTTTCGCATCAGGAGGCCTGCTTTGTAAAACGAGCAGTCTCCTTGGGAACGAGGTACCCCGTCCACGTCGGTTAGCGCCCAGCCCCTGCGCAGACCCAGTAGAGAGTGGCTCTTGGCTCCTGGGACCAAACAGGAAATTAACACGCATATGGATGCAAAAAAAGTTTATGGTCCTCGGAAGGTGGTCTATCAGGCCCCCGAGACATCATCTACTGACTGTTGTGCTGCTGAAGAGAAGCAGATAGAAGCACCTCCTACTGTTAAAAAAATCCGGGATGGGAAAGTTGGTAGCAGAACACCTACTGGATCCTCTACATCATCACAAAACGGAGACACACTTATGATGACTGATATCTTACAGAGCCTTACATACAATGCAATACACGCTATCATGAAAAAGATTGGTACCGTAACGAGAATTAGAATCATCTATGAGAATAATGATACCACCAACAAATGTTAAGTGATCTTCCTGACAAAGGAGGCCCCTAAGGGAACCCTTGAACATGCAACCTCCTTACTCATATGTGACAAGAACTTCTCTGTCAGACTCGTAAGATCAAGTAAACTGGAAAAGACAGAGCAGGACTACTGTCCAAAGATATTTGAAGAGCATCTGACAGAGAAGGCAACAAGGTCACGAAAAGTACGCACTCCATACTGGTTCATTGCCTAATACAAAGGGGGAAAGGGCAATATCTGGAGAGAGAGATAGGCTTCATCCCTAAAGGCCATTTAAAAAGGTATGGGAAGGGAGTCCTCATACACGCCGAAGATGTCACCCATGCGAAAATTTTCTTCAACCAGACATGGGAGGAAGCACTGTAAATATGCCCCACGATGCGGCAACTGCTCTGACCTAGATAACAATGCCACAGCCGAATGCAGTAAAGAGGCCTACTGCTTACACTGCAGGGAATATCATCCTTTTAGCTCCCAGCAATATAAAACTTAGAAATTGGAGCAGGTGAACCTACCTCTAGCTAACTCACAGAAAATCACCCTGGGGGCGCTAGGAGAGAGCTCATGTTTCGGCAGAGGAAGGAGTGAAAATCTTCTCCTCCATCGTGGCTAACCACCCTATCAAAAAAAACAAAAGCTGATTTCCCAAAACAGAATGTCACAGTCCCGCCCCACATATGTGCATGTTTTGCGGCGGCAGTGAGGAAGAGATTTGGTGTCTTAAAAAACGATAGAAAACGAGGCTGAGTCGACACATGCCAACTCAACTCAGTCACCACCCGTCGACCCAGTCCAGGCTTCAGAGCCCAAGACAAAAAGGAACTTATCTACAAAATTCCCAAACCAGAAGAGACATCGCTCCTTCTCAGAGTAATTGGACTCAATGGAGGCACGATCACCGGTTAAAGTCATCTTGGCAGCGAATGTATAGGAGCTGGAGGCAGTACCTGCTGCGTTCACAACTCCAGAACCTCCAGCGGACAAATACTAAGACGCCGACATGTCGTCTAACGCCGACGTGGACGAGCAGGAGAGCAACACTGCCACCGGCTCCAACTTGAAGCTCCGCTCGGCACCTCATGAGGAGAACGTCGTCTTGTCGCACCCCGGGAAGGTAGAGGCCCCAAGAATTAAAAGGGGACCAATGGGGCTGCACAAAAACCATCAAACTCACTATAAAGGATGGAGAAGAAGAAAACAGAAAAAGGTTTCCAACCCCCTCACTCCTACCTTCACCTCAGGGGGAGGTTAAAAAAAGGTCCACTGCAGAAACACCGAACAAAAGGACAGGCCTAGTCGTCCTTAAACCTTGATCGAAATAAATATGACCACGATTCTGCAGTGAACCATTTTTAGTCTAAGAACAAATTGGGCCGAACTTGCCACCCTGGTGTCAGACTCCTCCCCAGCATCTATATGCCTCTAAGAGACTATGATGAGGCAGAGAAATTGTGCCTGCCCCACGGAATATTAGGGGATGAAAAACTCTACTCTAGGTGGCGGAGGACACCACGGCGGCGGTTGTTTATACCGACGTCGTGATGTTCTTTCTAAGAAATAAAATTACAATCCCCCCTGCAGGCTGTGGCAGGACGGGTCCACCTATGCGCCGAGTATACAGTCTGCTCCATTTATCTACCACCGAGTGACGACATTGTGCTCCAGCACCTAGCAAACCTTGTGGGGCAGCTTTTCCCCGATTATTACTGCTGGGAGATTTCAATTGTCGTCAATTGTTGTGGGTGGATTCAATCTGCAATAGAAGGGGTGATTCCCTCCTCATCTGGAGCCTCCACTTTGCCGCATCAGTGAGCATCCTAGGCACATCTGGGAATTTCCCACGATGACCCGTTCCCTGGTGGAACCAGGACTGGCGACTGCTAGAAGGGCCTCTCGGCTGATCGAGAGTAGATACAGATATCAGCCTAACTCGCAAGCCCGTAAGATTGCCTTGCACAGAGCTAGGGCTCACTATCGCTGGACGATGAAGTCGGCCCGACCCTCATCCTGGCAATCCTACGTGAGCTCCATCTCGCCATCCACGCCAATGTCAAAGATATGGCAACGATTCCGTAAAATGAAGGAGAAGTATGTTTACCCATCATGTGCCATTACGTCGCTGAATGGGAAACCGTGGCTGCACCTGCCGATGTGGCAGAGGCCTTTTCCGCCTTTTTCGCTTCAGTAGCTCACTGCAACACTACTTTCCCTTCGGCTATACGACGACTCTGAGAGGAACGGAAGGACATTGACCTCGCATCAAGAGGTGGAGAGTAATACAATGTGCTTTTCACCATACGTGAATTAAGAAGCCTTTAAAATCTGTAAAGACAGCTCCCCGGGGCAGGACGATATCCCGTATGAAATGCTTAGACATCTTCTGCAAGATGGTATGTACTTTCTGCTAAGCCTCTACAACCGAATCTGGACGGAGGGAGCCTTCCTGAGCAGCTGGAGCGTGGTGGTGGTGATTCCGATCCCGAAACGGGAAAAGATCACTCGGAGCATACCAACTTCCATCTAATCTCACTCAGGCCGTGCATGTGCAAGCTGCTTGAGAAGATGGCCAATATCTGACTGGTATGGATCCTGGAACGCAAGAAGATCTTCGCAAAGTGCCAGTTCGGGTTCTGCAAGCTTCGTTCCACGTCAGACACTCTCCTGACAGTGGATTCATCAATCTGCAGGGCGTTTACCTCGCAGCAGCATCACGTTACACTTTTATTTGACCTGGAGAAAGGTTATGACACTGCCTGGAGACACGGCATTCTCCAAACACTACACAGAGTGGGTCTAAGGGGGAGATTGTCGTATTTCTTAAAGGCATTCATGGCTAATAGGATTGTCCGGGTTCGGACCAGACGAGTCATCTCCTCTCCCTATCAACTCAAAGGTGGATTTTCTCAAGGCAGTGTTTTGAGCGTAACTATATTTTATGTGGTGATCAATGAGACAGTGAATGGGCTTCCAAAGGGATCAGCACCTTATATGTGGAAGACCTGTCAATATCATTTGCAGCTTCATGGATTTAAGCGGCCGAAAAACGGGTCCAGCTTGCCATAGAGAAAGTCTGTGACTGGGTTACCCTTAGGTGTTTCCGCTTCTCCCAGAAAAAGGTCATCGCAGTCCATTTCTGCAGGACCCGGGGCATACATCCCGACTCTGATCTGTATCTTTATGGCAATCGGATCACGTGCAGGGGTGAGGCTCGGTTTGCGGGGTTGGTTTTTGATGCCAGACTAACCTGGTCTCACCTTCGTGTCCTGAAGTTTGATTGCCTTGGGACAATGAACCTTCTAAAATTACTGTTAAGCATATCCTGGGATGCAGACCGCGACCACATGTTGAGGCTGCATAATGCAATAATATTAGCAAAATTAGAATACGGTTGTGAGCTATACTCCTACGCTACCCAGACCCGACTAAAGGCACTAGATTCCGTCCACCACGGAGGAGTGCGCCGCGCAACTGGGCCATTCGGGTCAACCCCCATACCTAGCCTTCTAATGGATGGTGGTGCAATTCTCTTGGACCTCCGCAGGCATTCAGCACTGATCAGGTGCTGGTGCCGCCTACAGAGATTGCCAATGCCACACAACACCCTGGTAGAGGCTCCACTTCAGAGGCACTTGGTGCACGAGTCCGGGTGTTGCTTGACGCTCATCCCGACCTGACTAGGTAAATAAGTCCACATGAGCAGTCCAGACTAGGTCCCTGGGATCTCCCTGTGATCACCTTTTGTAGGGGACTTTCAGCGAGAAAAGGATCACGCCCACCACAAGCTGAGCTCCTCCATGTTAAAGACATCAGTCTTTGCATGGGGGATCTATACCAGACTATACAGATATCTCCAAAACCAATGAGAAAGCCGGTTTGGGAGTTATCTTTCCCTTACCCAGGAAAGAGGGCAGTCTTCCTAGAGCTGCCTATATTCACGGAGGAATTGACGGCAATCTTAACTGCCCTCACTCTTATTTTCCTGAAGACCCAATGCATTATGCAATCTATTCAGACTCTCTAAGTGCCCTTCAAACAATAGATTGTTTTAATCCCGCCCACCCGCCTGTTTGATCGATCTTAGATTAGCTCCATCTACTTAGAAACCGAGGTCGTACTGTAGAATTCTCCTTGGGCCCTGCCCACGTAGGGATACCTGGGAACGAGGCACGGATGCCATCGATACTCATCCGCATCGAGACCGGCGACAAACCGCCTCGAAATACCAGTATGTGATCTCCGGCCTGCCATCCCGCATACCATACTTAAAGCATGGAAAGAGAAGTGGACCTCGTTAGATGGAAACAAACTAAGATTGATTCGCGAAAACGTGGAGAGATGGGAGTACAGTGGTCTGCCATGCCACCTGCAGGTCATGGTTATAAGTCTCCGGGTGGGCCACACCAAAATTACTCATTAGTACCTTATGTAGATGGGGTCCACCCCCTTATTGTAATGAATCTACGGTTTCCCTCACAGTGTCTACATGATGGTGGAGTGTCCCAGCCTGGGTGATCTCCACAACGTCCATCTTGTGAGGCACCGGGGGGCAGATGGTGCCTACTCCCTACTCTCCAAGCTTGGCCAGGCTGGTGGATCTATCTTGAGATTTGATCCTATTTTTGAAGGAGGTTGGCCGCCTCGAATCATAGAATATATTTCAAAAATATTTTATTCCAAATATATATTCTATTTTAGAACAATCTGAATACTCTAAAATAAATTTGAATATATTTTCAATATATTTTAACTTTCACCCAATTACTGATCATCTTTCATCCATTCATCCTCATCCTCCTCATTCATCCATCAAAGCGTTATTCTGTAAATATCTTAAACCAACTTCATCAGTCATAATTCATCTATTCAGTCTCATTCAACCACTCACCCCCTCACCACCTCTCATACATTCATTCATCCATCCATAAATCATTATTCATCCATTCACCCTCATTCATTCATAGCTTTGCACTACATCTGCCAATAATCATTGTTTTAAATTTACAATTTTTTTAACAATTATTGAATCATAATTGTAAATCAATCCTTTTAGATGTCTTCCATCCGCCATCCGCCATCCGCCCAGAACGAATTCACCGCCCATAATAAATCCACAAACTACATAAAAAGGTTTAGTTGGTGGCAATAACCTAGTAGTTGTGCCACTCAGAGCCAATCAATCTTTACATATTTATATTTTATTATTATTAATATATTACTATTATTAATATAATATTAATAATTATTATTATTTTTATTATTATTAATAACACTGGTCAACAAATTTTAACTTTTTTTCTGCTGACAAGTTTGAGACCTGCTCTTGGGAAATTGGGGGTCACTGAGTTTAAAAATGGTAATAGTTTTCTTTTATCACGTCAAGTTTTTTATTTATGGACTGGTCCATATTGGTCCCACTCATAGTAGCAGGCTGTGTTACGACCAAGTTAACGGAAGTGGAGGCGTTTGGCATTCTTCTTGTTTTATTTTATCTATGTATTTAGACTTCTCTTTATGCACATCTAGATATATAAAGCAATTGTGTATAATATAATTTTGCGTTTTTTCAGATTTGTTTTATGAAATAACACTCAGTAGTATGGCCTCATTACGAAGGAAATGTTTGGATTCCCCTGACTTGTTTTACTGCACCAACTCAAAGAAAGAATGAACATTAGTGTCTTTGTGAAAAGAGCATACTTGGCTTACTTTAGGATTAAATTAGGTGATCAAGATAAACCGTGGGCCCCCCCACAATGTTTGTAAACCATGTGTCGAAAATCTACGTCAATGGATAAAGGGCCAAAGGAAACAACTAGCATTTGGCATTCCTATGGTGCGGCGGGAGCTACAAAACTATGTAAACGATTGCTACTTTTGTCTCACAAAGACTTCTGGTTATAGCAAAAAATGCGACATAAAATAAGTTAGCCAAATCTTGATTCAGCAATTCGTCCAGTGTTTCATTCAGAGGAAATTCCAGTAGCTGTATTCAAGGAACTTCCTTCATTGGATGATGTAAGTGATATACGTGAATCTGATGTAAGCAATGAACTTGACAGTGATCCAGACTTTGTACATACATCGACCCAAGAACGTGGAAACTTCAGCCAATTAGAACTGAATGATTTAGTTAGAGACCTAGGCCTGTAAAAATAAGTTAGCAGAACTGTTGGCTTCTAGACTTAAAGAGAAAAGTTGTTGCAGGAAAAAACAAATGTAACTTTTTATCGCAACAGGGAGAGAGATCTCTTGGCATTCTTTAAAACTAAAGAAGATTTTGTTTACTGTTGTGAGGTGGCGGGACTGTTAAACGTGATGGGTGTTTCAGAGTATGATCCAAGTGAATGGAGACTTTTTATAGATAGTTCGAAAAAGAATCTAAAGTGTGTGTTACTCCATAATGGAAACTTGTTCGCTGCGATTCCTATTGGTCACTTACTCTGTACATTTAAAAGAGAAGCATGAACACAATAGATCTGTATCAGATTTAGTCGAATATGATGGACACAAAGGTAATCTTTTTACTTGGCCAACAAGGAGTCTATACAAAATATCCGTGTTTCCTGTGTTTATTGGACAGCTGAGCCAAGGACAAACATTTGGAACAGAATCTCTGGCCAGTTAGAGAAAGTTTGACTGTTGGGGAGAAGAATATTATACACCAACCACTTGTTGAGCGAGAGAAAATCATCTTCCCATCTCTTCATATTTAACTAGGGCTGATGAAACAATTTGTGAAAGCTCTTAATATTGAGGGTGACTGTTTCAAATTCATATGTAAATATTTCCCTGCTTAAGTTATGATAAAATAAAGGTTGGATTTTTTGATGGGCCACAAATCAGAAAGTTAATGTAAAACCAAAACTTCTCGAGTTCGATGACTGACATAGAAAAAGGAGCATGGGATTCATTTGTAGCTGTTGTGAAAGGATTTCTTGGAAACAAAAAGGCCGCTAACTACAGGGATTTGGTAGAGACAATACTCGATAGCTTTCATCGCTTAGGCTGCAACATGAGCATAAAGGTTCATTTCCTCAAGACCCATCTTGATGAATTTCCTGCTAATCTTGGCAACGTGACTGATGAACACGGAGAGCGTTTTCATCAAGATATCAAGATTATGGAGGAGAGATATCAAGGCCGATGGAACACAAACATGATGGCAGACTACTGTTGGAGTATTCAACGAGACTGTAGACATCAAACACTCTCCATTATATTAGAAAAATAACCCGTATGTATTTAGTAATGGGTGATGTTATCTTACAATGCATTTATCCTTTTAAATTCTGTTGACATTTTAAGTTATGGTTTGAATCTATAACACTTAGGAAACTATCCTTACCGAGTAAATACATGCAGTAAAATATGAATATGCTGTAGAATGAAAACCTAATGTGTAAAAAAAAAATGGATGCCATATTTGAAATCAGCACGTCAAAATTAGTTAAAAACAACCACAAAACATAAGTCAGCAAAAAGTGTTCACCAGTGTAATGTATGCGTTCAATTAGCGCCATATATGTATGCTAGTATTAAGTCTGAAAAGAGTAAAAAGAGTTATTCAAAGTTATTTCACCCTTACATATTTCTAATTTAAAATTTTTGGGATGCTTAATAAATTTCCAATATATTTCACATATATCGGGTAATTAGTTTTCGGGCAAGTTTGTAAACAAACAAATTAAAACATGCGAGCGATTAGATAATCTCCACCAATTTCCTTGGCCAAAAAAAAACAATAATTTTCTGATAGGCTAAAGCTTTGGTGCTCCATCAAATTTGGTAGAAATCGGCCCCAATTGTTTTTGAATATATTTGGACACGAACGAATGAACGCATTCGATCACATAATTCCCGACTTCTTTGTCAGAGATTTATAACAATAACCTTTCCTTTCCCTTTTTGTTTCTAATAAAAAGTAGATCTGGTTGAGTTTAAGAATTTTAACAAGGTGAGCGCCGAACAGGGTACGCGCCGAAAATGGTCTGCGCCGAAGCGGGTCTGCGCTGAATTGGGTCTGCGTCGAAACGAGTCTTGTGCTGAAACGGGTCTGTGCCAAAACGGACCATTACCTAATGATGATAATGACAATGATAATTATAATGATTATAATACTGTTTATAAAATAATAATAATAATTAAATAAAGATAAAATAGCTCTGAGAAGAGACCGGGAAGAAGCGCGAAAACAACTTCCCCAGGCCCCATCATAGAGTTCAAGTCAACCCATTGAGAGGGCTTCCCCAATTTTCACTCAGGTGGGGAGGATGTGCAGCCCCTCCAGGTGCCAATTGTAACAGGCTGCACAGGGTACCCACCTTCGGGTAAAAAAATTAGCTGCCTTACCTTAATAATATCACTGGCTTTCTCTGCAATAATAATCACAGCTGAATTTGGCGCTCCTGATATAAGAGTTGGCATTATCGAGGCGTCAGCAATTCGGAGTTTCTCGACTCCCTGAACTCTGAAATGTTGGAACTGCCTTTAGCGGTGGTTGAGGTTCAGCCATTCTGCTCTATTTTGCGTATTATGCCCATATAAGCTCTTCTCAGATTCTATGACACACCTTCCCCCTTGTTAAATTGTTTAATAATGTTACAACGCGAACAGAAAATCGTTTATTATTGACCAGCAAAAGGCTGAGCACCTTAACATACAGGACAAAATAACTACACGTATGAAATTAACTGTCTATCAAGCCTAATGCGATCCTTGTATTTCTGTTGAGTATTTCTGTCGTTCTCTCACATCCCCTCATTCTCTAAATAAAGTAAGCATGCTTGTGATAAAGCGAAACAGTATGATTCAACACCGAAGTAGTAATTACATCAAATAATTCTTAGAATGTCTACAATTTATGAAACGGAAAGATGGAAGAGCGCACTCATCTTTGTATACGAGTTGCTTAGAACCATAGTGTAAAAAGTGCCGCTATATCTAAGGACATTCATAACATCGATATTTATCGCACCATTAACAAGGCTGCTGTACATGTGTTAGTGACCATGATGCAAATGTGTTTTTAGTTTAGATATATATGAGAGTTTTTAGTTCACCGCAAAGCTCCATGCGCTTAAAGTTTCCCACAGGCAGTTGTTACCATAACCGGCTTAGAACCATACCGTACCAAACGACGTCATATTCAGGGGACATTTACAGCATTGACACATTGCACCATTATTAAGCTTGTTGTGCATGTAGAGTACGAGGTGACCAAGATAAGAAGTAGAGTTTTTAGATTTAGAGATCCTCGAGAAGTATGTACCGCAACCCGCTTACGCCTTAAAGATTCTTATTGGTATTGTGAATGTTTTGGTTCTAACAGCCTCATATATATATGAACGGCAGAAATATAGATGATATGATAAGCTAAACTGTGGCAAGAACTAGTCTCAAAGATTTCCTATGTACCATTGTAAAAGATTTGATAGGATATATCTGAAATAAATAAAATCATGCATATATGTACAAAGGTGAGGAAACCGGAAAAAGCGAATTTTTGAAGAGCAATTTTCACACGCAAATAACATTTTAAATCATGAAATGTGTGGGCTCAAGAAATTCCACCAAACATCGATCCAGGAAAAATATCCCTTTCACGTCAGACAAGTCTCTGATTCGGTCACCATCTAAAACTAAACAATTACAATCACCCCCATCAGTTCGACACAGCCATCTGTACTTGGTACCACCAGGAACTAACCATAGCTCACTCATATTCACTTCATCCCCAACAACTGCATCTCTCAAACAAAATCTACAGATATACAGTGCTGAATCTTTTGGAGAATCCAGTCCTGTTGGCTGAGATAGCCAAAGCTAACTAGCCAAGTGGAAAGTACACTAGCCAACAGCAACTTAATCAAGTTAAGTGGTATCAATTCTCTAAGTTTTTCACTTCATAAAAGACTGTCTTTACTTTAAAAAATTGTCCACAACAGTCATTGGATCATCCGTTTTCCCCATCCTCGCTGTCCCAATTGGATGGTATCCGGTCACTGCAGAATTCTTGATAATGCAGCTGAGAAATTCTTGGTATTCCTTGCGTGATTTCGATTCTGGGCTCTTGCAGCTGCTGAATGTTGGGAAAGCTAATGATGCTCCCAATGATTCAAATGCAGAGGTTTCCACCATTTTAATTGCAAACCTGAAAGCTATGAACATGTGTTATTTATTGTGAGTTCAATCTCGATTAGTTTTCGTCAGATAGAAGAAGCCCTGAATTTAAAGGGCCTACTAGGCATTGATACGTTTCACTACCTGAATTATTGTGCAAATCAACATATTTGGGGAGGTATTAAGATTCACAAAGCGTGTCTAATTTCTCTATTTATCTACCATTATGCTTCCTTTTTCGGTCCTTCTTATTCTTTCGCCATTGAGGGAAATGACATCGTTGGTTTCCCAAGTTTATTTGTCCAGCAAAATTGAACATGTGTTTATACTTTCTCTTAGCGATCCAGTCCTTACTTTTTGCCCTCTGTGACATTAGTGATACTTCTCTAAAATGCCTGGGTTTCCAGATCATGTGTTTTAAAGACTGCCATGAAACTGAAGCGCAAAACTACTGAACAATTTCCCTATGTGTAAATAGAACGGTTATCAATGAACACCGCATATTGTTGGCATGGCACAGACCCTCCCACAAACAAAACTTGCCATCTCTCATGCAGGGAAGATCGTAAGGGTGTTGCAGATAGTTAGGTTGAATTAGTGTATCTACCAATGGATCTGCTTTCGTAAAGATGAGTTTTCCTCTACTGCGAGGGTGCAAACACGACGTAAGGAGAATGAAGCCTTCACTGCTATCATTGAGCATGTGTGGAAACATTGATTGGAAGAGCTGCAGCAGAATGGAAATAGTTCTCACTCATCATTATATTATGGGAAATTACATATATGCATTTGCATAATTTTTTATATTTCTAAATATTTCATCATAAAATTTTGCTCATGTAATGAAGGTGATTAAATTAACATTAATTAAGCTTTGCACTTATTTGTACATGCTCTTTTTTTCCTTTCAAATGTGCTTTCTCGGGCTGTGGTCGCCAAAATGCAATGATGTCTTGCCATCATTATTTTTTGCCCAAACAGTCTTTTAATGGCAACTGATAACTTAGGGAAATAAGGTTAAAAGCTTCCCAATTGTTTAGCCTTACAAAAAAATAGGTTCTATTTAATCTCGGTAATGGGACTGGCCTTTATGTGGACTAAGTAGTCCTTGCTGGCTCCCTGTAACTATTAGTTGAATGGGGTTTCCAGTGGCTTATCACCACCATTTCCTGGCCATGAAAGAGAGAAAGCGAGGTTGGCCACTTTGTCAAAATGGACCTTCTTCCCTCAGACATGACAAAAAACCACCGCCATCGAAACCTAACACATACTCACCTCATGCTTGACATTCCCAATATCTGCATAAAGGGTCTTGTCCAAACCGCCCATATTGAACAGAATTAAGCCGACCTCGGGACTTTCTCCATTCGTAGGGACGGTAGCCACGCCTTCGATGGCGGATTGGGCGAGGTTGCCTGGTGTGATGTCCCACGCCCGCAATTCAGCGCGGGAAAAGGGCGGAAAGCATTAATTAGGGGGACTCATTCCGAAAAGGAACTCTATTTAGAGCCGAACGATTGGATTGAAAAGCCACTGACTGACGTTGTAGATGGAAGCTTTTGAATAAAAATGAAGTGACAATGATATACGTAAAGCATTCATGATTTACAATTACTCTCAATACAAAGCATATATATATATATATATATATATATATATATATATATATATATATATATATATATATATATATATATATATATGGGTAAAAATCACGAGAGGTAACACGTGAGTAAGTATAAATATTTGGTTGTACTACATAGGGAAAAAGAAAGATTGATTGGAGCGAGTACTTTCGTTATCTTAACATTTTCAAACAACTTTAATCTTCGATTCCAGCCCGTAGCCTGGATGATGATAGTTGGCCTTTATTCATTAATTAAGATGGCTTCTAAGGTATTCAGTCTGGCTTTAAGCTGATGTTATGTACAGTCTCCATAAGGAGACTGTACATATAACATTAAAGTTATTTTAAAATTCCGCTCACACCGGAGGGGCCCGTTACCTTGACATAACGTTCAAGCGAGGAAGAATAAATATCCCCTAAAATGTAATAATTAAATTCACGAGTTAACAAGAAATAATTTTGAGCAACAAACAAATATTTCCAATCATAATTCTAAATATGTAGAAGGTTATTAATAATTTTTAAGTTAGATCATTAGAATAATTCTTTGGAATTAAAATGAAGTATTATTTGATTTATAAAAAAAGATTTAAATATTTCATTTAATTATTTTCCCTAACAATGTACCAAGTCTAATTTCACCCACGGTGATTTCAAGAAATTCGTTTTGCGGTTAGGCTAAGTTAGGCCACAAGGTTCGAGGCTCGTAGTGTGTGTTGAACTTGTCCGTCAGTCACGTCGCTAGATTGCTCAATAGTTGGTGTCTGGAGAATTCATTCAATATTTATTTTCATTTTAAATCCTTAAAAGGTGATGTCAATTTAGAAACTTGTAAGAGAAGTTATATAGGTGGAAGGTCACCAATTTATAGGGGCGCTGTTTATACGTGAATGGGGATCGGTTTATGGATGATGAAAAGGGGTGGTAAAAGGTGGTTTATCTAATAGGGAAGTGGAGGTACAAGTTACCCAGTTAGTAGTAGCTTGATCGTTAGTTACCATGGCGAGTATATTGAAGAGTCCTCGTTGCTATTGCGCACGACAGGTGGTGAGGACTTTTGGCCACTGGGCTTACTTTATATTTCCGTCGAATTGTTTCTGACTCCTTAATAAATCTCCACGAGGGTTATGATCTAGGATGGGCTTACCGAAGGTTTCTCGGTAATCGGGGTAAAGAAGGACTTCGAAAACGACGTAGCAAAAAATATAATTTAATTCTTACATTGGCTGGCCTATTAAAATGGCAAGCGGCACGTCACGAGTACTTTGCGGTCAATAAGTAGGCTTTCTATCCAACGCGAAGTATTGGGTTCAAATGCAGCAGCACTTAGGCCAATTAAACGGGTTCCGTAACGCTAACAAGGCAGTAAACGGTGTTAACGAATAATTATTCTCTTTCTCTGACTCTGGAAATAATAAATGTCTGACTATATATATATATATATATATATATATATATATATATATATATATATATATATATATATATATATATATATATATATATATATATATATGTGTGTGTGTGTGTTCGTTTCCTACGGGGTGTGACCTAGACTTGTCCGTGGGGGCAGACCCCAGTGGTCTGGTTCGTTAATTTACACTCCTAGGGCGGAGCTACCGAACAGCTGTGTGTGTAAGATATACCTACATATTTCCAATAGTTTTATTTTTATTATAGGAATCACTTGTTGCATATCTATGTTACAATTTGTCTTGGTCAAAGTCTGTATTTGCTCAGCTGCTTTGTAGCCTCCTGTTTTCTGATAAATCTTACCCAAGACGCAAATGTTTGTTTATGCGTGACCTTGTATTGACTCAGCTGTCCGACCTGATATCCACTATCCGCGTTCGTATTTTGTGTGTTCCCGTGAGCGACTCTACCGACAGCTCGCCTCATCTCTATTTATACAAATTAACATATGTATTTTCATTTCCTTATTCTCTATACAAATTAATATATATAAATTAACATATATATTTTCATCTCCTTATTCTCACATTAGACATATTATTTCGGTTATTTACATGTAAGGCAATTTGTTAGGATTTGATAAATCCACCGAGCGTCCGTTTGTGGAGTTTCTCGCTGGTCCTATTAAATCCTGCAATTTGGTGCCAGCAGCCTACCTATTATATAACACGAGCACCACAGTTAAAAACAGAATACCCTGTAAAGTACTTATTCACACATGGAAAATGAATGGTGCTCACCTTTTCTGTGGACGAAGTAGTTCCATAAAGATGAAAAGCTCCTCAATTTAGCCAGATTTAGCGATACGGGTGATTGAATGCTGACATAGAGAGGCAGATTCAAATGGTCCTGCAGATTTTCTCCGACTCCTTCAAGTGCAGATACAACCGGAGAAATCTTAAAATATTATTAAGTTAAAATTGGTGTTAGTTAATCACAGATTATAAACGGATTGTCGTAGAATGGACTCTCGACGATATACCATATATAACTATTCGTTGAGGGAACTTCTTTAATTATCTTTAGAGTGCGTGGATGTCTGGCTGGCCGATATTATGTATCTTCAATATGCTTAAGAAGTGGAACTGAGCTCAAGGATAATAATATTGCTATCATTAATAAAATAGAGTTTTATTAATAATAACTATCAACAACACACAAAACGGAAAATATTGACATAAACAGAGAATGGAAAGGGTCGTGGGGACTCGAGCTAATCTGAGGAATTAAAAGATTTAAAAAGGTAAAACAAATATAAAGTTAAAGGGAGGGGATGGTTCGCTAAACCATTTAAAGCACAAGATAGAATTGACAAAAGGGTTAAATACTCAAAGGTAACGTTCGGCTTACGTAATTTATACTTGTTGTGCAGAGGAAGGTGTCGTGAAGGAATTTTCGGTCCGCTGGCGAGTTCCAGCCGAAGGGGGGGGGGGGAATTAAATGATCCTGACGTGGCGTCTTGGGAATGAGAACCGTTTCTTGACGAACGGCTTGACGAATAATGGCTGTTCTACGTTGTTCTCTTCTGAACAACAGGGGGGTGAGAACCGTCTCTTGTCTACGGGCTCAAGAACAATGGCTGTTCTAATGTTGTTCTCTTCTTAACAACAAGGGGGAAGGGTGAGAACCGTTTCTTGGCGAACGGGCTCAAACGAACAATGGCTGTTCTACGTTGTTCTTTTCTGAACAACAAGGGGGGGGGGGGGGTGAGAACCGTTTCTTGTCAACGGGCTCGAACGAACAATGGCTGTTCTAACGTTGTTCTCTTTCTGAACAACAGGGGAAGGGTGAGAACCGTTTCTTGGCAAACGGCCTCAAACGAACAATGGCTGTTCTAATGTTGTTCTCTTCTGAACAACAAGGCGGAAACCTTGTGGACTCGGCGTCACGAAGGCTCGAACCTTGGCACTCAAGGGATATTGTCTTTCTTCTGGACAAGTGATGGTGAATCTCGAGGTCGAGATCCCTTGGCGCACAAGGTGAGAGAGGGTCTTAGTGATGTTTTGCGACGAAAATCTGGATCTCCAATTTGATCTTAGTGGTAAAGATTCCATCTAAATAGTCAAGACACTCCCTTGGCGTGGGGGACAATGGAGTGGGAGCTTCGAGTGAATGCACAGCCGAGCCTGGGAACAATGCCTTATCTGCCCATAAGCCTAACTCAATCTGGCGAGGTCGGCGTCTGGGGGCGAACGGGGGAAGATAAACCTCCTTGTTTAAACATTGACTCAGGTGGCTGCGATATGGCGCCCAGCTTAAAAGCGGAGATGTACGTTGGGAGCATCGTGGTTTTAAATAACATGTGATAGTGGTTGAAATTAACGCGGCCTCAACCCGTTCTATCACACCCCTCCATTCCGGGGGAAGTTGTCACTTCAAAAAAAAAGAGAGAAGGGACAACGATAGAGCTCCGTTGTGGGGAACTCGTTTCCTTGTACCAACCGTACCTTCCTGCACCTAACTAGGATTACCTCAATACATATGATTATTTTGATCTTTAGATTACAGAGGAAAATAACCTTTAATACAAACTTAATAAAAAAAAAGGCATGGAACAATGAAATGATATAAAATTAGTACATACGGGACAAAATAATTTATACGTAAATTAATGGGTACAAATATATATACATACAAAAAAAATAGACATTGAGCGTTACAAAATTCAGACATATACATTAACTAATTATATTACAAGAGAATCTAATTTAAGTCGTACAAGACGTTATATACCTACATGGAGATACTAATCCTATAAATACAATTATTCTACGCTATTCGGTAACGCCTTCCTACTGAGTGCGTCAGCGACCTGGTTATCGGAACCTTTTATATAATTTATTTTAAATTGATACTCTTGCAAGAGTAAACTCCAGCGCATGATTCGGCCGTTAGAGTGTCGCACATTCCTAATATAGGCTAACGGACGGTGGTCGGTTCCTATCTGAAATTCTTTTCCTATCAAGTACCTTTTGACTTTGTCTATAACCCAGATAATTGATAGAGCTTCCTTCTCTATAGTGGCATATCTCTTTTCGCGTGGTAATAATTGACGACTAGCATATGCAACTGGATGACTCATTCCGTCATCCTCGTATTGAAGGAGTACACCTCCAATGCCCTCGTTGGACGCGTCGGTCTTAATCCCAAAGGATTTTTCCGGGTTGGGCAACTTTAAAATGGGGGCAGAAATGAACTTACTTGGGGGCTCTGTCCTATAAGTACGGAACAGAATTGTATGGGTGTTGAAATGACTTCAGCCCAGCCATCATAATATTGACACTGCAGGTAACATCTAACGACGGGGAATTGGTTCGCCCGCCCAAGGTAGTCATGTACGACCGCAAATTTTTCGTGGTTAGGGTCCACTGGGAAGGGGGGGGGGAGGAGTTCGTCGGATACGATGAAACACGTACATCCTGTGTCCCTGACGAGAGTCGATACTCGGCAGCCGTTCACGCTGCCCTCCTCAAATTTCAAAGTTCCCGATGAACTTTTATCAAAAATAAAATTTTCCTGGTGGCCTGACGGAGGGAGAGAAGTTGCTGCTTGGGTCTGCACCGCACCACCGGGGGAGCCGGGGTGGCATTAATCTGGTGAACTTGGTGGGCTGGTCGCTTTTAAGTCTAGAATTTTGGGCGCATTTCCAGCTCATGTGGTTTTCTACACCACAGGTGAAGCATATGATTGGTCGCTTCGGGAAGAGAGATGGAGGAGAAATCTTAACGGGAGGTTTGGAGTCCCGTTGTTGGTTTTGAGGAATGAAGTTTGGGGGTTTTACGGGGCCCGGAAACTTCGTAAGGTAGTCATGTACCACCGCAAATTTTTCGTGGTTAGGGTCCACTGGGGGGAGGAGTTCGTCGGACACGATGAAACACGTACATCCTGTGTCCCTGACGAGAGTCGATACTCGGCAGCCGTTCACGCTGCCCTCCTCAAATTTCAAAGTTCCCAATGAACTTTTATCAAAAATATAATTGACCTGATGGCCTGACGGAGGGGAGGAAGTTTCTGCTTGAACACGAGCTAATTCAATCTGATGGTGAAGCTCAGCTTGTCTTATCCGTTCCTCTCTTTCTCTTTCTTCTCGTTGGATTTCTCTTTCTTCCTCTTTTCTTTGCTCCTCTTGAACGTACTCAATTAGTTCTTTTCCGGAAAGTCCCAAGGACTCTCCTTGCGCTTTAAAGATTTCGAACTGGGTCATCTTTGCACTTGGGGGCGCACTAGTCAACCAACTAAAATTCCTTGCAACAAAAATTATGCCTCTAGAGAATTAGCCTACCTAAATATGGGCACTGACCTATTCGTACTTGGTTTCTCGATCTAAATAACCACTGACTAAAATCACAAAAAAACCACAACAAATTATTATAACAGTTCCTTGAGCTACTCCAGCTTCTTAAGTTTCAAAAAAAGGGGATAGCAATCGTTAAAACAAAAGGGAACTACTATACTCTATTATTATAACGAATAACACTATGCTTTACTCGACTGAGACCAGTGTTTGCAAAGATATAGCGTTAAACCCCACACACCTGGTACCAAATTTAAATAGTATATATATATATATATATATATATATAGATATAAAAGGTCGTAGAATGGACTCTCGACGATATACCATATATAACTATTCGTTGAGGGAACTTCTTTAATTATCTTTAGAGTGCGTGGATGTCTGGCTGGCCGATATTATGTATCTTCGATATGCTTAAGAAGTGGAACTGAGCTCAAGGATAATAATATTGCTATCATTAATAAAATAGAGTTTTATTAATAATAACTATCAACAACACACAAAACGGAAAATATTGACATAAACAGAGAATGGAAAGGGTCGTGGGGACTCGAGCTAATCTGAGGAATTAAAAGATTTAAAAAGGTAAAACAAATATAAAGTTAAAGGGAGGTGATGGTTCGCTAAACCATTTAAAGCACAGGATAGAATTGACAAAAGGGTTAAATACTCAAAGGTAACGTTCGGCTTACGTAATTTATACTTGTTGTGCAGAGGAAGGTGTCGTGAAGGAATTTTCGGTCCGCTGGCGAGTTCCAGCCGAAGGGGGGGGGGGAATTAAATGATCCTGACGTGTCGTCTTGGGAATGAGAACCGTTTCTTGACGAACGTCTTGACGAATAATGGCTGTTCTACGTTGTTCTCTTCTGAACAACAGGGGGGTAAGAACCGTCTCTTGTCTACGGGCTCAAGAACAATGGCTGTTCTAATGTTGTTCTCTTCTTAACAACAAGGGGGAAGGGTGAGAACCGTTTCTTGGCGAACGGGCTCAAACGAACAATGGCTGTTCTACGTTGTTCTTTTCTGAACAACAAGGGCGGGGGGGGGTGAGAACCGTTTCTTGTCAACGGGCTCGAACGAACAATGGCTGTTCTAACGTTGTTCTCTTTCTGAACAACAGGGGAAGTGTGAGAACCGTTTCTTGGCGAACGGCCTCAAACGAACAATGGCTGTTCTAATGTTGTTCTCTTCTGAACAACATGGCGGAAACCTTGTGGACTCGGCGTCACGAAGGCTCGAACCTTGTCACTCGAGGGATATTGTCTTTCTTCTGGACAAGTGATGGTGAATCTCGAGGTCGAGATCCCTTGGCGCACAAGGTAAGAGAGGGTCTTAGTGATGTTTTGCGACGAAAATCTGGATCCCTAATTTGATCTTAGTGGTAAAGATTCCATCTAAATAGTCAAGACACTCCCTTGGCGTGGGGGACAATGGAGTGGGAGCTTCGAGGGAATGCACAGCCGAGCCTGGGAACAATGCCTTATCTGCCCATAAGCCTAACTCAATCTGGCGAGGTTGGCGTCTGGGGGCGAACGGGGGAAGATAAACCTCCTTGTTTAAACATTGACTCAGGTGGCTGCAATATGGCGCCAAGCTTCAAAGCGAAGATGCACGTGGGGAGCATCGTGGTTTTAAATAACATGTGATAGTGGTTGAAATTAACGCGGCCTCAACCCGTTCTATCACACGGATTGCAATTTTGATTTCTTTCAGTAATCACTAATGGGTAGCGTCATAGGGTAGCTTCTCTATTCTATATATGGGAACCTGCCTTATTTATCTAAAAGATCAGAACGTTTGGAGAGTCACGGGTCCAACTCGTCGCTAGCGGTTCCGAGGAGTCCATTGGATTATGAGCGAATATTCACTCGATTGTGGCAAAGGTAAAAGGGCTCGGATTCTTCGAACCGAAGCTGTGAAGGGTTCTTGGGCCAAGGCACTAACCGACTGAGGCAGAATCCATGCACATCCCCAAAAGTGAATGTTTCTTCAGTGTGGTTTAGCTTCATATAAACTTATTAGAAATATGTCACTTTACAACCTTAGTGGTTTATCCATTTTTTATCAGGCATTCAGCCATCGAATTAGAAAAGGGTGGGCAGAGCCATTGTACCATGACGTTATGGAAATTCCCAGACCTGATTTAGTTGTGATCTGACATCCCGTGGATCAGTGGGACCACCGGATAGACTGATCTAAAAAGGCGACTTAAATTATCAGAGTTCGAACGGGACATGAAAGTGGGTGAGAGATTACCTGTCTCCCCTATTATAACCTTTTATTTTTTGTGAACAGATTTAAGCTGAACAAGTTTAGGTTTAGGAAAAATTCGTTTATAATTGGAGTGATATATGAATGGAATAAGTTCACTATTCATGTTATAGAAGCGGCCTCTTTGTGTAGTTATAATAGATTGGATAGATTTATGCTAGGTCAAAGTGAACTAGATAATGAGGAACAGGAGCTGCCTTGTATAGGCTATTTATTAGCTTTTTGAAGACTCCTTCTTTTATTATGTTCTTATGTATCGAAGACTCTTCTCCTATCTAATGTATGAAGATTTAGTCTCTTAAACCTTTCAGCATAAAGTAATTTCCTCAACCCATGAATCATCTTAGTCACTTTCTTTGTAGACTCAAGCGAACCAATATCCGTCCTATAATATGGTGACCAAAATTGCACTGCATATTAGAGATGAGGTTTCAGAATGACATCAGCACTCCTATTAATTACACTCCTCGCAATAAACCCTAATACCTTATTAGCTTTTACTCCTAGCACCTATACACTTCTTTCTAGGCCGAAGGTCAGAACTTACCATGACACCCAAATCTTTCACGCATTCTGACCTTTCTAAAACTCTCCTATTCAGTTTATAATTATTCAGTGGATTACACCTACCTATACTACGAGGGGCGGTCAATAAGTTTTGCAAATCGGTAGGGCAAAACAGAGGAAGGGGGATGGCTGTTTATGGGGGTGTTAGGACAAGTTCTGTCAAGTCAGGACCTGCAGCTGCACGCTCCTGCCTCATCTATTTAATAAGCAATAGCTGATCGCAGATCGTCAGTCACAAATTTTTCAACAATGGAGAAGGTTGAGCAGAGCGCAGTGATCAAATTTTTGACCAAGGAAGGCAAGAATGCAAAAGAGATCCATGAACGCATGGTTGTAGTGTACACGGACACCGCCCCTTCCTATGACACCATTGCTCGCTGGAATAGGGAGTTCCGCCATGGTCGTGAGTCCCTTGAAGATGACCCCCGTCCAGGACGCCCGTCAGACGTGACCAACGAGGACAATGTGGCCCGTGTAGAGAGGATGATCCTCGAAAATCGACGGGTGAAGGTCGATGAATTCGAGCGAGAACTTGGAATATCACATGGATGTGTTATGAACATCATCCACGACAATTTGGCAATGACCAAGGCCTCTGCCCGTTGGGTCCCTAGAAACCTCACGAAACCTCAAGCCCCATGATCGACTTCAACGTCGTCAAAGTTCGGAGGAGCTGCTGCTCCTGTACAACCAAGACCCGGCGGAATTCGAGTCGCGCATAGTGACAGGTGATGAAACATGGGTCCATCACTGGGATCCAGAGACCAAGCTCGAAAGCATGTCTGGAAGCACAATGGCTCTCTGACCACCATCAAGTTCCGGACCCAAACCTCAGCCGGGAAGATCATGGCCACCATCTTCTGGGATTCTGAGGGAGTGTTGATGGTGGAGTATGCGCTTCGTGGAAAGACCATCACAGGCCAATATTACGCCTAGGAACTGGCTGGGTTTAAGAAGTGCATCCGCCAGAAGAGGCGTGGCAAGTTGACACTTGGTGTCCTGCTCCTCCACGACAATGCATCTGTCCACAAAGCCAGAGTTGCACAAGCTGCCCTGCGCGAGGGTGGATTCGAGGAGCTCAACCATCGCCCCCTACAGTCCAGATCTGGCCCCTAGCGACTACTTTTTATTCCGCCAGCTCAAGGCTTCACTGCGTAAACGCCGGTTTGGGGATGATGAAGATGTCCAGCTCGCCGTCCAGGAGTGGATTGAACATCAGTCGGGAGATTTCTGCTTGTCGGGAATTCGAAGCTTCAGGGACAAGTGGCGCAAGTGCATTGAAGTCGAAGGTAGTTATATTGAAAAATAATAAGACACTTTTCCTCATATCTCGTTTCCTTATATCCGAATTGCAAAACTTATTGACCGCCCCTCGTAAGTAAACTGCACTTGATTATGTTAAATTCCATTTGACATTTCTCTGCCCATTGGAACAGTATGGTCAATTCATCCTGTAATACCTTAGCATCAAGGTCAGAGCTCATGCTACTTATACCTAAGCCCAGATAATTAATATAAAGCAAGAATCACAACGACCCCAACACTGACCCATGAGGAACCCCGCTGGTAACATTCTTTCCACTCATATTTAATCCCGTCTATACCAACTCTTTGCTGTCTGTCACTAAGGCATGACAGAATCCACCTAAAAATACTTCCATCGATCCCATTCACTTTAACTTTATTTAAAAGTCCTAAGTGTGGCACCCTGTTGAAAGCTTTACTAAAATCCAAGTAAACGAACACAACGCCCGTGCCAAGCACCACCAGGGCGGGATCTCAGGAAGCAGCGGACCACAAAATGCTATTTGAATGGGAAAGTGATCACTGCCTTGGAGGTCATCGACAGCCTGTTCATCCGGAGACCACAAAGATAGATCGAGACCGGAAAATGAAGCGGTTCTCGGGCAGTGATGTGTAAACTCGCCCACATTTAGGACACCTATCTCCAGCTCGTTGATCAGCTCGGCAAGGAATTAACTCCTGGGATTAATCGCATCTTCTCCCTAGAGGTGGAGTCTACCGTTCAGACCTCCGAGCAAGAGAAAGCGCCTCGATAACCGTGCCACGACGCGGTAGAAGTGCCCCGCGTCGATGTCGGCTGACGGTGGAATCTACGCAGAAGTAACAGTATACTCGTACCTCCTATCCAGGTTCAGCTGCACAGCTCCTGCCTGAAATGAGGGATCTAAAGATAAGAGAAGAACCAAGACAACATGTCGGGTGTAAATAGAGCATCCTCCCGCCCGCCCACCATCCCATGGTCGTGGGGTCGCAAAACCACTATACCCCGGGACGGTGGGCAGGGGGCACGCGTCCAGCATGGTCTCCTGCAAAATGATAGCTAACGTGGAACGCGAGGAGACGAGCCTCCGCAAATCCTTAAAGTTAGCCCAGAGCTCGCGGCAATTCCATTGAAGGAATATGCCCTATAGGCCTAGCTCGGAGGAGATGAGAGGGCCCTCTTCCAAGAGAAGACCATGACAGGAATGTCCGTATGCTTCCCGGAGGCAAAACTCCGGGCGCGGTTGGCTGGACAATGCGCTGAAGGCACTGTCGTCTTCGAGGAATTATTGGCAGGGTTGGCAAAAAAAAACAATAAAACACCGGGTTTTATTCTGTTTGTTTTTTTCAAATCTCGGGTTTTTTAAAAAAACAAACACTACAAGCATTAGAATAACATAGAAAAAGATTAGTTATCTCTATTTTTATAATATTAATAATTAATTAGTTTAATAATTATATTAAGGTGAGAACAGATCACAGTAACAGATCACTGATCGAGAATTGTGGGTACCCATGATAGCCATAACCTGTAGAAGGATAGATGAATTATGAGTCAGGATCAGAGAAATAATCTTAATTTGATACATATTTGTTTAAATTATAAACATAAATATGCATTTTGAATAAAATAATGATTATTAGCATTCATGTCTTGAAGATAAAGTGTAATTGTGAAAAAAGACGGGTTTTTGCAAATTTCACTTGAAAAAGCCCCCAAAACCCCGGGAAGAAAACCTTGGTTTTTAGCGCTGTTTTTTTTTTTTATTTACCAACCTTGCGTATCGGGGGAGGTTGGAATCGCCATGCGAGTCTTGTCTCCCTCTCTTTTCGAGGATCCACCGTCTATGAGCCACCCAGCCAACAACTGGGGGTCTGGGCGAAGGAGCCGAAGCTCCTTTAGTGCTGTGCTCCTTTCGGGAAGCAGCTTTAGGAACCCCGGAAGATGGCTTAACTACAATCTTCAGGGATGTTGCCTACTGTGAGTCTAATGACTCAGTGGAGGTGCGTGACCGTTTCGACTTACGTGAAACGGACACGCTGACGGAAGGGATGGGAGCCCGGGTTTTAGCCGGGACTGGGTGTGAACCCTTTGTGCCGTTAGCTCTATCAGGGGAGCGCCCCGGGTGGGTAGAACCCCCAGAAGGATTCAGGATGGGCGCGGAAACGGCCGTGCTCGTAGGCCTAGAGGGACTAGGAGCAGGGGATTTCTTTATCGACATTGAGGCATAGGAGGTCTCAGGCAGTGCCGGGCGCACCAGAACTAAGTCCTTAGCCTCACGAAATGAGACACGCACCACATTGCTTCGAATAAGTGGGGTGATGCTATCTGTAATTGACACTCTTGGCCACACACGATTTGGAATTATCGTGTGCGGCCTTAGAGCAACTTACACAGACTTCGGGTAAGCCCGAGTTTGCACGTCGACAGGAATGATTAGTATGGCCGAAGCGGTAACAGTATTAGCACTTCTGCGGCAGTGGCACGAATGCCTTCACGTGGTAGCGATACCAACCGGCAAACACCGATGCAGGGAGCTTGTCACAGTCAAACGTGACAAAGAGACTAGGGGTGGGTCTCTAGGCCCCTCCCTGTTTTCTCATCACACGTTCGACCTTGACAGCCCCATGGTCAGCGAGCTCTGATGTCATCTATGGAGTAGTTCACGAATTCCTTCGCATAAACTACTCCTTCCACAAAGTTCATTGCAGAGTGTGGCGTCACACTCACCGGTGTGCCATCTAGTATCCGAAGGGCACTAATCATGGCCGCCTCGGATGGAATCGATGCATTCGCCAAAAGGCTCCCGTCCGAGAAACTGGTTACCTTCGACTCTCTACTAATTACACTAGCTAGAGCTCTCCTCTGATGGATTATGTTGCCCTTAGCCAACATGTTACCATCAGTGGAACGAATAATAAGGAAGCGTTTGAAGCTACTAGGCGCGAAAACGCCAAGTAGCCTCTGAATGAGAGGCCCGGCGTAATCCATGCTCCGCTCTGCGCAGTTACTTTCTTCGTCTGGGACTTCCCACCTGGGGGAGCAACGGGTCCGGACGTGCCGATCTTGTCTTGGTCGCTTACCGAAATGACAGCAGACCCATCCATCCACGCAGCTCCCGCGGAGGGAGAGGAGCCCTGAGTCTTTTCCGTCTTTTTCCTGTTCTTTTTCTTTTTTTGGAGAGGAGAGCGGGGAATTATCCCGTTTCTTTCCTCCGCCGGCAGGAGACTCTAGGCCAGATGGGCCGGCCTCGGCAAGATCCTTCTCTGAAATGGAGAATATCTTGCCTATCATATGAGCAACAGCTGGGAGAGGAGATCCCTCCTCTCCTTGTGAGGCATCAGGAACCCGAACCGCCTGAGGAGGAGCTTGCATAGGGGCGGACACGGGTTCTGTGCTTGGCACCTGGCCCAGGTTCGACCCCATGGGAGATCCCACCCTCTGAGGTGGGGCTAACTCAGGGACCATGTCCATCTTAAGGGGTGGCCTTTATGTGCCCCCCCCCCCTCCCGAGACACCACAGATCTTATTCGAGGTATCTTTTTTACCTAATGCCGGCGAACCAGCATCCATCGAGGAAGAGAGGGCGGCTCCGACGATGGTTGAGGGAAAGGTAAAGAGGAAGTATTCTTTTTTAATTCATCATTGGGTATGGTGACTCCTTTTTTTTAGCACAGGACGCAAACGCTCATCACCCCACGCAATAGCCCGCTCTGCGATGGGTGAACATGGGGCCTGCAAACCCAGCTGCCGCAATTTGAGGCCACTCCTCCCGCCTAGTGATCTGGCAGCCTATCGGCATGCCGGCTCCACTTTAGGCACGGCGTAAAGTCGATAGACTGTGAAAAGGGGAGAGAAAGGGTGTGTGAGGAAGGTGAGGGTGGGGCTTAATCAGGTTGTAAAAATCTCCCCTCTCAAAACCACTGCTCAGGGGTGAAGGGGCCTTGTCCCCTCCCCCCTCAGCCCCGATTTGGGATGGTTAGATAAGAAAAAACTGGTCGGCAACTACCCTGTGAATTTAGAGGCCGACCAGAGAAAGTTGTAGTAGAGATTGTATGCAAAGTGACGAAGTAAGGTAAGAGGACAAGGTGTCAGAAAGAAGGAGAGGAGGCTAAGCTGAGGCCTGACGGGGTGCTGAATCCCGTTAGCACGTCGGCCAGGAAGGCAAATCGCCGTGCCCCTTACGGGGTCCACCAATGACATATCTTGTACACTCCATCCTCCACTTTCTCGGACGCCCATGCTGTCTCCTTTCTATCACTCGATATCTATACACTCTCTTTACCAGCCGTTCTTCCTCCATTCTCTCTAGGTGACCATACCATCTTAACACACCTCTATCAGCTCTTTGAAGCAAACTCACTTTACTTCCACATCTCTCTCTCATTCTTTCGTTTCTCACCCTGTCAATCAAGCCCACACCACAAATACTTCTCAGACATTTCATTTCCATAACTTCAACCTTCCTCCTTTCCTTTGCACTCAACGCCTTTGTTTCACATCCTTAAAAAGCAATGGGAACAGTCACTCCCTCATACAATCCCATTTGCGCTTGCCTGTTCATTTGGTATCCATTTTGTGAGACTCCTTATAGCACCATATGCTTGCACTCCCTTTTCCATTCGCTGCAATATTTAATTTTCACCCCTTCGATCAGATGCCAGATCCACACCCAGATACTTAAAACACACATTTAGACTCACTTGGAGCCTACTCATTCCTTCTCTATTGCACCACATTACATTGCCTCTGCGTTCATTCACACTGAGCTTCATTCTGTCACACACAAACCCAAATGCATCGACCAGTGCCTGTAGTTTCTCTCTTTAGTCAGCCACCAGCACTGAATCATCCACAAACAACAATTGTTTTTGCTCGTACATCTCTCCCTTTTCACTCACTAATGCTGCACGCCTACCTCCGACTTTTGCTTTCACCTCTCTCACCACGCCATCCATATACAGATTGAACAGACAGGGTGACATCACGCATCCTTGTCTGAGTCCAGTTTATACACTGAACCAGTCACCTTCCTTTGTCCCAACCCTCACACATGCTTTACAGTCATCATAAAGCTTTTGATAGCTCTTATTAGTGTGCATTAAATCCCAAGCATTCTCAACATATTCCACATCCCCTTTCGCTCCACTCTGCCATACGCTTTCACCAGATCCATAATTGCCCTGTACACACATTTATTATTTTACAGGTACTTCTCACATAATATATTCTTTAAGCTAAAAATCTGATCTACACACCCTCTTCCGTTCCTAAACCCCCCTTGTTCCTCTCCAATCAGACTTTCCGTACACCTCCTAACTCTTTCACTCAAAACTCGTCAATATATACCTTTCTGGGCACACTCAACAGACATATACCACTATACCTACCACACTCATTTCTTTCACCCTTTCCCTTCTAAATAGGAACAATGCATGCATTCCTGCAATCTTCCGGCACACATCCCTGGTCAATACATACATTAAACAACATCACCAACCATTCTACTACACACTTTCCCCCCGGTTTCAGCCCCTCAATTTTTTTCCCTTCCACTTTCAGCATTTTTCCCTTTTCACTGCCAATTCCACTTCCATTTTGCTAATTCTTTCCCTCTCTCTAACTCTCCCTGATGTCATCCCACCTCTTCCAAGACATAAAGCTGTACTTCTCTACTATCTTCCACATTTAGGAAATTCTCAAAATATTCTCCCCATCTCTTCCTTACTTCTTCATCTGTATTGATTACTTCACCCCGGCTATCCTTAACTCTCATTGCTAGCGCCTCTTTCTTCTTTCTCACACAATTTGCTTCCTTCCAAAATTGCGTTTTATTCTCCCTAAAGCACCCAGACACTCTTTCACCCCACCTATCATTCGCTTCTCTACTCAGTTCAGCCACTCAATTTTTCATCTCTGTCGCTTCCTCTTATACTTTTCTTTGTTTTCTGCGCTTCTGTTCAGGCTAGTCCTGTTGAAAAATTCACGCTTCTCTTTCACTATCTCTTCCACTTCAGCATTTCATAATTCGCTACCCTTCTCCAAACACCATAAGTCCACATGCTTTCATGGCAGCTTTTTTTATGCTCTCACGCATTAACTTCCACATCCAAACCCTCAGACTCTTTTTTTACTTCCCACTCCCTTCCAACCAATTCTTTGTATTCTTCCTTGCACTTCGCTTCTTTCAGCTTATCCACCCTTACTACCTCCTTACTTGGCAAGATCCTTCGTTTGCCAACTCATTCACCCTTTACTCTTACTTCTGCTATCACCGGGTGATGGTCGGATAAGTCTCCCACCTCTTTACATCTAGATCCAAAACTCTCTTCACATTTTCTCTTCTTATCAGAACATAGTCTAACATGCTTCTTTCATCCTTAATCACCCACTTCTCCAACCTGCCTACCCATTCTTTCCAAAGTATACTTCTTGTGCTCTTTCTTTTTAAACCATGTGTTCCCAGCTACTATCTCTCCTTCAGTTGCTTCAGGCCCGACAATGAAAGCTCGGCCTCGAGCTCAAGACTGGAAGAGTGATCACAACTTGGATGAGACTGGCCAGGTTTGGATACATTCGGGACTGGGCTTGTGCAAGAGCACCTTCAAAGGAGTCAAACTTGATTGTTGACGAAAACCAGCGCTCTGCTTATGCCTTAACGAGGTTCAAGGCTTAGATGTCAGTCTCGTAAACTTTTGCCGCCTCCAGTATCTTGATAAAGAATTGGGCTATTACAGTTCTATCGCCCATGTCAATTTCTTAGCATTTTTCGCTGACAAGGTTGTTGTTTTATCTATTATCCTCGCTACCCCTCCACCGCAACTACTTATTCTGGCTTCCGTGTGTCCTGAGGAACCAACCTCCCTCCTTCCTTCTCTCCTCAGCAAAGACACGTTAACGTCTTAAATCGTTCCCTCCAAGTCTCTATCATATCTGATTCCATGTTCTTCCTCACCTCTTTAGTATTTTTAATGCCCTATCATCTTCCCTGCATATAGGAAGGGGGAGGCTTATAAACTGTAACAGTTGACTTGACACCTGAATACTTGGTACACATTCCTAACCCAGTGCCCCCTCTGCTCTGCTTCCCGGTAGTCTGAAACTAGATTGAGATTATCTGGGCCTTGTTTCATCTAGACATGTCACTTTTATTCTTGTTTTGGCCCCTTTATCTGCTGGCCTCTTCGCATCTCTCCTTTTTGAACGGCGGCGAATTTGGAAGATGAGTCGCCGGCCAGCAATGATGAGCCACTCATCTCTGGTTGGGGGAGTGTCACTCCCTCGTTTTTTGCTTATATTGCCCTTACCTTTCTTTTCTATTATTATCCCCCTCAGGGATGTGTCAGGTGTAGCAAGGAAGCCATGCTACAGCCGACATCTAGAGGTTTGTATCCTCTCCGAGCCCCAAGGCACAAAGTCTTGAGCTCTTTCAACCCAAATGCCTGCAGGAAGATCTGCTGCAATATATCTTCCACATAGTTTTACTTACCTTTTCTTCTCCACTTTCTTTACAGATCTCTACTTACAAAGTTTATGTGGGAGAAACCTTGGTAATTATATGATAAAAGTCTCAACTCTAGTTTGAAAGTAAAAACAAACAAACCATTTTAATGGTATATTTGATGAATATTATTTAAATCTGACCTTATTTTATGTGAAAATATAGAAAAGTCTACAAAAATGTAAGAACTAATTTTGCCAGACTTCAGTTTATGTGGACAAATATAAGGTTAAGTATGCTTGGTATTGTTGTTTCTTGCCGTGACCACTCTAATATGAACTTCGTGAAAGGAATAGTTTTAGCGAGGGAACTCGTGTACTTCTCCATAGATGACACCATCTTAGAGCTGTCCGACCAAGGAGCGGTCAAGGCCGAATGTGTGATGAGAAAACAGGGAGGGACCTCGAGACCAAGCCCTACACTCTTCGTCACGTTTGACTGTGACAAGCTCCCTGAGTGGGTGCGTGCCGGTTGGTCTCGCTACCACGTGAAGGCATTCGTGCCACTGCTGCGGATATGCTACTACTGTCACCACTGCGACCATACAAATCGCTACTATAGACGTGCAAAGCGAGTTTTCCCTAAGTCTGTGTAAGTTGTTCAAAGGCCGGGCACGATAAGTCCAAATCGTGTATGGGCAAATGTGTCAGTTGAGTTGAGCCGCAACTCGCATATTCAAAGCAATGTGGTGCATATTTCCTGGAGAGGGAAATCCAAGTTCAGGCTACCTATCTTCTCTCATTTCGCAAAGCTATGGACTAGGTCATGGCGCGCTCAGTGCTACCTGGAGCGTCTTATGCTCCTCCAGGTCTACGAACACGGTCGTTCCCGCGCCCAGTTGGAACCCTTCTGTAGATTCTACCCACCATGGTCGCTCTTCTAGGAGATATAGCGTCACAAAGGGTTCACTCACACCCAGCCTCGACTAAACCTAGGGCTTCCTCACCCCTACCTCACCCAGCGTGACCGTTTCCAGTAAGGCGAAATGGCCGCGCGCCTCCACCGAGTAGTTTGACTCACAGGAGGCAACAACCCTGAAGGTGGTCCTGTGGCCATCTTCCGGGTTTCCTAAAGCTGCCCCCAAAGGAAGGAAAGAACCAAAAGAGCTATGGCTCCTACATCCACACCCAGTGCTAAACTTGGTGACTCGAAAATGGTAGATCATCAAAATGAGGGACCCCCGCTTCCGAAGCCGCCCCGCCTGCCTAAGATTTTGAGGTGGAAGGAGGAAAAGACTCACATGGCGAGCCCAACCTCCCTTGATAATCCTCGAAGGCGACAGCGCTTGCAGCGCATTGCTCGGCCAACAGAGCCCGGAGTTTTCCCTCCGGAAATCATACGGCCATTCCCGTGAGGGTCTTGTCTTCGAAGAAGGCTGCCCCATCTAATCCGAACTAGACATGGAGGGTAAATTCCGTCAATGGAACTGCGGCGGACTCCGAGCCAACTGGGTGAAAATGCGAAGGTTTGTCTCATCCTGTTTTCCCTTAGCTATCTTTTTGCAGGAAACCATGCTGGGCGCGTACCCCTTGCCCACCATACCGGTATATACGGGTTTTACGACCCCACTACCAAGGGATATTAGCCAGGCAGGAGGATGCACCACTTACACCTTACATGATGTCTCCATTCTTCTATTTGCAATAAATATCTCCTTTCAGGCAGAAGCAGTGGAGCTACACCTGGAGAGGAGGTATATAAGTATCTTTATTTCTGCGTACATTCCCCCTTCAACCGACTTCGACGCATGGGACTTCCACTGCTTCATGGCACGTTTGCCGAGGCCCTTTCTCTTGCTCTGGTATTTAAACCATAGACACACCATCTGGGGAGAGTACTTGCCTACCTTATCGACGAGCTGGAGATAGGTATCCTAAATGTTGATGAATTTACGCATTACTGCCCGAGAGTCAATTCATTTTCCTGTCTTGATTTATCTTTGTGCTCTCCGGATACATAGCCTAATTTTGGGCGCGGGGGTAGTCGATGACCCCAATGGTACTAATCAATTTCCCATTCAAATATCATTTTCTGAACCGCTCCCTCCTGAGAGCTCCCTTCCCCCATGGAGATGGCTGGGGCGCGGTTATCCGCATTTCAGAAAATGCCTGATTTCTCTGTCTCAGTCGAGGAGTTTAGGTCGGGGATGAGACCGTTGAGTTATTCTCCAGCAGCACCATCCCCCTAGGGCCTAACTACAATTCCTAGAACGTATTGCCGTTGTGCACGCCGACCACTTTAGTAGACTTAGGGTTTCTTCTACCCGCGCCATGGATATTCTTCGTTCCGTGACATTCAGCACCTGGGATTCTGAAAGCGCTACTGCCTTATTTTTTTCTATCGAGCCTTTGTTCGTTCGAAGCTTGAGTACGGATATGAGTATTATGCATCCGCCTCCGAGCGTGTATTGCGGAAGGTGGACTCGATCCACCACACCGGCCTTCGCCTAGCAACCGGTGCCTCCCGCACTTCCCCCATTAAGAACCTACCTGTCGATGCTGGGGAAATGCCATTGGCTCTGCTTCGTCTACAGTGCATTATGCGCCTGTATGCGCGAGTCGATGAGGCCGCCAAAGAGTCCACGAGGAAAGGACGACCAGACCAGCGTTTGGCTCTTCCCCTTCACCGACTATATGGAATAAATTAGGGTTGGAAAAGAAGATGGGAACTTAAAGTTGGGTGCCATTGCGCCACGACTCTTCCCGTGGACCTCCGCCCCAATGCCAAGACGGCTTCAAGTAGCTTTCTGTCGTTTTCGAATTGGGCACAGTCGCGGGACGCGCCGCTTTTTGATGGAGAACTCGCTTGCCCTTTATTGCGACGACGGCGTTGACCGCAGACTGTTCGGCACATTCTTGTTGAATTTCCCAGTCTGGGAGATATTTGCGCCGCACGTTACCTGTCTCGGTATCGGAACGAGCGGGGTCGCTGCCATTTGTCCCTTGTACTCGGGACGGGTTCATTTACACAGACGTGTGGACTACCTGACTTTGTGGAGGAGGCTTGTCTCCTCCATTTTCTTTGACCCTCTTTGTTGTAGGTCACATTTTTTTGTGCCGGGGTAGTCTGGCCTCCTCCCGACACCTGAGCGTGCTTCCTTCTTCTTCTTGCTTTTTTCTTTTTTGCCTTTGATTTTTTATATTTTTGTTATTTAGGTTTTGTCTTTTTTTTGTAGTTTTAATCACAACAATAATAACATATTTGAATTACTCTTATCCAAACACAAAATTTTAGAACCTATCAGTGAAGGAATTGACCAAAATTCATTTTTACCCCAGAGAATGACGCACCCTACCCTTGCAGAGAAGAGTACTCTCAAAATGTATCAATTCAAGATAAGGACTGACAAGGCTCCTAGCAAAGAAGAGAACTGGAAATTCATCAATTCAAGAAAAGCACTGCCAACGACCACTAACAAAACTCGCAAAACTCATCAAGTTAAGATACGCACTACCAACGACCACTAACAAAGAAGATCACTCACAAAACTCATTAAGTTAAGATACGCACTGCTAACGACCAATAGGTCAAAAGATCAATCTCAAAATTCATCAATTCAAGATAAGTACTGCCAACGGCCAATAGCAAAGAAGATCACTCTCAAAATTCAAGTTAAGATTACCTGTCAACGATTACTAGCCAAGAATAGGCCTCTCAAATTTCATCAAAGTCAATATAAACATTTCGAATAGTGAACATTTTGGGGGGGAAATTGGTTAGGTTAGGTTTTTTGGGTTTGGCGAAAGTGCTTGGGAAGTTAGGTTAGATTGTTTTAAGCTTTAAATAAAATTATAGCCATTTGAAATGGTTGGCTTTCAAACCTCTGCATTAATTTAAACCATGTAGGAACTTTTCATATTCTCACCATTTTTGACGGGTATAATTGAAATAAAATCGTTTTACAACTATTCGCCATTGGTTTATTTTTTTTTAACCAAACCTAAGCTGACCCAGCATAACATAAGTTGTAAGTCTAAGAATTCCCAGCATCACTAGATCAGATGAGCACTACCCAAATTAAGCAATATAAGCGCTCACTTTCTTCAGGAGCTGCCAAGTGTAGGCCATGAATGGTCTTTTGCAGTCTCCTTCTTTTCTTATGTTATGTTCTTATAAGAGTACCTATCTGCATTTCATCCTAGATGCATTTATAATGATATTAGGTTCTAATTAAAAAAATATATATATTTAATGAATCCGAGGGGGTTTTATAGTGAATAATTTTGTTGTGTTGCAAGAGCGTTCAATACAAATACGAATGACCCCCAAAATACAGGTCTGCACACACTTTTTGTGATATATCCTTCATTCATTCACTAATCACCTTTACTTTGCAGGACATGACAGAAGCACCGCCTGTGAACACAACTAGATCTCAATGGGCACTCCAGCAAAGAATATACTACATCAAACATTACTACAAGACAGGCTCGTTCAAGAAAGTGCAGGACACTTTCGTGCTTCAGTTCGAATGTGAAAACCCCCCTCCAATAGCACAATTCAGGGCTGGGTGGCCCATTTCGAGCACTATGGGACAGTGGAGAAGCTCAATGCAGCCAGTGACAACCATCCAAGCCATTCAGGACGCCCCAGGAAACGTACAGCTGAGCTGGTCGAGGGCGTGAGACTGTCAGTTCAGCAGAGTCCAAAACGCTCTGTACGCAAGCGAAGTCAGTCCCTCAGTATATCCCGTGAGACTTGCAGGAGAGGGCTAGTAATAGATATAAAGGCCTACCCATACAGAATACAGACGAAACAGACCCTTACAGCCTCAGACAAGGAGCAGAGAAAGGCTATGGCAGTCAAGATACTGTAGAAGATTCAGGAGATCCCAACTTTCCTTAACCTCCTTTGGACCTCAGATGAAGCTCACTTCCATCTTGAAGGAAAGGTAAACTCGAAGAAAAATGTCTTCTGGGCGACCTATAGACAAAATGAGGTAGCTACCAAGCCCCTACACTCCCTTAAGTGCATGGTATACACTGCAATCTCAGCCAGAGCCATCATCGGACCATTCTTGTTTGATGAATCTGGCGCGACAGTGACAGTCTCCAAGGAACGGTATGTTGAGGTCGTCAAAACCTTCAAGAGGGAATTGTAGACCCTGTTACCGTCGCTTATGGGAAAGTTCTGGTTCCAGCAACTTTGGTGTCCGTGTGATCAGTCTCAAGACTGATTTTGAGTGGGCACCTCACAGCCCAGACATTAGCCCCCCAGATTTCTTTCTATGGGGCTATCTTAAAGACAGAGTGCACGCAGGGAGACCTAGGACCATCACAGAACTCAAGGAAGCCATTAGGTAGTAGATCAGAGCCATTAGTCGGTTGGTTTGTAAGGACGTCATGGTCAACTTTACGCTGCGCCTTAAGAAATGCACAGAGCTAAATGGAGGTCATCTCTAACACGCGCTCTAGAATTAAAAAGAAAAGTCCAAAGACTCTTATGTTTTGATATGATGTTTTTAAACACAATAAACTAGTTATCACCAAAGTTTCATTAAATCCTTGCAGAAAATTAAGAAATTAGGCCTATCGAAATTTGGGGCCCGTTTTAGGGGGGTCACCCTGTACTAGAAACAAGAAAAAGCTTTGATTCATTAAGCTTCGAAGTTTTCCACTATGCCCTCCTATTATTACACTAGCCCTCTCTGCAGTGCTTGATTTAACATTTCTTAAAAAATATGAACTCACTTCGAGGTTTTTTAGTGTTTTTTGACAACCGATGCCAGACTGAATAAGAATAAGTGGAGTGTTGATTGTTCCAGCACTCAAAATAACTTCTCCTCTCGCGAATGCCGTTCCATTTAGTTTGATGTTATCCCACTGGAAGTATTCAATACCAACAGCTCTTTTGCCATCCCATACGATCTGGAATAAAAGCTACATTGCAATTTATATCAAAAAATCATGCCAATTTTTTCCAGCCAAATGAAACTTCCAGAGAGCCGAATATTTTCAAGGAATTTATCTTATTATTTTCCCCTTCTAATAATTAATATTTTAAGAAAAAAGGGTTTATCTTTATTAATACAGTCATGTCATAACGAGCTACTATTTTCCAATAGGAAACGAAAGACAATTATATGATATATGATAATCAAACTAGCTTATACAGTCAATGCCATAATACTTGGCGCGAAAACAGCGCGACAAATATTAAAGCGTTTTTTAACAAACTCCTCCAAAAGGTACCTAAGGGAAGGGTCATATTACTTGATGTGCGAATCAGGTGTGGTGGGGTAACAAGAGACAGCGCAGCTAGGCAGCCAAGCTTCACTTTTCTTCTAGTGTTCGTACTACTTAGAGGTCGTGCAGTTTGGGGGTGTGGGCGTGAAATGTATTCTTTTCGCGTGTGGGGCTATCCTGTTTAGTGTTGTGTTTTGGCTATGGGTGGGGTTAAAGGACTTAAAATATGACCAGGTGGCAATCATAGTATCATTATTTAAGACTTGTGCTGATGAACTACCGCTTAACAAAGAATTCGCCACTTGGACAGCTGATATACTGCTCTCATTAAGCTTGGTAAAGCAGACTCACAGCAAACATTCAACCCTTTCTCGACCGAAGATGATCTTAAGGACGACTCTCTGAAGGAATCAGCTCACCTCATTTTCATCAACGGCTCAAGAAAGGAATTAATACGAGAATACTAACTCGTATAGGAGCATCAAAAGGAACCTGCACTTCACCTCAATTTCATCATTTTCCATCCTCATTTTTCATTTTCATCTATCGTCTCCGTCACCTTTTCCTCTCCCACGCCCCAAAATCCGCCCATACAGGGGGGTACTAAAAAGAGAAAATAATACATTTTTAAGGTCGGTCATATATATCACCATGACTGCCTAATTCCCCCGCCCCCAAGCGCAACCTAAGCCTAATGCTTTGACTGGTGGACGTGGTCATTTCAACCTCATTCCAACTATGCAGAGCAGTTGCGACTGCATAATTAGGGGTACGGGAGGAAGGTTGGAGGATTAGCCCACTACTAGATTCCCGTACCAGAGGAGCCCCCGGACAATGGGCCGGGTTGCAACCTCTGCATGGGAGTCTAACCACTCCACCTGTTAGGGGCTCCCAAGACCAATGAGGGGCATACAACCATCTTAGTGCATAAAGGAAGCAACCGCGGTTTTTAATTCTCTCGAGGCAGCGGCACCCCCGGTTAGCGATAGTTGATTCCGCGCTAACCAGCAATAAGTCTGTCACATTTCACTCCTTGAGAGGAGCCCACCCGGGTCCACCCAGCAATTCATCCATCATCAGCCAAATTAGTAAGGAGGGAATACTATGAAGGGCAAGGAACCACACAGCACACAAATGAAAGAAAATTTGGAGTACCGAAGACTTTTTCTGAGAACTACTGAACCGGAGAAACATAAACCGGAAAGAGGATTACTCATTAGAACTCTTTACACCGAACTGAAGACCGCCCTCACAAAACTCATTGACGTGCCTAATGGCTACATCGCTTTAGGTTACAGGCAGGACGACGTTGAACGCCTAGTAGCACCGAACGGGCTAAGGGCACTAAACAACATCGGCCTGGCAGCAAAACTGCCGCCCCAACTACTAGCCAACCGTTCATTCGTCTGTCGTAAGGTCGACCAACCTCTATATGGGGTCACACACCAAAGAAGAATTAGTAAAAAAAATCGAAAGAGAAAATCAGCTTATCAAAATAACGGAATTGATCAAGTTTGGACACTACCACACACGTGTTTAAGGTCATCTGTACCACGGCAGAAATGGAAAATAGAGCAACGTGCAACGGAATACTCGGCTTCGGAATGATAATTCCACCGGAAAACATGGAAAAAGAAAAAAATACGAACGTACAAACATGTTTTCAATGCTATGCCATCGAAGACCATGTCACGAAACACTGCCCACACAAGGACAGGAAAATTTGTTCCGAGTGTGGTAAAATCGGCCACGTTTTTCGCGAATGCAAAGAGGAGACAAAGAAATATATTAACTGCCAAGGTCCTCACAGAACAATGGCAGTTAATTGCCCTAAAAGGAAAGAGGTGATAAATAGAAAACAACAACAGGAAAGGAAGGAAAAAGAAAAAATAAACAATAAAACCTACGCAACCTACGCATATGCACAACATCGCACAGCCGGGGACTTTTGCAGATACATTTAGCCTCCTATTCGAGAAAAACGGAATAAGAAAGATGTGGTTCCCGCACAACCCTCCATCAGCCCTAATATATGGAGTAACGGTGGGCAAAACACTTCAGGTGAAAGACATGTTAGAAGCCAGAGCAAAGTTGCTAATAAGGAAACGCCTGAAGAAACTGACGAATCGAATCAAGAAGGGAACGAAACTGAAAGCACTGACAAGGAGACAGAATCGAAAAAGCAAACACAAAAGAAAACAAAGAGGTCAAACAAAAGAGAAATAAAAAACACAGCAAGCTCAACGGACTCCGAATCGGAGAACGACAAAGAGGAGGGTTGTAAATTTGAAGCCAGGGACTTCAAAATGAACGTCTTTGTACACGAAGCGTATCCCCTACCAAAAGAAGCAAAACCCACTGACATCAAAAGAGGGATCGAAAGAGGAACATGTAAATGGACTTACGTCTCGGGCCACGACGAATCATCCATCGAAAAACTAATCGATGAAAATCGAATCCGATTCTTCCCCAGCGACAAAGGAAACTTTTGATCAAGTAATAAATGGAAGTCGGAAGTCGACAAAAACAAGGCGAGGATCAAATAAAACAAAAATAAATACAAAAGAAAATGGACCGCACCAACAGCAAACTAAAAATACTTCATTTGAATACAGATGGGTGGAAAAACAAGTCCATCCAATATGGAAATATCTTCCACCAAATAGACCCTGATATTATTACAGTCTCAGAACATGGACTCAACAATGTTGACCCAATGAAAATACACAACTTCGAAATAATAAAGAAAAGTCCCACACGGTGAAAGATATGCCGGCACCGCAATCACCATTGAAAAGGGGTATACGATACGCCCAGGAACGAGAGGTTGATGAGACTTATGCTGCTGTTACAGTGGAAATGGAGTACTTTCCCCTCACGATAGCAGTGGCTTACCAACCACCTCGCAGCTCGTACATTCCGATCCATTCAGTAATGGAAATATTCAATAAGAATTATCCAACCCTATTGTTGGGGGATCTGAATGCAAGATTGCAGGAATCTGGTTACAGAACAACAAACAATGCGGGACAAAATCTAAAACTCCTGATGGCCAGAAATATCCTAAAACGAGCAGGACCAGAATTCCCAACCTATATAACCGGCAGAGCATCGACCAAACCAGACATTCTACAAACAAGTCCTAACCTTCTATACAATATATATATGAAACCAGTCCCTGTTCCATGCAGCGACCACATTGGAATTTTGGTGACCAGAATCTAAACAGGTCCCAATAAAACCTCGGATGTTCTACAGAAGGGCAAACTGGGAAACATATACAACAATGCTGGAAGGTTATACTCAACTGGAACTGGACGGGAAGAACCTGGAATAACTAGAAGAAATAACCGAAGCATTAATTGAGAAAATCTCTGAAGCTGACGCTCCCTCGCCCAAAATGGACGGAGGAAATGAGGAGAAAAGCCAGGAATATTAAGTAAATATACGCAGAAATTAAAGATGCGGTTACTAACCGACAAAAGATTAAAGACCTAAAACGCTAAAAAAGCGAGATGATCTTACTCATAGAGGAGGACCAAGAGGATATCGGGAAACACTCATAAGAAAAATAGAGGACATTGAACAACCAAACAGAGCATGGAAATTGATTAGTATGATAAAAGACAAACCACCAAGAAAAAGAATACGAATTAAGAATGAAAAAAGGGAATTTTTAAAAAGTAACGAAGAAATAGAGAATAAATTTAAAGAACATTGGAACAAAGTATACACCATTGAAGAGGAAGATAACCAAAGATACGATAGAGAGACGGAGGAAAAATCTTACTCACAAACCGGGATATAATAACTCCAGCAGAAAGAGTGGACTATAGATTACAAGAGAACGAAGGAATAGGAGACAAAATCACAATAGAAGAACTAAAAATAGCCATCAGTTCGTTTAAACAAAAGGCTCCCGAGAAAACAGCCTCACGAATTATAATTATAGGAGAGCTCGTGGAAACATTATACTCGTAAAGGGTCATAACAGACCTCTTCAACGCTTACCTTAATATAGGAGCGTACCCGGAGAAGTTCAAGCTAGCTAAGATGGTGTTCCTGCTAAGACAAGGGAAACCACCCCAGCAAGTTTCCAGCTACAGGTCAATCTCACTACTAAACTTTCTGGGAAAAGTTTTCGAAAAAATATTAAATACAAGATTGGTCGATTTCCTCGAAGAAAACGACAAATACAACGAACATCAATAGGGATTCCGAAAGGAAAGAGATTTAATTATGACAATAGCCAAAAATAACGGAAAGAATCGCGCAGGTCAAAACAGAAAAGGGGTACGTAGACGTGGTCCTCCACGATGTAGAGAAGGTCTTCGATAAGGTCTGGGTTAAAGGACTCAAATGTAAGCATCTTCAACTGAGTCTCAGCATCAAGGTGGAAATAATGTTGGGCAACTACATCTCTAGTAAGAAAGCCTACATCCCATCGAGGATCACGAGGGACCGACTTTCCGTTTACAGATGGAGGTCCCACAAGGGAAGATATATGAGCCCCACCCTCTACGCAATCTTCACGGCTGATCTTCCGCTCCCAATAACACCGGGCTGCTTAAATATCCATACGCGGATGACATCAGCCAAATAATTCCATCACGATCCACGACCACAAGATGGCAGGTCAGAACAACCAAAAGAGAAAAAAAAAAATAATAAACAATTACGAAAACAAGTGGAAAATAAAGACCAACATCCACAAGTTCAAAATCATACTGATAACGAGGATAAAAAAGACCAAATTACCGTTGACGGTACAAACTATAATTACGTGACAGAGAGAAGTGTGCTGGGACTACACATTGGAGCAAATGGCTACCACGCTCATAAAAGGGCGAGGGTAGCCAAAGCCAGAGGTGGCCTAAGGCTGCTACACATCTTAAGCAATATGAGAATAAGATGTAAGAGAACTTTATACAAAGCATTCATAGACAAGAAGAATAGAAAGAAGACGCATTGGAGACTTAATAAAAATAGCAGGTATCGACCCGATAAACTTAAACCTGGAAAATAGGGCAAAGAAAATATGGGAAAAATCGAAGAAGAACGGCCCGAGATAATGAGTAGGAATCTGAGAATACAAAACGAAAACTATAGCCAGAAGCGGTTCCCAAGCAGTAGGTTTCACCTACGGGAAGCGGAAGAAGCAATATATACATGAGCATAAATACAAGAAAAAGATAAAAACAAGAAAACACAAGCAAGAAAAAAAAGACGAAGGCATGAATGGCTTAAATATATATATATATATATATATATATATATATATATATATATATATATATATATATATATATATATATATTCGTAAAAATTTATAGAAATACGTAAATTAGAACTAATGTACCTGAATTATTTTTTTTGAGGAGCCCATCTGGCGACCGGCTGCTTGAGCATAAGTCGCCGTACTCACTACAGCCTACGACTAGCCTATATTAAAAAACGAAACAAGTAATGGAGGCTCCGCTCTGCGCACTTTTGTCTTGATCTGGGAATGCTCACCCAGAGGAGCACCCGGGCCGGACGTGCCGATGTTGTCTTGGTCGCATACCGAAACGGCAGCGGCCCCGTCCGTCCGCGTGGCTCCTGCGGAGGGACAGAAGCCCCAAGTCTATTTCCTTTTTTTTCTATTTTTTTTTCTTTTTAGGAGAGGAGGGCGGGGAATGAACCCACTTCTTTCCTACGGCGACAGGAGCCCATAGGAGGCCAGATGGACCAGCCTCAGCAAGATCCTTCTCTGAAATAGAAAAGGTCTTGGTTGTCACAGGGGCAGCAGCCGGGGGAGGAAATCCCTCCTCTCCTTGTTAGGCCTCGGGGACCCAAGCCGTCTGAGGAGGAGCTTGCATAGGGGCAGACATGGGTTCGGCGTTCGGCACTGAGCCCGGGTTCGACCCCAATGAAGATCCTACCGTCTAGGGCTGGATCACCTCATGGACCGTGTCTATCTCAGGGAGTGGCCTCCATGTGGCCATTCCCCCTAAGCCAACATAGGTCACCTTCGAGGTACCTTTCATTGTGTCCTGGGCTGACGAACCGGCATTCGTCGAGGAAGGGAGGGTGGCAGGTATACTGACCCCCCGCAAGCTGGTCGCGCCCGCACGCAGTACATTAGGGGGCACAGACCGGCAGGCCATGCTATTCCTTTGGAGGATTGGTCCTATCGAACCACTCCCATCGGGAGCAGTCAATTTTGGACCCCCTGGGTGCTTTCTTGGCAGTCCTCTTAGTAAGTAAATATGGACTGCCGCTAGAGGAAGAAAGTTGCTCAAGGGCGACTTGAGAAAAGGGAGTAAGGGGGAGTATCCTGCACCCGAAGGCATAGGAGAGGAGTAAGTATCCTCTCCGGTCAGAAAAGTTTGGAGGGTCCCCTGTGAGAGCACAAGAGGGGTGAACCTCCTTTTCTACTCTGGAGTTACCCGATGATGCCTCCGACACTGGTAAAGGGGAATGGGAGAGAGGTTTGTTTATTAGGTTTCCATCATTGGGTATGGTGATCTTATAATAATCACGAGACGCGAACGCTAATCACCACACGCAATAGCCCGCTCTGCGAGGGGTGAACATGCCGCCGGTAAAACTAGCTGCCGCCATTTGAGGCCACTCCTCTCGCCTAGTGACCTGGCAGCCCAACACCCAGTCTCCTGGCAAATATATACTCACTACACAAACTTACCTCCCCCCTCCCCCGAAAAAAAACTCTCATGCTATCTACCTAACTATCATCCTCTTTACTTCTTTCACTAATTCATTTAACAAGAAGAGGCCAGGGAGGCCACGTGAGACCTAGAACAAGACTTTTAAGGTTGTCCAGAAGCAGGTGGAGGCTGACCCTAGGATCATGGCCAAGGAAATTAAGGAGAAGAATCCACAGCTGCTGAAGAAGACCTCTGTTATGACCATTCAGCGATGGCTCCGCGACGATATACATTTCGATGACCGCGTACCCCCAGGGTACGGCTTGCAAATTCCTCTCGAAAAGCAGGTCGCTTTTTCTACGAAATTCTTAGTTTTGGAGGGAGTGAAGTAGCAGGAGTTGTGGAGTGACGAGGCCACGTTTACCCTTACTAGGAACTGAGGGATGTAAGGTTAGAGTGAAGTGTGGGTCAGATCATCTTGACCCTAAGTGCACTCAGGCCACCGTGAAATACCCTGATATAGTTATGGTCTGGAATGCTTTCGGGTATCACAGCGTCAGCAAACTTGTGGTCTGTGTAAAGAACGTTACTGTGAACACGGAGAGGTACTTGGAGCTGCTTTACGACCCCTTGGATGATTGTTTTGACACTTGCTATGTAGAACGGTGCTCCTGCGAACAAGGCTAAGCTCATTAAGGTGTGGTTTGAATCTCTGGTTTGGACTACATAGAGGACTGGCCTGAGAATAGTTCAGATTTGAACCTCATTGAGAACCTCTTGTTCATCATAAAGAGGCGTCTACGGGGCCGCAGCACCTTCCCTGTGCCTAATACAGGCAATAGGATAATCACCTCCACGAGTTATGGAGTAGTTTTGATCCCTCCTTGCTCCAGAACCTCGCGCAGTCCGTCCCTAATCATATCCAAGAGTGTATCAGGAGTGTACCAAGTATTAATCCCTCGCTAAGTAACTGATAATCATTTTGCCTTTTATTTATGAGCACAACACTGAGTTGATGGGGGAGGGGAAGTCGTGCCAAGCATTATGACACTGACTGCATCAATTAATTCATTAACTCTTTTAATACGGCAAACTAATTAATTGCTTATTGATTTATATCTTCCTTTTAATTAATAAATGAAACAGAAAAAGCGTTCGGTGTTACTGAATAAGATGAGTTTGATTAGACAGGCTCTTTAAGTCCTGGTGTCGTCGTAAAAATAGATTTAAATAAACTGAGCCATTAGTAAAGAAAGCTAGGAAGCACTGATATAAGGAAAAGTCTATGAGAGATAGATTTATCTCTCACAGATATCTTTTGATGATACCGTGAGCATTATGATGATGAATTTATTCTTATCTAACCTTTGAGAAGGTTAAGTTCTAACTTTTAACTGTTTAAGCTCTCTATACACAGTTGGTCCTCGAGGCTTCTAATGTACTCTAGGCTTGACGAATTTTACCATCGCATTTTCTTCAAAACATTTTAATTATTCCTCTTTCTGTCTATCACCTGTTTCCTCAACCCCTCTTTCTTTACATCCATCATTTTGGGGGTACTTTTCGAAAATTAAAATTAAAAATAAATTGTCCACATGAATTAACAAGAACCTAAATCAATGGTTCCCTTACTAGCTTCTACCCCAAATAAATCGAGTTACTTTTAATTTCTTTCCTGCAAACATTTTCCAATTTTATTTCACAGGAGATTTACAGCGACTTAACAAGTGTGATTATTTGCTAAATTAAAAGTATTTTTTCATCGAAGTGAGGATGTGTTTTACCTTTGTAACTTGTGTGTTAAGCACAACATGAAGATTTTTTCTTCTTCCGAGAACAGGGCGAAGATAACCGTATGCAGTACTCCAACGCTTGCCATTGTCAATCATTGTTTCAGCTGCCATGAAGCCATAATCAATGTTCTCATTTAGGCTCCCAGTTGGTAAGCCTAAATCCGAAAGGTAAAATTAATTAAAACTCTATTAAATTGATGATTTAGCTAAAGTAGGAGATTTAGTAGTTTCGATGACTGGAGTTCTGTTCCTTCTTTTCCCTTGAAATTCCTAAGTTATTAAGATCTTCAGTTATTGAAAGGTCTTTTAGTTATAACCATCACATTCTTTTAATATTTCGACCAGTTGTGAGGTTTTGTTAGATATCGCAGTTTTCTATGAATCTATGAAAAGGCATTACATAGAATTTTAATTATTTTCCACTCTTCTTAACTTATTTTGTCTTTCTTCCAACAGTTTTATTGAAGATACCAAGATACCACATGGGACAGACTAACAAGGTGTTTTCCTATGAAGGGTAGTTTCATGAGCACATCATATATCTTCAAGATTAGCTAAGACAAAATTTGCAACTGTCCTGTTTTGTGGACACAATGCATTAATGGAATAAACTGCATACATCATCAACCAATAGACCTGTTGCAAAGAATTTATTTAAAATTATATATATTTTTCTCAGAAAAGCTATTAGATATTTTAAAATGCAAAATAATGTTCTTTTGTTAAAAAAACAAAAACAATAGTATAATTATTATAATTCAAAAGTTTGTCGAAAATAGAAATCAGCTGACATATACATAAATGTGTCTTATTTGGCCACGAAAGCAAAGAGGTTGCCCATCTCTGAGTTAAAGTGAGTTGATATAAATTAACCGACCAGAATTGGCGGGGCTGAGAATGAAAATTATGGATAAGTGAAGAAGATAAAGTGTACGAAAGCTTTGCTAAAGAGAAAATTACAAGAGGGGTAATTGTGATGATAGAGGACTAAAGGACAAGTTGGATGGGTAAAGTAAGGAAGCCGACCTGCCAATGTAGAGAAAAACCTTGGTAGGGGATAAGAAGGAAAATTAAGCTCTGCGGAGAGGACTGGACTGATCAAATACGTCTACTTCTCGGATAAAACATAACAAAGCAAAATTAGATGTCTATTTTGAAGCTTTTTACAAGTGTTTTCGTATGTTCTTTTAATTTGGTATATGATCTGGATTTTCCTTAACCGAAACAAGTTCTTAGAGTCAGCGAAGATACATAATTCCACAGGATGGCTAAGATTTGTAACTTTAATTACCCAAATACTTTGAATATGTTCATGGAGGCTTTAAACACACCTTCTATGTCCCATTATATATAGAATGATGATTTTATCCTTCATTTTGTTAATAGTGTTTTCTGCCCATTAATTTCCTTTGCTTTCACATCCTCGATTCATTGCCATGCATAGATAGATTCACCAAAGGGTGAAAGAGACTGGTACTTGCCTTATACTAACGTTCAACAACCAGAAACCCTTAAGAAAAATTATTAATTTTCTGACACTTGCCTAGTTCTTTGCCTGCCTGAAGGAAAGCCTTTGAAAGCACTGAATTTGCTGTTGTTTTACGCAATGGAGGTTCAAAGCATTGAACAACATCCTGCTTCTTCCTGCGGTGCTCATTAGTCCCATCTGTTGATCCACATTTTACTTCCTGAAGTCGATTTGAGCATTGGTCAGGAGTCTGTGAGATCCATGTTTATTAATTCTACTTAGAAATTCTTAAGCCTCGATGATACTACATATACTAAAAAAAGCTGATTATTTAAAGTTAACCAAACTAATAATCATATTAATATGAAGGGACAAAAAACACGTATATTTTTATTGTGTGTAGGTGGTAATAAAACAAATTGAGAAAAAGGCAGTAAAGTTTAAAAATATTGAAGTTGGAGATTTGAGAAGGTAGAATGGGGTGTTAAAATTGCGAAGAGTAAAAAAGTTTAAAGAGGGGGAATAGAAGGCTGCAAGTTAAGGAATTAACCAAAGTCATCGATTGAAGTAGCTCTCAGATTGGTGACCGTGTGAGCAGTAGATAATCGCGCTTTCGAGAAAGAGCTTGAGCTTCAGAGGTAACTAGAACTTAAAAAGTGTTGGGAAAGAAAACGGAATGGGGGAGAAAGATAAATGAGGCAGTAATTAATCCAATGCTACCACCACACCATGTAGCTCTTAGCGTGAATGGACGAATAACCATGGAAGAGACGGCTGCACAAATGCCATTGGTATTTATTTGTCGTGTATAACACTTCATTAGCTAAAGCAAGTCATGAATTACATTTAAGGAGCCCTAAATGTTTCGTATCATCTGTAAACATTCTTCTATCTGGATTTGTCCTGATTTGTGTACTTAAATGGCGTAACTACCGTTGAATGAGTAGAATATTCTAATCCTAAGCCTTAGAATATTTTACGCATTCCACGATAGTTACGCCATTTACGTGGACAAATCAAGATAGAAGAATGTTTACAGATGATACGAAACATACCCAATTGTGGGTAAATGTGTAAGACATTGAGCATCTAGCATAATTATATATTTTTAATCAATTTACTGTAAAGGGTCTGTACACTCATGCTAACTTATAAAATAACCTGCATTATAATCTTGTTTTTACTTTATGCACATCTTGTGAGCAAAATAGAAGGTAGGCAACCAAGCAGTTCTCACCTAGATGTAATCAAGTCGATTATTACACTATCTTTCCCAGTTGTTTTATTATTTTTCATGCTCTTAAGTGAGTGAATCTTTTTCACTTTTTATGGACTGCCACCACATTTATTGAGAAGCTGATATCCAAGGTCTGGTGTTCATTATGATAATAAAGATTCAATTCTCCGACTCCTTCAATGACTTTCTTTGTTTGTGATTATAGTCCCTGGTTTCTTCAATTGGTCTTTTAGATAGAGTTGTAGGAAAGGGATCGAAGAAAAACTAAAGAATGAAAGTAGCGTAGACAAGTTGCGAACAGTTTCCAGCGTCGTCAGACTAATGTCGGCGAGCGGCAAATCCAGTGTGTCATCCTGCGGAGTCTCAAAAAAAAGACTCATTCAAGCGAATCTTTTAAAGCGCTCGCTTGCACTTCTCAGCACGCTATATTCTTGTTTCATTTATTTTACTGATTTATCGTTTTAAATATTTTTTTCTTCATCAGACTTGTATGTTTTATTAGTTTCGGTAATCATTTTGTGTTCATTTTATTCGATTCTTTCTCACACTCACCTTTTCGTTTCATTTTTTTTCTCTTATCTCAAAAATCCTGAGGAACCTTACTCATTCTTGTGTTAGAGGACCTCATCTCGATGTCAGGTACCAAAGATGTACATTAAAAAAGTATATTTCTTAAATTTTTGTCGTAATTGTCTTGGGAGAATTCTGTTACTTCATTATTAACTTCTTTAAATTTGTAAGCTGGTGAAATTTGAATGGTATTTAGTCTGCATTCGGTAGCTAATGAAATGTTCTTTTTGAAGTTTATGTAATCGAATTAATTTTTCTCTTTATTTGGTGCGCCCTAATGAGCGAAATATAATCAAGTTTTAAATTACATTATCAATTGAAAATCTTTGCAACACAAAGTAATTTATTTACCCTGGGATCAGAATTATTATATTTTTTATTTCAGTATTTTCGTATGTTTCTCCGTACGCACATTCCCGATGGATTTCACATTCCTACATGAATGAGGTAAATGAACACGAAAGAATGAATGAAGTCAGATAGAACAAGGGAGGAAACGGACCAGTAAGAAAGACAGGGGTCAGTTTATAACCAACGGACGTAAGAATGAACTGATCGAGTTAGCTAACTATGAACGCTAAGAAGGTGAAGATCGCATAACACATGCGCTGTTGTCATACACGAGAATTCCTAAGCTTTTGTAACTCACCAGAAGGGGTTGATACCCGAGTCTTCCGACCCACCTTAATTAGCTTTGGGCGGAGCCTGAGGCACTCCGCCCGGTTGGCATACTTAAGTACCGAATCGAAAGACCAGCCTCGAGCTCCGTATTCTTTCTCCCACAGGTCGTAGTCCTGCGGGGAACCGAACGTGTGGATATTGAAGTTAATCTGGCCAGAACCACCCAGCACCTTTCCTCGTGGCCAGTAAGACTCCTGTGGAAGGAAGGAAATCATTTTAACGAGAGCAAAAATAAAGGGAACAAACATCTTCGCCGGAAAGTTCGCAAAAAAAGTGGAGAATTTAGGGAAGGTAAAAATGTATGAACAGCCAGAGTAGGTTTCTAGTGGCTCAGGTGGGCGCGCAACTCTCTCGAATCTCTCCAGTCCCCTCCTAGGGTCCAAAATGAGTAGGAGAGAATGACTCCCTCAAAAAGATTTTTTTTCATTGTGGTACCCATCTGGCGACTGCCTTCCCTCAAAAGGGGGAAAGAGGGGGGGAACCCTTCATTATTTCTTGTACTCTTCATACGGGTTCGGTCCTTCACACTTCGAGTGGCCTCGCCCCACCCCGCCCCCTCCTTCCCTCCTAGAACTTTGCATTCTGTTAATGGGATTTTGATGTTTAATGTTGCCCATGTCTTTGTCTTCTGTCTCTCCTCACTCTTTTTTTTCGCACGTTGAATCATGCCCTCTTTGGATTACACAACGAAGAAGGGGATATGCTTTCGTTGTGAAACGACAGCCAGGTTTAGGAGAGTTTCCCTTTCTTATGTCTTCGCGTCTTCTAGTACTCTGAGCCTACGACCTTCTCCATTTTGTCGTGCCCTCCAAGCCCCAATGTCCGCACTTCCTCTATTAATAGATCGTTTCTTTTTACGATCTTTCTGCGTGCGATGCCCTCATTGGTTGTTGCTTTAGATCTAAACCTGCGTTTCCTCGGTTTGCCAATATCTATTAAAAACGTCGGGGTGAGATGTCATCGATGGTTTCCCCTTTGTATTTGCTTATAATTATTACACCATTTTCCTTTAATTAATTATTTGCCCCACTCATTCTTTGCCTCTGGCGGAATCGCCCGAACGGACAATGAAACCAACATAAAGATCAAATTGACAACCACTGGCATTAGGGCACTGAGCCTCATCCCCGCATGGGGCGGGAGGAGCAAAACGAACCAGGAGAGTTGGGCACCCTTCATGTCTGACAAGGCAACCACCAGGTGCATTTCGGATAGTGTAAGACTGAAAATTTCATCCTGCTAATTCTGTAGTTGGAGGAGTGATGTGTTGTGTGTGCGCATAAACAATTGTGGTGTTGTAATGAGTTGTGTGTGATGATCCATGCAATGCGGGTGGAAGTGCCACTGCACCTATGGTAGACTCGGCAGCGGGCGCTCCCGCTCTCTACGGGACTCGACCCTGGTACAGAGACGTCGAAACTCAGCGCCTTATCCACGAAACCACCACCACCACCTTCTTTCTTCTCCTCTTCCTCTTCATCCTCTTCCTCTTTATCTTCTTTCACTTCATCCTCGTCTTCTTCCTCTTCCTCTTCTTACTCGTCTTCCTCCTATTCTTATTCCTTATCTTCCTCCTCCTCTCCCTCTTATTCAGCCTCGTCCAAATCTTACTCTTCTTCCCCCTCTTACTCCTCTTCATCATCCTTCCTCATCCTCCTAATTTTCATCCTGTTCTTCCTCCTCTCCCTCTTCATCTTATTCATCCTAATCCACAAACTCTTCCTCCTCATCTTCATCCACATCCTCTTCCTCCTCATAATCACTAAAACCTTCCTCCTCCTCTTCATAATCCCCCTTCTCCTTTTCTTCCTCTTCGTCCACCGCTTTTCGCGTTCTTCTTCCTCTTTATCCTCCTCCTGCTCATCTTTTTCTTATTCATCCCCCTCTTCATCCACCTCCTCTTCATCTACCTCATCTTCATCCACCTCCTCTTGATCATCATAGTCATCCTAACTTTCCTCCTCTTTTTCCTGCTCCTCCACCTCTTTCTTTCCCTCTTCCTCTTCCTTATCACTTCAGCCCTCTCCTTTCTCCTCCTTCTTCCTGCTTACCTCTCCTTTCTCTCCTTCCTCCTCCTCCTCCTCCTCCTCCTCCTCCTCCTCCTCCTCCTCCTCCTCCTCCTCTTGATCCTCCTTTTTACTCTACTCCTCTACCACTTCATCCCCCTCCTCTTCATCCTCCGCCTCATAATCATAACCTTCATCCTCTTTATCCTCATCTTCTTTCTCGTACTCGTCTTCTTCCTCCTCCTTCTTCCCTTCCCTATCCTCCTCTTCACCCTCGGCTCCTCATCCTCTCCATATTAATATATTTATAACCACCCTCTTCATCATCATCCACAGGTTCTTTATCATCATACTCATCCCCTTCATCCTCGTTCTAATCATCCTCATCCTCTTCATCATCATCCTCTTCCACATGTTTCTCTTTAATCTTCCTACTCTTCCACCTCATATCCCTCATCCCCTTCATGTTACTACTCATCCTCCTCTTTCTTCTCCCCGGTTTCTCCTTCTCTTGCTCTACCTCCTCCTCTTCCTTCTCTTCTTCATATTGCTTTTCTCTTCCTCCTTTTCCGCCTCCTCTTCCTCTTATGCCTCCTCCCAATCCCACCCTTCCTCCTTCTATTCCTCCTCCTCCGCCTTCTCTTCCCCCTCTTCATTATCCTTTTCCTCCTCCTCTTTTTCTTCTTCCTCCTCCTCTTCCTCCTTCTCATCCTGTTCCCCATACTCCTTCTCTTATTCCCCCTCCTTCTTCTCTTCATCCTACTTTCTCATTATTACCATCCTTCATGCTCTAACTCATCATCCTAATATCCATCCTCATCGACATATTCCTCGTCATCCGCTTTCTCATCCTGTTCCTATTCCTATTCCTCCTCTTTCCTTCACCCTCTTATTATTTATTGTTTACATTAATGACTTGGATAATGGAGTGTTTAGTCGGATCTCTAAATTTGAAGATGACACAAATCTGGGAAGCCGAGCTCTTTCGAGACCCGATGTAGAGCAAATGCAAAGAGACCGCAATAAAATTGTGGAATGGGTGGATAAATGGCAAATGGGCTTCAACATAAGTAAATGCAAGGTCATGCACTTAGGATTACCTTTAAAGTAGAATACCATATGAAAAGCCAAATCCTCGAATCCGTTAACTTAGAAAAAGACCTGGGAATTTTAATCTCGGAGGACCTTAAAGTATCGAACCATGCGCAGAAGCTTGTAAAAAAGCGAAGCGAATGCTAGGATATATTGGTTGGAATTTTACTTTCAAATCGAAAGATATAATCCTGCCACTATACAAATCGCTCGTGCGACCACACCTCGAATACGCGGTTCAATTTTGGGCTTCCTCCCTAAACAAGGATATAGCGCAGTTAGAAAGAGTGCAACGTCGGGCTACGAAACTAGTTCCTGGAATCCGAAACAAACCGTACGAAGATAGACTCCGCTCATTAAACCCACTATCACTTGAAAGTAGACGATTACGTGGACAATTGATCGAGACTATTGTTCGAGATGGACGAAAGGGCCAACACACGCCAAAATGGTTTAAAATTAGTGAACGAGCGATTTAACTCTACTATAGCCCAAAATTACTTCACGTTTAAAACCACGCAAAATGTGAAATAGCCTGTCCAACCGTGTAGTAGAAAGCACGTGTTAATATCTTCAAAAACCGACTTGATGAGAACTTCAATAGTGTAAATATAACGTAGTGGAAGCATAGAAGAACACGTCATAAGAAATAAGGAGTTGGGAATAAAATAAAATGAAATAAGCAATTAAAAGATGGCAGCGATGCCTCCCCGCATGGAGTGAATATGAATTCCCTTTTTCTTTTTCTGTCTGTCTTATACCTATATTATTTTCATCACTAGCAGTTCGCCTGCGGGAGAAGAGAGTACTGTCCTATCCCCCCCCCCCGCCCTGATGTCAAGGGTACACATGTAGATAAGTGTGTACGGTAGAATAGAAATATTTAAAAAAAATCATGTAAAAAATATATATACAAAGGGTACACATGTAGATAAGTGTGTACCGTAGAGTTGAAATCGTACCCCCCTTCCCCCCCAAAAAAACAGCATGTAAAAAGAAGCATGATACACTAACGTTAGAATGCGGTAGTTAACATCTTCTGTAAGCGGACTGGCCTTGAGCGGGTCTTCGCTGGTCCTTGTTTCTGTAGCTTCTGTAGTTTTTACCTCATAATCATCCTATTCGTCAACCTCTTCCTCTTATTCTTCCTCATCATCTTTCACTGCCTCCTCTTTCTTCTCTTTCTCTTCTTCTTCCTACTATCCCTCCTCTTCTTATTCTTCATCTTCCTACCTCCTCTTCTTATTCTTCATCTTCCTACCTCCTCTTCATATTCTTTTCCATTCTATTCGTCCCTCCTCTTTATGTTCTTTTTCCTTCTATTCCTCCCTCCTCTTCTTTCTTTTTCTATTCTTCCTCTTCTTCACCTTCCTCCTTATCCTTTTCCTCTTCATCCTCTTCCTTCACATGCTCTTCGTTTTTCTCTTTCCTACTTTTCGCCTTCTTCGTATTTCTCAGCCTTTTCTTTCTCCCCTTCTTCTTCATTTTCGTCCTCTTCCTCTTTCGCATACTATATCTCTGACTCCTCTTCCTCTTTTCATAGTCCTCATCCTCTTTCACCTCTACCTCGCCCCCTTTTTCTCTTATTTCTCCTTCCATTTTCTCCTCTTCCTATTTTTCCTCATCGTCTGTCTCCTCTACCTCGTCCCCTTTTCCTCTTATTTCTCCTTCCTCTTTCTCCTCTTCCTCTTTTCCCTCATCGTTTTTCTCCTCTACCTCGTCTCCATTTCGTCTTATTTCTCCTTTCTCTTTCTGCTCTTCCTTTTTCTTATCTTCATCTTATTCTTTCTCGTTTTCCTCTTTCTCTTCTTCCTCTCTCTCCTCATTCTCTTCATCTTCTCCCCCCTCCTCTTCATCATATTCCTCCTCAATCTTCCTACTCTTCTTCATCATATTCCTAATCCTCTTCCCCTTCTACTGATCTTTTTCTCCCTTTTCCTCATCTTACTCTTCCTCTTCTTCCTCCTCTTCTCCTTTTCCTCTAACGCCTCCTCCTCCTCTTACTCCTATTCTTCATTCTCTTCATCCCTCTTTCTTTTCCTCTCCTCTTCCCCTTCATCCTTTTCTTTCTCATATTCATCCTCCTCTTCCCCCTAATCTTCCCCTTCTTCCGATTCATCATCCTCATCCTCTTGCTCTTCCTCTTTATCCCTCATCTTCTCCCTCCTATTCGCCCTCATCATTCTCTCCATTCTAATCCTCATCATTCTCCTCTTTCATCTTCCGCCTCCTTATGGTGATCTCCATCATCTTTACCCTCATCTTAATCTGTCCCTTCTTATTCTTCTTCTTCTACCTCTCACACCTCACACTACAGCTAATCAAAATCTTACTCGTCCTCCTCTTCGTCATCGTCATCCCTCTTCTTCATATTCCTCTTCCTTCCCACCCTACATATTTTTCCTCTTCTTCTTCTTCCTCCCTTTCCTCATATTCCTTTTCATCTCTACCCTATTCCTTGTCATCCTCTTTATTTTCCTACTCTTTATCTTTCTCCACTTTCTCTTCTTTTCCCTTATTCCTATTTATCCTCTCCCTATTTCTCTTTCTCCTCCTTCTCTTCCCTCTTATCCTATTCCTCTTCTTTTCCTCCATCTCCTCTTCATTTTTCTCCTCCTCTTCTTCCCTTTCTCCTCTTTCTTTTCTTTTCTCTTCTTCCTCTTTATCCTCTTCCTATTCCTCTTTCTCCTCTTCTTTTCCTTTCTCTATCCCCTTTTTCTCTTTCTCATTTTCCTCTTTCTTCTCTTCCTCTTCGTCCTCCTCCTTGTTCTCCTCCTTCGCTTCCTATTCCTCCTCTTCCTCTTTCTTATATTCCTTTTTCTCCTCTTCCCTTTTCTCTTCTCTTTACTCCTATTAATCTTTATCATCTTCCTCTTTCTTCTCTTCCTCTTTCTCTCATTCCTATTCGTCCTCCTCCTTGTTCTCCTCCTTCGCTTCGTCTTTCTCTTTCTCCTCTTCCTCTTTCTCCTCCTCCTCTTTCTTATATTCCTTTTTCTCCTCTTCCCCTTTTTTCTATTCCCTTATCTCTTCTTCCCTTTACTCCTATTAATCTTTTTCATCTTCCTATTTCTCTTCCTTCCGTTTCTCTTCTTTCTTTTCTCCTCTTCCTCTTTCTCCTCCTGTTCTTCCTAGTCTTTCACATAATGACCCTCGCCGGGGGCCCTGTGTAGCCTGTTACACTTGGTATCCGAAGGAGTCGTGCGTCCCCCCAACCTGACCCCCCCCCCCATTGTGGAGCCCCTGTCACTGGGTTCACTTGAACTCCTTGATGGGGTTTGGAAAGTTGTTGGTGCGCTTTACGCTAACCCACACTTAACACTACTTTACATTATTATTATTATTGTTATTATTATTATTATTATTATTATCATTATTATATATTTTTATTATTATTATTATTATCATTATTATATATTTTTATTATTATTATCATGTATGATTTTTATATTATTTATTATTAATATTTATTATGAATATTTATTATTATTTATTATCATTATGTATTTTAATTATTCCTTATTAGTATTACTTACACTGAAGGTGAGTTTTGCTGAATTTAAATTTGGTAACAAAAATTTCCCATCACGTAACATTTTCTTGTAAATTCCCGATTTAATAGTTATGCAATTGATACCGATTTCCACGATACCATAAATGTATTTCGCTAACAAAGTCAGATTAAATGTGTCCATTGTAATTAATTCATGAATATATAATGAATCAGCACGTTTATTAGCATTATAAAATGTATTAACGTACGAGGGGCGGTCAATAAGTTTTGCAATTCGTATATAAGGAAACGAGATATGAGGAAAAGTGTTTTATTATTTTTCAATATAACTACCCTCGACTTCAAATGCACTTGCGCCACTTGTCCCTGAGGCTTCGAATTCCCGACGACCAGAAATCTCCCGACTGCTGTTCAATCCACTCCTGGATGGTGAGCTGGACATCTTCATCGTCCCCAAACCGGCATGCACACAGTGCAGCCTTGAGCTGGCGGAATAAAAAGTAGTCGCTAGGGGCCAGATCTGGACTGTAGGCGGGATGGTTGAGCGCCTGGAATCCTCACTCGCGCAGGGCAGCTTGTGCAACTCTGGCCCTGTGAACTTTGACGACGTTGAAGTCGATCATGGGGCGTGAGGTTTCTAGGGACCTAACGGGCAGAGACCTTGGCCATGGCCAAATTGTCGTGGATGATGTTGATAACACTTCCATGTGAAATACCAAGTTCTCGCTCGATTTCTTCGACCTTCACACGTCGATTTTCGAGGATCATCCTCTCCACACGGGCCACATTGTCCTCGTTGGTCACGTCTGACGGGCGTCCTAGACGGGGGTCATCTTCAAGGGACTCACGACCATGGCGAAACTCCCTATTCCAGCGAGAAATGGTTTCATAGGAAGGGGCGGTGTCGGTGTACACTGCAACCATGCGTTCAAGGATCTCTTTTGCATTCTTGCCTTCCTTGGTCAAAAAATTGATCACTGCGCGGTGCTCAACCATCTCCATTGTTGAAAAATTTGTGACTGACGATCTGCAATCAGCTACTGCTTCTTAAATAGACGAGGCAGGAGCGTGCGGCTGCAGGTCCTGACTTGTCATAACTTGTCCTAACACCCTCACAAACAGCCATCTCCATTCCTCTATTTTGCCCTACCGATTCGCAAAACTTATTGACCACCCCTCGTATGTCTCTTCACTTAACGGGTAGACCCCTCTACCAGAGGTGTGGAAGCGAGTCAAAAGGATTCGCGGCAAGTTATCGCAGCATGGGACAGCAATCACTGACCCCGAGTCCGTGGCGGAGTCTTTTTCTAGCCGAGATGCTGCTCCGCCAGCATTCAATGCACGTCGTGATGTCGTTGAAGGCCACCGACTGGACTTTACCTTAAGATGCGGAAATCCCTTCAACGAGAGGTTTACATTGAGTGAGTTACATTTCGTTCTCGCTTCGTGCGCGGACAACACCCATGCTCCGAACGATGTCCCGTATCCAATGCATCGATACTTAGATGAGAGAGGCATGTCCTTTATATTAGATTTTTTCAACAAGCTCTGGACAGAAGGTATCCTTAGTTTTCGAAAGGTATCCTTTCGAAAACTAAGGAGACATCACTCTACTTTGACCGATTTCCGTCCAATCTCTCTAACCTATTGCATGTGAAATTTGGTAAATGTTAAAGTAGCCTTTATCTTGGTCAGCGAAGGCCACCTGTCTTCTGCAAGTAACACACCACCTCGGATGAAGTGCTTTGAATCGAAAATTGCTTAGCCGAGGCCTTCCTCGTAGACAGTACTACGCCACGGTGTTTTCCGATGTCGAGAATGCCTATGGTACCGCATGGCGATAGGGTATTATGGAGACTCTCTGCACGATGGGACCGAGGTAATTCCTCCCAATCTTTATTTCTGAGTTTTTGCGAGATCGTCGATTTTGCGTACTGCTGGAGGGGAGCCCTTTCTGGCTCCCCCTCTAAGCTGTGCTGACGGGCGTCAGCGCTCCGTCCGGCCCCAGCTTAGCCTTTTATCCCTCTTTCGGACATCCTGTCTTCTCACCCTGCTTCCTCATCTTCTCTATAAACTCTCCCACAACTTTCTCTGCTCGGCCTCTAATTTTGTAGGGAAGATATCGACTAGCTTCCTCTCACTCAGCCATCTCGGATCGCGCCTGGAGGGGGGAGACAACCCCTATCCCCTCTGAGCTCTGGTTTGGGGCAGTGGGTTTTAACAACCTGCCTCACCCGCACCCTCATCTTCCTCGCATACCCTCTCTTTATTATTTCCGCAGACTATTAATTTTTCTCCCAGGTCAAGGTGGAGCCGCCATGGGCTACCTGGCCAATTGGCGGGAGGAGTGGCCTCTAATGGCAGCATTGGCTTCGCCGGCCTCATATTCACACCTCGCACACCGGGCTACTCCACGGATTGATTACGTTTGCGTCCCGCGATAATAACAGCGTCCCGATGCACACCAATGAAAACTTTACAAAAACTCTTGATCACCCGCCCCTTGCTCCCCCATTGGATACGATCATGGACTTCGGACCAGGAGTGTTTGAGGCCTAAGCGGCAGCCTCTATCTCGCCCTCAAAAGGGAAATCGTCGCAGTAACCACTTCGAGGTCGCTTCCTCGCAATATCAACCAACCTTCTAGTGCTCAACAGCACCTCAACCTTCGCCGAAAACGACGAAAAACTCTCATAACATCCTATCTCCCTCTCATCATTGATCTCATTATATATATATATATATATATATATATATATATATATATATATATATATACACGTGTTCTAGAAGAACAAAGGGTCCGTGCTTTACATACGAACCTCGCCCTAAAAGAAATATTTCCTACATCCACCCCTGATTTATCAATTGCTGACTCCCGTTCGGATATAATAGTCCGAGCTACTACCGAGTCATCTTCCCAACGTCTGCTTGGTATGCAGTCTCTCGGCTCTCTCAAAATCTCGGGCAGTGACAGGAATGAATTTAATGTCTGGAACTTCACGGTCCTAGTAGATAAATTATTCCCTGCACCTGACGCCACAGAAGAGTTTATCGCTTCCGTCATCAAAGAAGTCTTCAGCGACCAGCAACATAATGTTAAGTCTGTCAGTATTTTTAAAAGACCATCTTTTCGTTCTTCCTCTCTGTTTAGGGTCGCTAAGATAACTCTAAAACAGCAAACCCTACCAATGTTTATAAAATTTGCAGGAACACGTATACGAGTTTAAGAAGAACTCCCCACCCCACTTCAGTGCTGTAACTGCAACAGATTCGCCCATTCCACGAAATATTGTAAGAGCACCGGGAATCCGCACTTTCGATGTTGACAATTGGGACACGATGCCCAAGATTGCACACAAGAAATACACTGCCTCAACTAGGGCGGCTCACATCATGCTGCCCACAAGAAGGGTCCTCACTTCCTCTATCACCACGAGCTCCGAGTTCGGACCCTACGATGCGGTATTTCTAGACGCCAAGCAAAACCCAGACATGAGTGAAGAAGGCATTACACCGTCAACACTCATCTTTTGCGCTGTGACGAGTAGTGCTCCTAGCATTCACGGCACTCTACCCACGTCGAGCACATCGGTGCTCCGAACCGACCACTTGACACCAGCCTCTCTATCTCCAACGCTCGCCCCTTCCTTGGACCAACACACTAAAAAAATGTTTGCGAACACACCCAGCTACGCCTTAGCAACAAGATGACGCAATAGAAGAACCAATATCACCTCCCGATCTTGATGGAACACAACCCAACTCTCCCCATCACAGAGTGTCACTCTCTGCCGAAGTACTGGTTGTTCATCTATCTTCAAAATACGAATCTCCCTCTAATCACAGAAACAATCATAGAAGAGACAGACACCGAACGAGATCACATCCCTCCCCCTTATATGTATCAAATCATGAGCCCAGCCACGTACCATCTACAACTAAATCCTCAATGATCTCACACGATTATGAACTACTACGGGGCCGATGTGTGTGGAAGCTGCTCCTGCCACGACTAAGCCAAGGTCCGGTCCTCCTCACCTCAGTTTATCACTGGTAAATGTCACCCCGATAGTGAATCTCGCAGTCCCCCGCGGACCAATCGTGAGAGAGGTGGAGGTCGTAAGCGTTCGCTAGCTTATCTTTCAGATTCCTCCTCTTTGAGCTTCTACAACAACAAACACACCCAACTCGAGGATGACGCTCCACCCTCGCCTGGATCAATGAGCTCCCCAGAAGAAACGTGGCGTTACGACATAAAATCATATACCTCGTATAGCTCTTTGCAAAGCATACTATCCGAGAAAATACCTCCACCCGACGAGAGAGATCTTGTAGACCTCTCGCTCACTATACTCCATGGAATCGGTACACCAGATCCCCCCTCACTCTACCGATAACGATACCACTCAGATATCGCCCTGCTCAAATAAAACTACCGAGACTGCCCCAACTACTGACCCTTATCAGCCATGTGATCGCCTAGCCGATTCATCACCTTGCCTTATACCCCTCATACTAACTAACCGCACCTATCCCTGAATACAGATTATGATCTACCTCCGGGTTGTAGAGCTGCCAATATACCAACCTACAACCCGATATCCTCCTCTCCAGATTGTTCTCTGACTGCCAAGAAAACTACCCACCAATCGCCACCAGCCCTTAAACCCACACTCTTGATGCACCCACAGATAATATACTGCCCCCTCTCTGAGCACGCATGGACCAAAACGGGTGAACCATACTCCCGTCCCTTTACCTAACTCAGCCTTTAACGCTCTACCCTGACCCGGACATGTTCCTAAATAGGGTCAACCAAGTGGTAGATTTGCACCATTTCCTTGGTCTGGTTTTCGACCGACGCCTAATCTGAGAGGCTCATATTCGCAGGCTTACGGTCTCATGTACCCGCGCCATGGACATTCTTCAGCACCAAGGGTGCTTATCGAGCTAGTGCCCTACTTTTCTATCGATCCTTTGTTTATTAGAAGCTTGACTATGGATGCAACTTTTATGAATCCGCAGCTGAGCGTGTATTGCAGAAGTTGGACTTGATCCACCACAACAGTCTCAGCCTGGCGATCGGTGCCTTCCGCACGTGTCCCATTGAGAGTCTACTTGTCTACTTGTCGATCTTAGGGATATGCTTTTCGCTCTGCAAAGTGCACAGGACACTATTCGCCTGTACGCGTGAGCCCAGGCGCCTTCCTCAGTCGCCAATGGATTTCGCTGCATCCGCAGCCGATCTCGACGGTATCTATGCCGGCGAGAGACCCCAGTCATACCTTAAGCCAATTGGATTAAGAGTTAGGAAACTTCTACGAGAGCTCAGTAGAGCTCTTCGGCTGGTGGCGCCTCTGCTCCATCAGCTTCTACAGCGCCTGGAGTATTCCGTTCATCATCTTTGGAGGACACTTCTTGTCACGCTGGAACTAGGCCAGTTTATAACGATTTCTCCAAGTCCCAGGGGAGGGTCACTTTCTACGCCGTATTCCCTGTATTTGAAGTTAGCAGGGCTCGATGAGGAGCTGCATCTGTCTGCATGGCCAAGCTGGTTGTAATACGGCACTTGGTACGGGAAATAACGCGTCGTGCCCGGCTCTGTGACCAGATTGTGATCTTTAGCGACTAACAAAGCGTCCTGAGTGCTCTCGGGGCACTCAGGCTGGGCCGAGCCGGGCGTATTTTGGAATTGTTGGGACTGAACGCACTGATGAGGGTTCCAAGGATTCGGCGGGGACTGGGCGACCAGACCATCGTTTGGCTTCTCCTCACACCGATTACATGGCAGGAATCAAGGCAGTTATCCGGACCTTTTGACAAAGAAATGGGAGACGTTTGAGGGTAACTTAGAGTTACGTTCCATTGCGCTCCGACTGTTCCTATGGACCCCCATGCCCGCCAATGGCGCCGCGGCTTCAGGTTGCTCTCTGTCTTCTCCGAATTGGGTACACTCACATACGCACTGCCATTTGATAGAGCGTTCGCCTGCTCTTTAATGCGACGACTGCGTTGCCCCGCAGATTGTCCGGCACATTCTTGTTGAATATCCCAGTCTGGGTGATCTTCGCGCACGTTACCTGTCCCACTATTGGGATGAGCGGGATCGGTACCACTTGTCCCTTGTACTCGGGACAGATTCGTGTACACAAACTTGTTGATGGATTATTTGACCCTTTGGACGAGGCGGGCCTCGTCCTTTTTATTTGACTTTTTGTTGTCGGTCGCATCTTCCTGCGCCGGGGAGAGGCCCGCCTCTCCTCGACGCCGGAGTATGCTTCCTTGTTGTTCTTACTTATTTGTTTGTGTATTTGCTTTTTTAGTTTTGTTTTTTGTTTTGGTTATTTGGTTTTGCATGTTTTTTAATCTAGCCTAGCATTAGGCTGAGTGTCTAATACTAAATGAAGCGAGTCTCTGCATAGAAATTTAGGAGTTTATTATGTACGGGATGACTCATATGAAACTTTATTAACTATAGATAAAAATATAGAAAATCTTGATTCATACCATTCATTATCGTCACTAATATACTTTGGCGGCAGGCGCGGATCCAAGGGTAGGAGGACTAGGGGTTGAAGCTCTCCCCCCCCAAAATTTCAAACCCGTTTATGTATGTATTTATGTTCTAAGCCATTTTTGTTTTCCGCCTTTCAGAATGAGTTATGTAATTACATAAAATACATATAAAAGTTTTTTTGAAGCGTTGGAATTGAATGTACCTTATATGATACATGTATAAATTACAGGTGAATTAAATTCAGTATTATATCTTAGCTGACCTCTCAAAACTTTAATTCATAATTTTTTATGTGTTGAAAAAAAATGGATCTGAGAGAGTTAGTGCTGACTCACGTGTGAGTCACTGTTATTCATTATCAATGCTGTGTAAGACAACCATTATTAGTGGTTAATGACCTTTTCTCAGACTCCTCAGAGGTAGGGATTCAGGTTATCCCCCCACCCCATTTTTATCAGGATCTGCCAGGATGAAACTCGGGCCAAGGAAGAGTTGATTAGATTTTGAGAAGGATCCTCTAGATCCTGGTTCAGATTTGTGGTCACTTATTCACTTTCTTTACTATTGCGAAATAAAGCATTTTTTGACAATGGCAGAAAAATGGGGAACTCGTGAGATTAGTAGAATGGAAGGTGTAAATGGCGAGAGTAGTCTTAGTGTAGAATTTATCTGTCATTTAAATATTTAAGATCTGTAATATATGACTAATCAATAATAAATTAAAAGTTTCATTCTTTATAATAATTTGATGTTTTTCTCTATCAAATAAATAATTTGTAAATTATCTAATTACCAGGCAATGGCTTCGCCACTCCTCCTTACGGGGGGAGCTTGCGCTTCGCTACTAAGATTAAAATTCAAAATCTAAAAAAAAGCCGCCATGGTTAAATTTTTATAAATTTTCTGAACTTCACCATTTGTAATTCTTTAGGTTTTTAAAAATTCACAAAATTTCGATGCTTATATTTATTTCTGAACTTCACCATTTTGTTTTTTGATATTATAAAAGAATTATTAGGAATAACTTTGATAAAAAAAACAAGTCATAACCAAACTCAGATGAAATTATTATTCAAATACTCAAAAAATCCTCTTCTTAAATTATAGAGTTAGGGATGATGATGATGATGATGATAATAATCTTTCGCGAACCATATTTAGTGGACAACTCATAACCCTTGGCTTCAAATCTTGCCAGATGTCGCTGGATAATGATGATACGAGATTAATGGAATAAAATTAAAACAAAAAGTAAAGAAATATAAATTTTATTTTCCAACATAATCTCCATTGGGGCCAAATCACTTTCAAGCGATGATACCATCCATTTAAATCATTTCTATAAAACTGAGAATTAAATCAAATTAAAAGAGCGTTTTTAACATCATCAACAGAGAAAAAAAAAGAGTTCCCATAATGGTTTGGAAACTAAAAATGTCAGAGAGCCCCATCCGACTCGTATTTTTTACTGTTGATGTCAAAAGAGCTGTTTTAACTTTATCTAATCCTCAGTTTTATCGAAATGGTTTAAATTTATGGTATCATCGCTTGCAAGTGTTTTGACCCCAATGGAGATTATGTTGGGAAATAAAATTTATATTCCTTTAATTTTTATTCTATTTTTCCACGAACATTTTGAAGGCTCCTCGTATTTCCCAATTTCATCTGGAGAAAGAGTAGCTTTAGAGTTACACTAAGGAGAAGGTGACTACGGGAAAAATACTGCTGACTAGAAATGAGAAAAGTACTGAAATAGAATTTACAAGAAGCTTGTTTATTCTAAAATTCTAAAGACTACGCCCATGACTAAAGGAAATTGCTACCGATCTGCACTCATTTATCTACAGTGTATGATAGCCACCGTGAAGGCGACCGGAAACGGGACACCTTCCGGAAACTTGCCACATCTGATGTGGCGTAACTTAAATAAATCAGAGGCGGTATATCCACTCCGCTAAGTCGCAGGAGTGGCTATTTCGAAACTCCAGGAAGAGAGATCAATCATAATTACGAATTTGACCAACATGAAGGCCCTTATAAGATTTTGCTAAGGAAACATCAGTCCAGATTAAAAAGTAAAATAACAACGAGTTAACTGACAGTGCAGCTCGTATTATCAACCTCGCGGATCATCATGGGAGAAGGGGACCTAGTCAGGCCAAAAAGAGCAAGGAATATAAAAGAAAGTACAAACCTTAACTCTACTACATGGTACATTAAACAAACCTGTGGAACTAATCTCATTTCATCAAGTTTTCATCTCAAAATCGCTATTTACATTCAGCTTTCTCACCTGATTGTTCAAAATCTTCAGCGAGTTTATCTGGGGAACAGTTTGATACTGCCAATCGTATTTGGTCTTCTGAAGAAGGGGAGCAGCGAGGGGAATCAGAGATGACATCGGCTCCTCGCCTCCAGCTTCCACCAGGAGCACCTTGTAGTTGGGGTTCTCGGATAATCGCGCAGCCAACACGCATCCAGCGGTGCCGCCCCCGACTATAATGAAGTCGTATATTAAATCCGGCTTATAGATGATCCCAGGTGAAGCAGACATCCACATTGTCCATGTCCCAAGTAGGATAGCGACGAAGCCCACAGCCAATCCTCAAGAAGAAGAAAAATCGTGACATACCACAGGAATAAATTTTTTTTAAATGAGGTAAAAAGACACCAGAACCCACTAAGCTATTCCCTTTCATTTCATATCACCTATCCAAGCATATATATTTGCATATACAGTATACAATTTGACATCAATCCTAGATATATCAAATCCATCTAAACCATCTCAATATCAACCAAATATAATGTAATAATATAAACAGCGATCAAAAGTTTTCGGACAAGTTTTTATTTGCATATCAATATGAATATAAGTAAAATAAGAATGAATAAATACCAATAGGTTATATATGCCTCAAACAATCAATCAAAATTAACAAACAAAATTTGCCAAAAAAGGACATCAGCAATATATAACGGATAAACAAATGAAGCCGTCAAAATTACAGCAATACCAAGCTGACACAGGAAGATCAGTAGCGTGTCGAGGGTCCCTTGGCAGTGATGAGAGCATTTATTCTTTCAGGTATATTCTTCACGAAGGTGAGACACTTGAGGGCGTGAAGTTGGACCATCCTCGGTGAGGACTGACTTCAGTTGCTGATTGGAGGCTGGTTGAGGACGGTCTCTTTCAAGTTCTGCCAAAGATTTTCTAGAGGATTTGTATCTGGAGCCTGAAGTGGTCAGTCAATCTCCATGATATATTTTTTTCGGAACCACTGCAAGTTGGACGCAGACTTGTGACATGGGGCACTGCCATGATGGAAAATCACATTCCGGGCATTTCTGGAAAGGTGTTAACACAAAGTGCGAGACGATCCACATCGAACTTGATATGCAGCCTCATACTATTACCGAGGGGCCATGTGTGACTGTTGGCACTATGCATTCTTGATTCTACTGATCCCGTTGCCTCTTGCGGTCTCTGTCGTTGCCTGAGATCGAGAACAACTGGAACGTGGACTCGTCGGACCATAAGAAACGTCCCCACTGACACATGGGCCAGTTGCAGTGTGCACGTGCCCAAGCCAGACAACCTCGCTTCTACTGAAGGTTGATTAGTGGCTTCTGAAGAGATTTACATGCCTTTAGGGCTTTTGCAAGAAGTCTGCGATAGGCTGTTCTGCCGGATCCATTAACCTGGCCACACCCTCTGCATTTCATGTTGCAGTTGAACTGCAGTTTTCTTACGATCCCGAAGGCTTATGCGACGGCCGAGCACACTCCGTGCCTAATACTTTCATCAGCCAGCGGGCTTTCGGCCCTCACGGCAGATAGGCACCTCACGGTGTACAGTGCCACTCGACCAAGGCTAATAAGAGGGCGAAAGTGCGCCGTCAGCAAGAACCTCGGTGGATAGGAGAGCGAGTTTGGAAAGGGGTAGAAGGGTATGTAATAAAGAGACTTAGAGATAGACGGGTCCACTGACGAATAGGGTAGGTGATCGATTACCTATTATCATCATACCCTGGTGCTAGGTGATCTCTGTATGGCATGCAGTCCACCAAGGCATGATGGCTACCTGACCAAATTCTATTGAGGTGGAACCACCCCTCCTTGGAGCAAAGTGCGGGGAGAAAACATTGAGTGTAGAGCCATAATTATGTATAATAATAATAATAATAATAATAATAATAATAATAATAAATACATATTATAAATTATATTAAAAAATATTAATTACTAATACTAATTAATAATATATCATAATACTAATAACAAATACGATAATGATAATAAGAACGATGATGATAATAAAAAAATGATAATGATGATAAAAAGAATGATAATAATGATCATAATAAAATGATAATAATGATCATAATAATGATGATAGTAAGAATGATAAAGATGATAATAAGAATGATAAGAATACTACTACTAATAATAATAAACAGGTAAAGTAGCGCTGAGAGGGGGCGAGGGGAAAGCGCTCTGTAAGGGCGACAAGGTTCGGCTCCTCCATATGAAGTCATTTTCTCGCCTCTGAGCCCTGCACCGTTGGTCGATGCCCCGCGCGCGCGCTCGATAGTCATCCCAGAAAAGTGGCGCGCGCATGAGGCTATTACGTCAAGATGGTCACGTCTACCCGTATAAAAAGACGCTTCCTTCTCTCGAAAGGGAGAACCCGTTCAAGTCCGTATGCGAGGACCATTGCCTTATCTCCTGCTAGTTGTGACGCTGATCTTCCAACCTGCTGTACGTGTGCTGCTAATCTTGGACGTTTGACAGTTCTCCATTGGGAAGTCTGAAAACCGTGGGCTCGTTTTGGCTTCCCCCCCTACCCTTTTTGTCACGCCACCCCCTTCCGCTTTTGGAGTTTCGTCACTCAAGATTATCCCCGTGGGGTACGCCGGTTCCTCTGCCGTACCACCTTTAGAATCCCTCGTCACTGGGATCATCTTCAATTCCATAGGTTTCATCATCACCTTTCCCGTCGCCACCCGTGGATTCGTCCTTCGTTGGAGTACTATCATCCGAGGTGTCCCTCCACTGCTACAGTATCAGGTACTTTGGAATAGTTCTTTCATCTTGCGCCCTTACTAGGCCCCCGCGTAAGTCTCGAGTCTCCCACCGCATCGTAGGAAAGGGCGTAAGACGGGGGGGATGGGGGGGCGGGGTTTATTCCGCGTGTACCTCGTACGTGAGGAGTGAAGCCTATTATTTCCCGCTTTCTTTATACGACGTAAATCCTTTGAAAGCGTCCTCCCCTTTTATATAGCTACTTGGGTCGTTTGTGCCCGAGGTGACGTTGATTTGTTATAAATCTTCTTTTTGCTATTAAATAGATATATTTCGTATTTGTAATCAAGAATTTCCTCTCTTTAAATTATAAGGTTAGAATTTTTCTTGTTTCGTATTTCCATCTCTGATACTCTAGGACCCACCTGATAACCAACAGTAACCTACTGAGTGTAGCCTAGTGGCGCTACGTTTTGGCTGCCTTGAAGTGAACTTGGTTTCTTTCTGAATAAATACTCTGGCGACTTTGTTATTTTGTAAAAGGATTATAGTGCCGTGTGAACTGGGTTCCGCGTTTGCCTTTACACGCACCAACTTTTCCAGGAACCATCAGGCCGGAAGGACGTGCAACTCCTCCGAGTACAAAGTGTAACAGGCTAAACAAGGTATCCTCCTACAGGGGTACGATAGTTTCATAAACAATAAGTAATGCATTATTATAAACAAATATAGATAAATATCGTGCCTAAAAATATAAATTCAAATAATTTTATTAAATCAAATTATCAATGTGACCACTATCCTGTTAGCATATTGTCCTCAATCTTATTTTCCATAAAGATATGTAATTTCGGACATCATTTAATGTCTTTCCATACTGTACGCATTTTCAATCGTTTATTTTAGTAAATTTATCTCTTTTAACTGCAGTAAACCTCTTTGAGAGTGTCCTAATACATCAAATGACAGTCAGGCCATTGAGGCGACTATTCGTTTTTTTCTGATAAAATTGAGACTGTTTTGTTCTAGATAAATCTGGGTTGTTCAGCTTGTAAAGCAAACCTATGGGGGATGCATGATTTGGATTGGGGTTTTCGGCTCCGGTTGTTATGCCGTAGAATTCTATTTGAGTCCAATTGAAAGTTCAAGATGCCCCCTGGTTATCCACGTATAGGCTGAGCTAACGGTAACTGACTTATTACTTGGCAAAGGTAAGTAAATTATAAAAATGGCGGTTTTTGTGGTTTATTCTTGGTCTTATGGCCACCTTTTGTTTTCGACAAGTGAAATCGCTGTTACTGGCTTGTATTATGCTCACGTCCTAGTATTTGGCTATCGGTGTTAACAGCCTCAATTTCCTTGTATTCCCTTTCTGTCTGACTTTCTGTGTGTCGTTTACAAGCCCTTTTATTCTAACGAAGGATAAGGGGCGTGTCTTTGTTTTTCCATTTCGAGAGCTGGGCGGGGCCAATTTGAACAAAGGGTATGTGCGTGTACACCAAGAGAGTGTCCGAATTTGAAAATCTGACTGATATCTATCAGGCCGATATTCGAAGCAAAATAAAATTTCGTCTTTCGCGGGTCCATGTCAAAGCTGGTGTGTCAGATTTCGTATGTATTAGATTCATTATTTGTATGAACAGCTGTTTCAATTGTCTTACTTATAGCAGGAGCAAAAACCGTCCTCTTGCACATATTTGCTAATGTTTGTGTGAATGTTTGTGTGTTAACGTGAGAGCAGAGCGATTTAATTGCCTAGTGGTTTTGCATTATTTACAGGTATACATTTTGCTTTGTATTGATAGATTAATTATTGATTATCAGTTTAGCATTATTTACAGGTATAAAGTTTACTTTTGAATTAATTTAGTATTAACAAATAGGATATTATTCAGTGTTTAGTTTCTGTGCCCATTTCAATATTTCATAGGCTTAGCCAACGTGCTACTCAATTTGTGAGGTAACTTGTTGCCCCTATTCCAGCTTGTAATTGGGCACTACAAATCTTCCGGGAAATATAGTCAACATCATTGTAAAGTTGACGGCAATCAGAAAGAAGACCATTATCTATCAGCCAGATGTAGCTTTCTGAGTTTACTTTACATTCATTTATATCAATAAAAAAAAATCCTAATATAGCCTCCTGCATTTACCTTACATTTGTGGTTCAGACATAGGGTCGCGCCCCCAAAACGGGCCTGCAATCACTTTTTGTGATATATTCTTCTTTCATTCATTCACTAAACACCCTAACTTTGCAGAACATGACAGAAGCAACGCCTGTGAACACAACTAGATCTCAATGGGCGCTCCAGTAAAGAATCTACTACGTCAAATATTACTACAAGACAGGCTCGTTCAAGAAAGTGCAGGACACTTTCGTTCATCAGTTCGGATGTGAAAAATCCCCCTCCAAGAACAGAATTCAGGACTGGGTGGACCACTTCGAGAACTATGGGACAATGGAGAACCTCAATGCAGCCAGTGACAACCGCCCAAGCCATTCAAGACGTCCCAGGAAGCGTACAGCTGAGCTGGTCGAGAGCGTGAGAAAGTCAGTTCAGTAGAGTCTAAAACGCTCCGTGCGCAATCGAAATCAGTCCCTCAGTATATCCCGTGAGACTTGCAGGAGAGGGCTATTAATGGATGTAAAGGCCTACCCATACAGCATACAGACGAAGCAGATCCTTACAGCCTCAGCCAAGGAGCAGAGAAAGGCTATGGCAGTCAAGATACTGGAGAAGTATCAGGAGACCCCAACTTTCCTTAACCTCCTTTGGACCTCTGATGAAACTCACTTCCATCTTGAAGGAAAAGTAAACTCGAAGACAAATGTCTTCTGGGGGACCTCCAGACCAAATTAGGTAGCCACCAAGCCCCTACACTCCCCTAAGTGCACGGTATGGACTTCAATCTCATCTAGAGGCATCATCGGACCATTCTTCTTCGAGAAATCTGGCGCGACAGTGACCGTCACCAAGGAGCGGTATGTTGAGGTCGTCAAAACCTTCAAGAGGGAGCTGCAGATCCATTTCCCGTCGCTTATGGGAAAGTTCTGGTTCCAGCAAGATGGAACAAGCTCTCTTACCTCAAACCTGTGCCGTGATTGGCAGAAAAAGAACTTTGGTGGCCGTGGGATCAGCCTCAAAACTGATTTTGAGTGGGCACCTTACAGCCCAGACCTTAGCCCTTAGATTTCTTTCTCTGGGGATACCTTGAAGACAGAGTGTACGCAGAGAGACCCAAGGCTACCCCGGAACTCAAGGAAGCCATCAGGGAGGAGATCAGAGCCATTAGTCGGTCGGTTTGTAAGGACGTCATGGCCAACTTTTTGCTGCGCCTCAAGAAATGCATAAGATCTAAATGGAGGTCATCTCGAACACGTGCTCTAGAATAACGAAGAAAAGTCCTAAGACTCCCATGTTTTGATGTTTGTTAAACACAATAAACTAGTTATCACCAAAGTTTCATTCAATCCTTACAGAAAATAAAGAAATGAGGCATATCGAAAGTTGGGGCCTGATTTTAGGGGGGTAATCCCGTATAGACACAACGAAAAGATTTTTATGTTAGAGATTCTGACTCCCTGTTCATCCATCGCAAACTTGTCTTCGCCAGTACGAACACCTTAATAAGGAAATGAAGACACAAAATGCTGAGCATTTTTACATTTTTTTCCTTTCTGTCAATATAATGAAGTCTTGTTTTTCTTTTTCACCCCCTCCCTCTCTGGGATCTTTTCTTCAGGCGTTGTTCCCAGAGAGGCTCTGGCCTTCTCGTGGCGAGAGGGGTCAGCCCTGGGCCCCTTAGGGGTCCCATGGTGCTGCCAACAAAACTTTTAACATACCTCTCTTTCTTCCCCCCCTATTATGTTCTTCCACTGCCCTTTACTTCCCCCTCTTCCTTCACCTATCTAGTGGACCTTATGTATACTCGGCCTCTGCTCGTTTTACGATATGATTCCGAATTGTTCTTTTTAAAGGTGGAAGAGGCTGGGCATTTTAACCATCTTTGTCTACCGAATGCCCAAGCAGAAGCCCATCGTTGGCCCCTTTTCTCCGTGCGTAGGAGAACTCGGGAAGCCTCTTAGGTTTCTAAAGATGGTGTGGTGGATCCGTATCCATTCTCCAAGAGGACATACTGGACATAACTGATTGTAGAGTTGCAGTAGTGCCGGGCCCTTGTAGGCCTCCATGGTGGGGATTCCCGAGGGAGAATGTGAAGTTTTTTTTCTTTTTGCAATGGCTAGCCATAAAGCAAAAACATCCCCTTCTCGTAAGGGTTCTCGTGCCAAACGTTCCTTAGCTCTCTTTCAGCCTTCTCTCGTTTGTTGGGCCCCTATTCCAACAAAGTAGACCCAGATTTAGATTATCCCGGCTTTCTTGACATGAGTTCATCATCCGAGACACCCCAATGCAAAAGTCGATGAGTTTGACGTTAATGAATCTTTTGAGTCCCGCAGTGGTGAACCCCGCCGAATATGGTCAAGAGGTAGTGGTGATGTCGTAGTCTAGGTGTCATTCCACTCTCAACACAACCTTGGGCCAAATCTATCTTCGATAGCTGAAATTCCAATAACTGTCTCGCCCCATCCGCGTTTGAATTTTGTCAAAGGTGCCGTCTGTTCAAACGCACTAAAGGACTACCACCCCATCTGCCTTCAGAGTAAGTTCAGTACCCAACGTGCCACACACGTACACAGGATAACTAAAACATTAGGCTCCACTAAAGTCCCAACCGCCACACTAATTTTAAAATTTGAACGACAAGAACTGCCGCAGTATATTAAAGCTGGGTACCTTCGTGTGCCAGTAAGTCCCTACATCGAACTACCCAGACGCTGCTTCAATTGCAATCAATTTGGACATGTTGGCCATGCCAGTTGGCACCCTGGCTCCTGCGTGAATTGTAGCTCTTACTACCATGGCCCCGAATGCACCAAAACACCTCGCTGTGCCAACTGCGGAGGTACCCACACTGCTGCGTCAAAACTCTGCCTTATATTTTTATATGGAAAGGAGGTGCTCGCTTTGCGCGACTCTCTACGCCTAGATATAAGAGGGGCCTGCCAGCGTGCTCGAGCACAAACCTGACCACTCGGCCGTCTCTAGGCGAAACCGACCATCACGCTCGATTTCCGACCAGCCTGAAGCAATTCATCCTATATCTACTTGCAGATTCGGAAACATTCAGGATATGCAATCGAAGCATCGCTCTCACACCAAGATAAGCAATGTAGCCCCCCTCTCTACACCAGTTCTAGCTGGAGAGACGCTCAGGGTGAGACACTTGAAGACATCAGACGCTATTTGAAAGAATCCTAAACATCGACCAGTGAAGGTTCATCCACCCGGCCTTGAGACCTAAAGCCCATGGGTAAGAGGAAGGATTCCTCACCTGGGTCATCAACCACCAATAAGCGGGTAGCCTCTGGAGCTGACTCGGCCGAACCCCGAGAATCTTCAATCGACTCTTCCCCTATTGCTGAACATTCTATGCCCTTAAGTCCGTCCCACCATTCACAGGACTTAGGCCCCATTCTGATCCAAATGATGGCAGATATACACCCAGCTCCACACACCTCGCTCAGATCCCCTGTCTGCTCCACTCACCCTTCTACCCATGATCCGATGGAAGCAGTTGATACTCCAACATCACCAATCGTGGCGGTTGGACCAACTCCTCAGACACCGAAAATACCCTCGACCCATGAATCGGGATCTACAGGCAGAAAATCCCTTCTCGATCTTCCTTTTCCGCCAGGTTGTGAGCCCGAATTACAATCAAGGGCCTCGGTTGGTTCTCCAAAACCCTCAAAAAAAGCCCCAGTTACTGCTCCCTCTAGGATATCTCCCCCTGCAAAAGCATGCTCCTCAAAAACTGCCCTCCGTCTCCCAAGCTCTTTGGGACGAACCTCAAATACAATATCGGCCACAAAAGAGAAAAAAATATCCACAGTGGTATCTAACCGTCCCACATAATATCTTCCATTTTACAATGGAATTAATTGTCAAGGCGTTCTTCCAAAGTGGGAAGAATTCAAAATTCTTTTGACGACTCTCCATCCCGGTGCTATTTGTCTTCAGAGGAATAAACTGGGTATACGGCCATTTCCGCCGGTACCCGGCTTTCTCACTTTCAACTCTTGCTCCTGCTGAAAGCTCCTCTCATGGGGTGGGGGGGGGTCAATCATGGTATCTTCATCCCACCATGTTTTTCCCATCCCCCTACATACTACCCTCCAAGCTGTTGACTTGAGGGTTTTTCTTACTAAGCTCTTTACCGTTTGCTCCATTTACGTACTTCCTTGTTTATCATTGTCAAAACCCGACCTTTTAGAACTTATGGACCAGTTGCCCTCACCATTCTTATTACTAGGAGATTTTAACGCCCGTTACCCATACTGGGGTGACATCACTCAAAATGCCAAAGGCAGTGCTTTAGAGTCTCTTTTTATTATCTGACTTTCTTTGCGTTTTAAACATTGGCGATTTTACCTCTTATCATCTCCAGAAGGACTCTTTTAGCTGTATTGACCTGTCTGCTTGTTCTTCGGATTGCTTCACGGAATTTAGATGGTCAATTCTTGACGATCTCCATGGGAGTGACCACTTCTCTATCGTTTTGTAGACCCTTCAAGTTAGCCCGCATACAACCATGCCCCTTAAGTGGGACTTAGGTCATGCAGATTGGGAAGGTTTCCAAGAGGCATCCTTCACAAGTGCTTCCTTGTGGACCTTCAATGGAGTGGACGCGGCAGTAGAATACTTTACATCGACTATCTACAATGCAGCAACACAGACCATCCTAGGGATGCGACCCACCACGGGTCGCTTAAGCGTTCCCTGGTGGACTTCGACGTGTGCAACCGCTATCAAAAACTACAAGTTAGCCCATGCTTGATTCCGAAAGAACCCAACTATGTGCAACAAGGTCGACCGAAACCGAGCTCGTGCGCTTCACCAAAGAACCCTTCGTCAGGCTCGCCGAAATTCATGACGCCGTTACGTTTCATCAATTTCCTCTATGATGTGGAAAAGGATTAATAAGATCAGAGGCCGTTATGCTGATCATCATACCCCCACACTCAACTTACACGGTTCCTTGGTGAATGACAGCCTGGCGGTCAGCAATACTTTTGCTGACCATTTTCGCACCCTCAGCAGTGTCAACCGTTACGATAAGGCTCTTCTATCCTACAAATCAAAGGAAGAATCTCATTCTCTCAACTTCACAAAAAAATCTAGCCTTCCATATAATTCTCTATTCAGCATCCATGAGCTGCGTAGCGCTCTGTCCCTTTGCAGCGCTACTTCTCCTGGCATTGACGACATTCATTTCGATATGATTTGGCACCTACATCCACACTCTACTCTCTTCTTACTTGATTTGTACAACCTTATATTGGTGAAGGGTTTTTACCCCTCATCATGGCGCATTAGGATCATCCTATCCTTTGTCAAACCGGGCAGGGACGGGTTTGATGCAGATCATTACCGCCCTATAGCTCTCACCAGCTGTTTGAGTAAGTTGCTGGAAAAAATGGTGTTGGAGCGCCTAAACTGGTTCCTAGAAACCAATCACCTTCCCTCTCCATTTCAATGTGGCTTCCGTAAAGGTCATAGTACCCTTAATTTACTAGTACGTTTCGAGGGATCGGTCCGGAAACCCTTCTCATTAAAGCACCGAGTGTTGGCAATATTTTTCAATATTGAGAAAGCCTACGACACAACATGGAGATACGGCATCTTGACACAGTTATAAGTCTGGGGGATGAGAGGCTTTTTACCGTCACTTATTAAGTTTTTTAGCATCTCAATCCTTCAAGGTACGTGTTGGAGACACATACTCTGACCTGCATCGCCAAGAGGAGGGAGTTCCTCATGGCAGTGTTTTAAGTGTCTTATGTTTTATAATTGCCATCAATGATATTATTTCGTCTCTCCCAGAAGGTGTATCGGCAACTGTTTGTCGATGATTTAGCACTATACTGTTCCTCACCTCGCCTTTCATTAGAATCACGTCGGCTACAACTAGCGGTCGATGCTGTATCCGAAAGAGCACAACTTAAGGGATTCCGCTTTTCCACGACCAAAACCAAAGCAATGTATTTTCACCGGGGCAGAAGGGTTCTTGTTCCGCCATCTATCTCCCTACAAGGCGAAGATATAGAGTTTGTCTCCGAGTTTCGGTTTCTTGGTGTAACTCTCGATCCAAAGTTATCCTGGTTACCACATCTACACCGACTTCGAACGGGCTGTCTGCGGGCTCTAGACATTTTGAAAGTCCTCTCACACACTTCGTGGGCAGTTACCGACAAACATTGTGGACATTATATACAGCCCTCGTCCAATCCAAATTGGATTATGGCTGTCAAATTTACTCATCGGCTTCCCCTTCAGCCCTCAAAATGCTGAACCCCATTCGAAACCACGTAGTTGGCCTTTCCGTACTCTCCTGTCAACAGCCTTTACTGCGAGAGTGGGGTACTCCCTTTGCCTTACTATATACTTTCAAATCTGCATGTGATACCCCTGCTGAGTACAGCAAGCCCCTGTATCAGAGGTCTACAGATGCCTGTATGCTGCCGAATCAACGGCGGCATATGATAAGTTGCCATCTTTACCCCGCCCCATGAACCTTCGCATAGAAGATCATCTCTCTAACCTGGGTGCTCCAATGGTCCTTACCCTTCCATCCTTACTGACCCCTAGTTGGCGTGCTCCTCTCCCCACAGTATGTACCAACATGTGGAGCCTGGAGAAGTCTTCCATGGACCCTCGCATCATTAAAAGATTGCTCTTAGAGCATTCTACCTCACACAAACAATGCTGCCCATTATAGACGGATGGCTCTAAGTCGGACGGTGGCTTTGGCGCCGCAGCCATCTACCCAAGAGGAGAATTCCTAACTTTATCTTTGCCGCCAACAGCATCCATTTTTACCGCTGAACTTTCAGCGATCCTTTTAGCCTTTAGACTGATCCAAATTTTACCTTCTAGTGATTTTGTCATTTTTCCGACTCAAGGATTGTCTTACAGTCAATTAGATCTTTTAATGCGTCCCATCCCTTAGTCACAGAAATTTGCAACTGGCTGATCTAAAATGCGTCCTGATATAGAATTATTTTGTGCTGGGTCCTTGGGCATGTGGGGGTCCTGGGCAACGAGAGGGCTGATCGGCTGGCCCGCTTAGCACATTCTATGTACCCTGAGAACTCGGCTCTGCCTTTTAGGGACTACTTTCCTTCAATAAGAAAATATATTTTTCAACTGTGGCAGAATGAATGGGATGACTGTTCATCATCTAAACTATACAAAATAAAAAATTCTATTCACTCTTGGCCCTCGAGCCGTCATAGAATGCGGTCGTTGGAGGTGGCCCTTTGCCGAGTTCGCATTGGCCACACGAGACTTACTCACGGCCATCTTGTTTCGGGTGATGCTCAAATCAGCCCTTGCTATCGTTTTTGCAGGGGGGACCAATCGGTCGCACACCTTTTATTGGATTGCCCCCATTTCACCATTCCCGGGTTGTCCTGTTCCCCGACTCTTTGCAGAGCTGTCTTCCATGGCTCTTCAAGATTCACTGAAGGTCGGCCGGTCTCCGGAGAAGACGCGATTAACTTCTCGAAGAGCTCAGGTTTCGTCGTCTCAAAAAGTCCCACGATGTCTGTTCGTAAGAGCGAGTAATTCTGCGACGAGAGGACTGCAGCTGAAAGACGATCGACCGTCTTGGGAGGCAACGCAGCCAGAATATGGTAAAATTTCGTTTCTTCTTGTTGTATTCTTGGGATGTGAAATTGCGCCTTCACAATTTTGAACCACTCTAAGACTGCTGCTTCATTAAAAACAGGAGGTCTGATGGAGATCGCGTTTGCGAGCTCCACTTCTTGGTGTGGAAGAGAATGGGCAGCTTGTTGATGTCTTAATGCGCCTCCTAGCGAATCCATTTTGTTGTATGATCACGTTATTCGTTCGACGAAGAGGGGTCACCAGTTATAGGGTCCAAGTAAGGTATTTTCTCTATTGTAGTTTCGTAGGCTGGGTTAAGTGATCAACCGCTTCCCTATGGGATGAAGGAATATATATATATATATATATGGAAAAATATCCAAGACAAATTGGTGCGGTTAAGGTAATGGCAAAATTAGACAACTGCTCTGCTTCAGGTCCAGCAGGTGATCCTATCCTCCTTGAACTGGAAGACAACACTTAGGGATGGGTCATCCCTAAGTGTTGTCTTCCAGTTCAAGGAGGATAGGATCACCTGCTGGACCTGAAGCAGAGCAGTTGTCTAATTTTGCCATTACCTTAACCATATATATATATATATATATATATATATATATATATATATATATATATATATATATATATATATTCTATAGGGACTTTCAACAAGGACGCTCGAGCTTTGTCAGGAGGTAGTGGCCATGTTAAAGCGACATCTGGCAGCCTCACTGTAAACTGTTCAGTAGTACTTGACAAGTCACGATGGAAGGTTAGCGTTGAACAGCGTGTGCAAATCATCAAATGTTATTATAAAATCAGTGCTTCGTTCGACAAACGTTCCGCGCATTACGTGATTTCTATCCTCGCCACAATCGTCCTGCCGAGTCAACTGTTCGACGCTTGGTAGCCAAATTTAAGGCAAAAGGGTCAATCAACAATCAGCCAACACATGTACGTCACCGAAACGCAAGGTCTGCTAAAACCATCGCTGCCGTAAATGAGAGTGTACGGGAAAATCCGTGGCAGTCAATTTCTCGTCGTTCACAAGAACTTGGCTTTTCTGAGACTTCAGTTTGGATAATTATTCGTAGGGATTTGGGTCTGCACCCGTACAAAATCCAACTTACCCAGGAACTTAAGGTAAACGACCATATACAACGCCCGGTGTTCGCTGATTGGGCTCTAGAGTAGTTGGGAGTTGCCCCAAATTTTCCCCCAAATATCATCTTCAGCGACGAGGCCCATTTTTGGATGAATGGATTTGTGAACAAGCAAAATTGTCGTATTTAGGACGAAAAAAATCCACATGAGATACACCAGCACCAATTGCATCCCAACAAAGTCACTGTTTGGTGCGGATTTTCGCCTAACGAAATCACCGCTCCGTATTTTTTTGAGAACGAAGATGGGATTGCCATAACCGTCAACGGCGAGACCTACAGATTAAAGATAAGCAACTTCTCGTGGCCTCAACTGGATTATATGCCTGATATGGATAATGACGACATGTGTTTCCAACAGGACAGCGCTACGTGCCACACTGCGCACGCCACGATAGACATTTTGCAGCAGCGATTTTAGGGCAGAGTCATCTCGCGCAGCGGCGACGTCAACTGGTCTCCAAGATCATGCGATTTAACGCCATTAGACTACTTTCTTTGGGGCTACCTTAAATCGCAGGTCTATGCAAATAATCTGCAAACAGTTAATATCCTCAAAGTCAACATAACGAACACCATCCAGCAAATTCAGCCAGATTTATGTGACAAAGTCATCGTAAATTGGGCCTCCCGAATACGTTCCATCAAGCGAAGCCGCGGCGGACATTTGAACGACGTCATATTCCAGACTTAATGCCATAAAATGTCATTTCAAATTTGAAATAAATTGAGTGCATATATCACACACAACTTGTTTTATTTACATTTAAAAATCGATCAACCTTATTGAAAGACCATATATATATATATATATATATATATATATATATATATATATATATATATTGATTCTTTATTCCTAGGTATATAGCTGGAATAAGCTTTGAAATGGCGAATAGGAAATATAACTTTTCTTCTTGTATAATAATAACTTTTCTGACTCTTTCTGACTATCTTTTACACAAAAATACACCTATATAAATAGTTATTTCATCTACTCATAATCAGGATTGATATACATTTAATAGTCATTCTTACGTTCATTTTAGGAATAACAGCCTTCGCGTTGACAAATTGACCAATCAGCTTTTACACATAAGCACTGTAATAATTGTCCAATCAGCGCCATGATAGATTTAAAATGTTACTAACGCTCCAACTGTTTACACATAAACACTGAAGCCAGGGCAGATAGCGTGGACTTGACACTCTGCGACGTCGCTAAAGCATTCGACAAGGTATAGGTGCCAGGCCTTTAAGTAAAAATAATCCAACTCGGTCTCGACACAAACCTAACCAGAATCCTGTGTAGCTATCTGGAAAACAGGAAGGCAAAAATCACCATCAACAATCACACTGGCAGTACTTTCACTCTAAAGGCAGGAGTCCCACAAGGTGGGTGCCTCAGCTCCACGTTGTACTCAGTGTACACCAGGGATCTCCCTCAACCCTTAGAGGAAAGTACGATGTATATCCAACTGGCCTACGATGACACGCAGATCATCGCCAGTGATAGACAGCATCCAAAAGATATCGTACAGCGCATTGCCAGAGAGATAATAAATATAAATGAATAGGAGAGGACGCATAAAATAAAAAAAAACAACGCAAAATTCCAAATCATACCAATGAATAGGATGAAGACGCACCGAGTCACCGCCAACAACATCTACTACCCCTTCAGTCAAGGAGGTAAGGTACTCGGACTAATATTCTCCAAAAACGGGTACAGTACGCATGTGAGCCCAAAAACTACACAAGCGAGAAGAACCCTTTCCTCTCTACAGAGATTTAAAAACCTTTCTGAAGAAAACAAAGAAAGTCATACCTAGCCCTAGTTCGTCCCATTTTAACGAACCCCGTCATTCCGATTAATACATTAACCAAAACGCAAATGTCAAAACTACAAGTAGTCCAAAATTACGCGACAAGATTCATAACTAATACCTCAAGACTGGAAGCAATACCATCACTGGAACTATACCTAAGGGCAAAGTTGAAACCAATTAACCAATTCCTTCACGAACGTGCCTCCCAAAAATATGACACCAATTAGAGGAGGAACTCTCAAACGAAATAACCAATAAAGTTATACCCACCCAAAGAGAATATGGGAGACTACATTTTAAACAAAGGTTTAAAAGTAGCCGAAAAAATATACAAGATGATGTCGAATCAATATATAAATAGAACACCGAAGAAAGACCCTAAATGTATAATTAACTCTTAAGAATACAAATTAGTAATCTAATAATAGTAAAAATAAAATATATGTATACATGTGTATATGAAAAAAAAATATATATATATATATACTCGTATATATATGTGAGGATATGAATGTAATAATAATACTAAAGAAAAAAGAATATATATATATATACATGTGTACATAAGTAGATATATTAAGAAGATACATTAACATAAATATAATGAATCAGACACAGCCCTCGAGAGTGCACCAAATATACCAATAACTATTGAATAGAATCAACACTTTAAAGAGACAAAGGAAAACAAAGGCTCGAACGCTTCCCTCGAAAGAGAAATCACTGAATAAATAAGTATATATATGCAATCAAGAAAACAAAGGCTCCTAAGCTGATAAATGTTAAATAAAGCAAAATAAAGTAAATCAAAATAAAGCAACATAAAGCGATTGTCAGGCAACCTGGTACACACACACTCATAAACACACACAACATTGACATTATTACCCTACCATTATCACCACATCAATCATCTCTCCTTTTACAATATTATTTCTATCTATCCTATCTCATTCTCCCTCATATTCACCACTTTTGAAATTCCAATCCCAATCCCCTTCTATTAAGGAATATGCCCTCCAGAAGTAGCTCGGAGGAGGTGCGGGAGCCCTCTTCGAAGAGAAGACCCTCACGGGAATAGCCGTACACTTCCCAGAGGCAGAACTACGGCCGATGTCGTCTTCGAGGATTTATCGAGGATTAGGCTCGCCATGCGAGTCTTTTCCTCCCTCCGCCTCGTACCACTGGGTGTGGGCAAAGGAGTGGAAGTTTCTTTAGTATCTCTCCTCCTATTGCGGGGCAACTTTCGGGATCCAGGAAGATGGCCTCACGTCCAACTTCAGGGGTGTTGCCTCGCGTGAGTCTAACGACTCGGTAGAAGTGCGCGGCCGTTTTGCCTTACGGGAAACGGTCACGCTGGAGAAAGGAGGAGGAGCCCTGGTTCTAGCCGGGGCTAGGTGTGAACCCATTATTCCCCAAGCTCTACCAGGGGAGCGCCCGGGGTGTGTAGAACCATTAGAAAGGGTCCGAATGGGCGCGAAAATGACCGTGCTCGTATGCCTGGATGGGCCAGGGGCAGATGGTGTCTTTCTTAACTTTGAGGCATAAAACGTCTCAGGAAGCGCTGGAAACGCCAGGATCAAGTCCTTAGCCTCGCGACACGCGAAATGAGAGACGATCCTGGGCCTGAACGGCCAGGATTTCGTTCTCAAGGTGATAAGCACCACATTGCTTCGAATAAGTGGGTTGCGTCTCTCCGCAATTGACACATTTAGCCACACACAATTTGGACTTATCGTGTGCAGCCTTGGAGCAACTTACACAGACTTCGGATAACCGAGACTTTGCACGTCTACAGGAGCGATAAGTATGACAGAAAAGGTAGAAGGAGTAGCACCTCCGCAGCAGTGGCCGGAATACCTTGACGCAGTTGCGATACCAACGGGCACGTACCGACTTAGGGAGCTTGTTACAGTCGAATGTAACGAAGAGGTAGGCGTAGGCCTCGAGGCCCCTCACTTTTTTCTCATCATACGTTCGACCTTGACCGCTCCATGGTCGGCCAGCTCTAAGGTGATGTCATCTATTGAGTAGTCCATGAGGTTTCTTACATAAACTATTCCTCTCACGAAATTCATGGTAGAGTACGGTGTCACACTCACTGGCGTGCCATCAAGTGTCCGAAGGGTACTAATAATGGCCGCATCGGAGGAAAACGACGCATTTGCCAGAAGGCACCCGTCCGAGAAACGGGTCACCTTTGTCTCTCTACCATTCATGCTATCTAGAGTTCTCCTTTGATGGATCATGTTGCCCTTAACCAACATGTTACAATCAGTGGAGCGAATAACAGGAAACCGTTTGAAACCATCGGGCTCGAAAACGCCAATTACTTATGAATCAGGGGCCCCGACGTAATCGAGGGTCGGCCCTGCGCACTTTTGGTCTTAGTCTCTGACTCCCCACCCTAGCAGAGCACTGGTGCGGGACGTTCTGATCTTGGCTCGGTAACATGGCGAAACGGCAGCAGCCACGTCCGTCCCTGTAACTGCCGCGAAAGGAGAGAAGCCCCGAGTCTTTTTCTTTTTAGGAGAGGAGGGCAGGGAATGAACCTGCTTCACCCCTCCGGCGAGGGCAGGAACCTTAGGCCAGATAGAACTGTGGGGTTTGAATCTATTAAACGTTCGTTTAAAATTTTAAACGGTTCACACATTGAACCTTATAAATAGGAAGATAAACTTCCCGCTTTTTAGTATCTCTCTTTCGTAAACAGGAAGCTAAACTTTAAGTTTGGTAGTATTTCTCTTTCGTAAATAGGAAGTTAAACTCCCCAGTAGGCAGTCGGCTATACGAGGGAAAAAGGTAAAAAATCGATGGCGTTTTCTTGAAGTGCCCTACCTTCGCATTTACCTCCTTGGCCAGCTGTGAACTTTTTGGTGAGCTTAATTTTCTTGTAGATTTATTCCAAGTCTAAAAATTCGGAAAATGATGATGATGATGATGATGATGATGATGTAACAAGTGGGGAAAATGTGTTGTAGGCGTAGATAGTGGTGAAGAATATTTATAGGTTTGCCCTGGTGTAGAGGGCATCTCAAGCTTCTTACTTCTTCTATTTACTTTTTATTCCTTCCCTTTCAATGGTGTCAGTGTTTTAGCTGACACTTTTGTTGCTGTGTCTTATTTATTTTATCTTGCTTTTTATTTGTTTATTTATTTATTGTTATCTTTCTCTTTTATTATATATACATATATATATATATATATATATATATATATATATATATATATATATATATATATATATATATATATATATATATATATATATATATATAAATCTATGTCCTCCGTCTTTAGGCATTCAAGCCTTTCAATTATGTTTTTGCTAACTCGTTAGCTTTCATTTTTGTTATAATTATTGTTTAATATTTGATTTAACTATTTTATTTATTTTTTTATAATTATGTTGGGCACTCGCCTCTTTTAATATATTTATTGGTATTGTATTTATCATTTGGGCACTTCGCCTCTTTTGGTTTTTCTTTTCTTTCTTGTTTGGTTTTCTCTTTTCGTGGAGTCTTTTTCGTGAGTAGAATAATTTTGTCTTAGTTACGTGTACATAGGGCTCTCCTCGTGACTCATCCAATTATGGGTTGTGGTATGTCTTGGTTTGCCTTTATATGGGGGAGAATTTCGTTTTCTACTTTTTCCCAGGTCTTTCTCCTTGGCCTTTGGAGGACCATATTCAGTAGCTCAAGTCCTGCTCTTGCGTTCAGTTCCGTCTGCCGAATATAGTCCATTCTGCTCGCGCCCGCTATAAGCAGGGTAACATTGTTCTAGACTCTCTGCATAAATGTGAGAGAGTTTGAACTAGCTGCCTGCATTACCACTGCTGGGTACACCAGTGTTAGGCCCACGAAGGCAGTGTACAACTTCTTGATATTTTTGGCGCCGAGGTTTCTGAACCTGTGCAGTTTTCCAAGTTTTTTTTGGCTAGGGAGATTCGGTTGTTGATGTGCGTCTTATACCCTGTTGAGGTGATGCGCAGTAAATTTTATCTGTGACTATGGCGTCATCTTCTTTCCGTCGGTTCACTGGAAAGATCTGGAACTTTCGGTGGTTGGTCTTGATTTCCCACTTTCTTTCGAAACGATTGATATTATCGATTTCGGGAACTGTCTCCCTTGCTTGAACTCCAGCGTTCCTATAGGAACTGGGGATGATCCGAGTGACGTCGTCTTCAAACTGCAAGTACATCACATCCTCCCCGACTGGAGCAGGTAAGTCCAACTTGTACACAAGGTACAACAGCGGAGTCAGACAGCTACCTTGTGGAGCACCTGCCTTTAGATCGAATTCGGGTCCTCTGTTGCCCTCAATCGAAATTTGGGCTTTTCTTTCCATGATGTAGTCGCAGAGGACCCTTTCCAGGATAGAGTTTAGCTGGAGGCCCAAGATCTTGAATTGTAGACCTCTTAGCCAAACTTTAACGAAGGCCTTCTGTAACATCTCGCATCACCACGTCTACGTATTTCCCCTCAGCTTTACAGTAGGAAAGCTTTTCGGTGAAAAGGGCTAGGGCTGTATCAGTCCCCCTTCTCTTGCGGAACCCGTCCTGCTGAGGGTTGTGAGCTTTCAACTCGGACAGCTGATATTGTAGCCTATTGGATAGAAGCTTCTCGTAGACTTTGCCTGCAAACTCAAGGAGGGATATTGGCTCGTAGTCCACCAGTTGATCGGGGAGCTTATTCCCTTTGGGGATACAAATGATGTTGGCCTTTTTTTAAACCCGTATTCAGGGAAGCGTTATAGATGTTAGTTATTCCCTGAATAATCTGCCAGAGGGCATGTACCAAATTATTTTTTGTGATGCCCGTCCAGCCTGGCGCATTTTGTTTAAAGGTTTTTATAACTTTCATGACCTCTTCCGTTGTAATTGGTCGGCCATGGTCCGCCATCTCCCTCCCTTCGTCGACGTAGGCTCATGGGTGTGTTCAATGTATGATCTGATTAAATTCTTCAATCAGATGGTCTTCGAATTCCTGGTCGAATTCCGCATCGTCCTCAGGTGTTATTGAGATTTCCTCCCAGAACGTGCGGAACTTTTCCTCCAGGACCACCGGATCCTCCAAGTAGTCATTGCCTTCCTTAATGCCTGTCTTTCCTCTACTTGGTAGGCCTTTAAGTTTCCTTACTAGGCGCCAGAATTTATCGGGGGTCACCTCGCTGTCTACGCTGGCTATTAGGCTGTTCCAGATCTCAGCCTGTTGTTAGTTAATAGCCAGCTTTAGCTCATCACGCAATTGTCGTAGCAGCGAGCTTCGTTCCTGATTCGTACCTGATCTTCTGATCTCTCCATACACCTCTCTGTGCTCCCTAGCGATCTCTTTCATCTCCTCAGTCCATCTAAGTTGTGGAGGAGTTTTGTACCCTGTCATGGTACACATTCGCGGTCAGCCTCGGTGATGAGGGCTGTTATCCTCTCTAACTCCCCGTCAATCTCCTCTAGAGTTGCTTCGCTTAGGTCGGCTGGTTCGAATGCGCTTGTGATTTCTCCGTAGCGTTCCCAGTCGGCCGAGGCGTAGCTTTTGTGGAGAGGGAGCGGAAGCTGGATCGGAGCGAGTGAGATGGTGGTCAAGATCGCTATATGGTCACTGAGAATTGCTGGCCCTGGCTTGCTATGGTAGTTGAATGGGAAGCCGACACTTGTCATGATTATGTCGGGCTTCGTTGCTGCCCGAGAGGTGATATAGGTCGGGAAATCCGGTCCTATCCTCTGGATGTTCTTCCGTCGCATAATCTTGTCCAAGTTATGGCCTCTGTTATTTGTGTTACCATAGCCAGCCGTTCGGCATCTGGCGTTGAGGTTGCCCCCAAGGAATGCCATTCTGCCGTGACCAAACAAGGTGTAGAAGTTGAGAGTCAGATACGCTCTTCGAGGAGGCTGATATCCTGCCGCGATCACTAGGTTGGCCACTAATGTGGGCATCTCTATCGCCACGAATGACTCGTCCAGTTCTGGAAGGTGCCTGAACGAGAGATTCCTTTTGATTAAAACCGTGGCACCATCAAACCTCTCTTGAGAATGGTTCTTTGTAACAACTCTGTAGCCCAGTATCTTTATTTGATAAAATGTTGTGTTGATACCGTGCACGGAAATTAAGATGATGTCTGGGTGGAGCACACGGAATATGTTTCCATACACCGTTGCTTTTCCCTCCCATCCATTTACGTTGAGCGTCACAATTTTCAAACTGTTGTTTGGGTTCTCCATTCAATTCACCGATGATTTCACCCAGATAATCACTTGTCCATGAAGGAATGCGCCTTGACAAGCTCGTATGACAGCAGCAAAGAAATTGAAAATCTTAACACCTACGAGGACCGGTAGAAGATCCGCACCAACCAGAAAAAGTTCAAAGTAGTCCCCATAGGCAGGAGACTACTTTACGACGTCAGGTTGAGGAAAATACGTTTGATAGGCGTTTGATAAGGTGAGGCAACAGGGAATGCAGTACAAGATCTTACGACTGGGCCTAAGTGAAAACTTAGAAAGAAATCTCTGTGACTATGTTATGGAGAGAGCGGCGTACATCAGTTTAGGGTGCACGGACGGACCAAAGTTTCCGTTCACTGCGGGCCTCCCGCAGGGGGGACGGGTGCCTGTCCTCCACTCCTACTTGATTTACACCACGGATATCCCAGCCCATATAAGCCCCACTTGCCTCAACAATCAATTCGCCGATGATTTCGCCCAGATGATCACTTTTCCATGGAGGAATGCGCCTTGGCAAGCTCGTATGACAGTAGCACAGAAATTAAAAATCTTAACACCTACGAGGCCTGGTGGAAAATCCGCACCAACCAAGAAAAGTTCTAAGTAGTCCCCATAGGCAGGAAACTACTTTACGACGTCGGGTTGAGGGATAAAGGTTATCCCTACACCATGGAGTGCAGTGTACTCGGAATGAAGATTACCTCATCTGGGTACAAGAAACACGTCCAAGAAAGAATCACCAAGGCCATTGCTGCAGTCAAGACTCTCTATATGTTTAGAAATCTTCGTCAAAGCAATAAGAAAAGATCTACAATGCACTTGTAAGATTGACGCTGCCATAACCCGCTTCCGCCCTCTCGTGTGTATCGAAGACACAAAAGAGGAAACTAAAGTGGTGCAGAATAAATGTATGTACCTAAGTACAGGTACATACATACATGAGAGAAGACGCCAGAAAGAGCTGCACCGGGAGGCGAGGTTAAGTCTCATTAACATTGTCATAAACAAAGAATATGCTGGAAATAGTTAATCGTGAATTGGATGATGATATCGTCCAAATGATTGACCAGAACAGAAGAAGGATAAGTCGCGCCAGATTTCCAAGCTCCGCCGGGGTTTTAGCTGGCGGAGCAGAAGTGCCGTTCTACACATGAGAATAGAAATGCTTTTACCCTAAACCAATAAAAAATCCGACTAACAAAAAGCTTACCCAACTATGAAACCTCACCGATTGCTACAAATTCACCGATGAAGACCCAAATCTACCGATGAAGACCAAAATTTACCGAAGCAGACATCCACGAAAAAACAAAGACACTAAGCACAACAATAAAGTAATTAATAAAGTAATTATTACACAACAGCAAATACGCATAACATATCCAAAGACATTAATTCATTTTGAAGACAAATGGTTTGAACGCCATATATATATATATATAAACTAACTAAAAAACAACAAAGGAACTACAAAACTAAAAATACTTAAAAGCGATAAGCCTGATCACCAGGCTCTAGCGTCTCTTTGCACCCTTCCACACCGCTTTGTCTTTTCCCCACTGGTCTAGTTTCCGCTATCTGCCCACCAACGTTTACTCTATCCCCTACCTACATCTACTCTTACAGCTTTCATCGTTGGATACCTGCCCCTGCATAGGAAAAGGAGGAAAACTGCAAGGATATTTTCTATTGCTGCCAGTGGACTTTCCACTACGGATTGTCGGTGAAGAAGTTTATTCTGTTCCGAATTCCCACAACCTAGTCCATGGATACATGTGCCTAATACGTGCTCTCGTGTGTGTGCGAAAACACTTCTGAGATCCTCGCTCGGACCACCTGTGGACGAATCTGATCTTTTTCTTACCACAGCAGCACATCACGTGTTCAGATAACTTTTCTGCTATCCAAGGTCTGTAGAAACCGCCTGTCTTATGACGTGTCCGAACTCCCTAAGGAAGCCCTACAGGGGGCGCGAAGGTGGGGTTCCCAGTCTGGGGTGGAGTGGTCAGGACAGGTAGGTGGACCCTGTTAGACACGATTATAGGTAAGCAGATAAAGGATAACTCAGTAAATAGTATTAGGTCAACGCCCAGCAATAAGGCCCTGTTAGGTTCACAGAGGAGACCACGGCCTTGGGGCCGTCATGCACATACCTATAGCGAAAGGCGCATTCCGCTCAGGGTGATTGAGCGATGTCAGAAGCCTACAAGGGAAAAAGTGTTTGAACTTGCTTTTTCAAAACTTGGTTTTGCACTTTGCCGAGATAAGGAACATACGTATGGTTACCTAGCCATATGCGACACGTCCCAGGATATTGACAAGATACTGAGTACGAAGTCGAAAGAAGAACTCGAGAAGATCGGCCTCGCTCCTAAAGTGCCCTCTCAAGTTGCAGCTCAGCGGTCGATCGTCTGTCGACGCATAGACCCTTACGTGGGTTTGCACTCTATTAAGGAAATGCAAGATAAAATTGAGTCCAACAAATTTGGGCCAAAATCGAAGAAGTGTACAAATTTAAGAATCGCGAAGGAGAGGAGTATAGTTACGTTTTTAAAGTGACATTCCGAACAATCGAGATGGCGAACAAAGCTTCCGAAAATGGATTAGTGATGTTCAATTCCAAAGTCTCTTCATCCTGCATAGAGCGTGAGGTGTTCGTTCCTGTCCAAGTGTGCTTCTCGTGTTACGCCCTAGAGAAGCACCATACAAATGAGTGCCCCTTCGAAGGTAAAGTATGTTCTGAATGCGCCGGTAGAGATCATACATGGAAAGAGTGTAAGAGCCTTCAGAAAAATGCATAAATTGTGAAAACCAACACCTTACCCGTTCCATGGCCTGTCCGCTAAAGAAATCTATAGTGGCAGACGAGAAAAAGCAGCCTATAGAGGACAGAAATAAGAAGGTTACTACAACATATGCACGAGCAGCTAAAACGGATAAACAGAATAAGACCCTCTTAAACATACACCCGGAAATGAGACCTGATTTAGTAATGTGCATCCTTCACACGCACTTTGCAAATGTAATCAAATCAGGAAGTCACGCTACCGAATTGAACAAAATATTTATTCACAATGGGCACAAAGCCGATGTGGTTTCTGGACAATCCTCCGTCAAGGGAGTTGTTCCAGGCCCAACTCAAAACAATGACAGACGCTACCCCAAGATGTCGCACCTTATCTAGAGATGCCCGCCTCAAAAGACCTAAAACGCCGACATCTAGTGTCACCCAGGCGGAATCACGCTCCACTAATGAAGAAGGAATCGCCGCTGCTTCAACGCAAATTTAGAATAAACACGAGACCGTCCCAATGGACAATACTGCAGCATCAAAAACTACAAATCAACTGATGAAATAGGCATGAGGATATACCGCTCGTCATCTGAAACATTACCTAAAATCTCGAAATCAACTGACATCATCTCAGGGATCATGTAAGGGAAATATTAATATGACTATAAAGCGGACATAAATAAAGATAACTTGTTAGCTGCTCTGAAACAAGAAATAATCGTGATAACCTAGGAATCCTGTTTTAATCTCGCACACAAGATTTTCAAAAAGAAGAGAGACGGGAAGAAAAGATCCCCAGCACGAGAAAACGAGAATAAACCTAAACAACCACATATGAACTAATAATCATGGACAACCAAATTAGCTACATCAGAAAATCGAAAATCTTTTCCCTCAGTGTCAACGGATGGAAAAATAAAAAAAAAGAATATATAACGAGATTATAAGGAACCTGGACCCAGACATCATCCTCATTTCTGAGCATGGCGTCGATTTGCGAACAGAGTATATTAAAATATACAATTACGAGGTGCTGGTAGCCAACCACTCTAATTGTAGATTTGATGGCGTTGTAATTGCAGTAAGGAAAGGAATAAAATTCCAAGAAATTCAAGGTTTGGAAGAGTCTTACCTGGCTGTGAAGATCAAGATGACCTATGATGGCCTTGTGGTGGCAGTCGGTTATCAACCACCTAGACGCTCACATTTGCCAGCTCCTAATTTCATCCGCATAATCCGTAGAAAAGCCCCGACAATTTTAATTGGAGACCTTAAAGTCCGTTGCAGAGAGGCAGGATATACTACGGCTTTGAATGAAGCGGGGAAAACACTGAGCGTTCTAATTAAGAGGAACATAGTGAAAAGAGTAGGACCAGATTTTGCCACATTCTTAACAGGAAGATCTTTTACAACACCTGATGTTGTATTGACTAACACCAACTTTGCTCTCAACTCAGTGACAGTGCTGGGTTCTTACATACCATCGGACCATATCAGCATGGTAACTACGTTGTCAACTTCACTAATACAGGTCCAAATATCCGAACGGAGATGCCTGAACAGGGCTGATTGGGACGCTAATAAAGACCACTTGAGCACCATGCAGGTAAATAGACTGGAAGGTGCCTCGAATCAGGAGATAGGCCATCATCTTAACAATATAATGGAAAAATTGAATGAGGCCGACCATATTGCTATCTCATGGACCGGATTTAAAACTATCTCGGCACTGAGGTGGGATACAGAAATTACCGAAAGAATGGATCGATTAGATCTCCTTATCAATGAGATAAACTTGCACGGTAACACAGCGCAACGCTATAGAGAGCTACGAGAACTGATAGAAACAATCAAATTTCTCATCATTGAGAAATCCAAGGATATATGGGACAACATAATTGGTAACCTAAACACTGAAAGTGATCCGAAAAAATTTAGGGGTCAAATTAAAAGATTAATAGGAACCCCTCCAAGGGAAAGAATAAATATAATGATCAACGGAGTTGAAATCAACAGAGATGAAGACGTAGAGCGTTACTTCAGAGACTATTGGAAAGAAAGATTCAATATCAGCAAAGCGAAAAACGCAGAATTTGATGGGGACTACGAAGATGAAGTTGAGACAAGGTTGAGAGAGCTAGGTGAAGAGCTCACACCTCATCTTATGGTTGACCGTACGCGCCGTGCTCGGGATGAGGTAGGTCATTCACATACTATGAATACGAAACTGTACTAGAGAGTTTCAAACAAAAGGCTCCAGGGTTGATCGGAATTACGAAGGCTCACCTAAAAACGCACCCCCTCCCCCAACGTAAATCAAACAATTTTAAACATCCTCAACGCTTACATGAATATTAGACACTTTCCCGAATTATTGAAAAAGACTAAGATGATATTTTTGTTGAAGCCCGGGAAGCCTAAAAAGAGATAAGTAGCTATAGACCGATCTCCTTATTGGAGTTCATCGGTAAACTATTCGAAAAGTTCCTGAACACAAGACTTACGAACTATTTGTAGAATAACGGCCTGTACAACGATCAACAATACGGGTTTAGAAAAAAACTCGGAACCGAAGCCGCATTAGCCCTCATAACGGAGAAGATCGCTGTTGCAAAGGCCAGGGGCAATAATGTTGATGTCGTACTTAGAGACGTGGCCTCGGCCTTTGACAAGGTCTGGGTGCCAGGCCTGAAAAATAAAATCTACGACCTTGGAATAGAGGATGGCATGACAAAGATCCTGTGCAGCTACCTTGATAATCGTGAGGCCATGGTCATCATTAACGACATCGAAGGAGAGCTCTTAAACCTGGAAGCAGGAGTGCCACAGGGTGGATGTTTGAGCCTCACATTATACGCGATATTTACCAGCGACCCCCCACATCCTGCCTACGATTTTGCCCAATACATACAACTGGCAGACGGTGTCACACATATCGTGACGAACGACTACCCTAATCCGAGAGATGTGGCAAACAGGACATGAAGAGAAATTGCTATAGTCAACAACTACGAAAGGAGGAATAAAATCAAGACGAACATCGGCAAGTTCAAAATGATTCCGATGGGACGCAGACAAACAAAGGCAGTTGGGGCGGAGGGTGTACGTTACCAGTACTCCACAGACGGCAAGGCAGTAGGCCTAAAAATAACAACGATTGGTCATAAATTACATCTCAAGGAGAAGATCACCAGAGCCAAAGAGGCACTCCGGTCTCTCTTCCGTTTTAGATTAATGTCACCATCCAACAAGATGAAATTATATCTAGCACTCGTGAAACCGCTGCTACTGTACCCCGTCATCCCCCCCCCCCCACACCACGAGTGATACAGCGCTAAGGGAAGCGCAGAGGGTACAGAACACGGAGCTGAGATTCATATCAAATGTTATTCTTTGGGACCGTCTCCCCTCGGCATTTTTACATGAAATGAACGATGTAGATGCGATTAATGTGACTTTATGAAAGCGTGCAATTATACCAGAAAAAATTACGAACCAATTAAGACTACCTGATGATGAATACCCGAACATCCACTTTAAGCAGGCGTTCAAAAGTGCCAGCTAAAGATTCACACATATATAATACCAATATATACCTAAGAAGTATTAAAAGGGAAGATAAAACATAATTTAACTAGACAATAATGAAAAACAAAGAACAAGACAAATATAACTCAAGAAAAGATCCGTAGAGGAGATGCTTTAATTAAAAAAAAGGATAAAGATCCAAAGTAGACACAAAAATAGAAAATCTCTAATACATAATTAATAATTAAAAAGTAATAAATTACCAAGTTTGAACAATTAAATAAAGTAATATAAAAACATCCGAAATGGATACATAAATAAAAAATCTCTAATACATAATGAATAATTAAAAAGAATTAAATTACAAAGTTAGAACAATTACATAAAATAATATTAAAAGATCCGAAGTGGACACAGTAATAAGTTATTTAAATAATCATTAACATAAATATGAAGAATCAAGAAGAATAACTGCATTAGCAATTATTCAAGATTAATTGAACTGCTAGAACATGAACGAAAACAAAGACTTCAACGCTAAAACATTTTTCATCACAAGAAACAATATATATATTTAAAAATACTGAGCTTGACAGACGACTTGGCACATATAACTCTCTCTCTTAATTACACATACCTCTATCTTTTCTCTTACTATCCCCACACCAATTTATCTCTTTAAACATCAGTGATCATTAAGGATAGTCAGAAAAGTTATTATTATTCAAGAATAAAAGTTATATTTCCTGTTCGCCACTTGTATACACGTCTACGCTCCCGTCTAATAAAGAAGTTGAATCCTGCTCCAAAATTGCTTTACCTTTAAGGGATACAACGATCACTTAACCCAGCCTACAAAACTACAGAGAGAGAATACCTTATCCAGACCCTATAACTGGTGCTCCCTCTTCGTCGAACGAATAACGTGATCATACAACTAAATGGATTAGCTAGGCGACGCATCAAGACATCAACAAGCTGTTCATTTTCTTCCACACCAAGAAGTGGAACTCACGAACGCTGTCTCCCTCAGACCTCCTGTTTTTAATGAAGCAGCAGTCTTAGAGTGGTTCAAAATTGTGGAGGTGCAATTTCATATCTCAAGAATACAACGAGAAGAAACGAAATTTTACCATATTCTGGCTGCGTTGTCTCCCGAGACGGTCGATCGCCTCCCAGCTACAGTCCTCTCGTCGCAGAATTGCTCGCTCCTACGAACAGAAATCGTGGGACTTTTTGAGAGAACGAAACCTGAGCTCTTCGAGAAGTTAATCGCGTCTTCTCCGCAGACCGGCCGACTTTCAGTGAATCTTGAAGAGATACGGATAACAGCTCTGCAAGTTGGATTGGGGGAGGACTTGGTGAGACACAAGTTCATCCAGTCTTTACCTCCAAACATCGCCCCCATCATCGCCCTGCAAAAGGACTTAACTCTTGCCCAATTGGGAAAACTGTCTGATGAACTCATGTTATTTTACAAGGCACAGTGCTATAATATAAACAGTGAAATTAGTAATGATGGTGCTTTTCCCGATATAAGTGCTCTTAGTGTCAACCAGCTGGTAAATAATGTGCAATTTAAAAATTTGCGTTCCGTGCCCGTCGGCGTATATTCTAGAGGTAATCAATCTAGGTTTGTGCATAATAATTATGATAGTGATAATAATTATTTAAAAGGTGGACCGTTTGGGTTACGCCCCTTCCGTCGTAATCAAAAACCAGTGGTGTGCCGTGAACACTTATACTTTGGGTCGAGTACGAAGTACTGTAAACCGTGGTGCAGTTGGCCAAAGAGAGGTGAGAACCTTCAAATGCAGCCATTGTCTAGATCGTCTTCACCAACCCACTCGGAAAACGAGATCGGTAGGCCGCTGTAAATGCGACGACCGGCGTACCGACTCTTCTCACTGTCACTGCCCGTATTAATGAGAGTAAGTGCGAATTTCTGATAGACACTGGCGCGAGCGTGTCCTTAATTTCCTTTAATAAACTGCAATTATGTGTGATGCACAAATCGTGTGTTAACATCGCGACGGCTAATGCAGGGAAGATAAGAGTGCATGGAGAAGTCCAACTGGAAATAGGCATCCTTACCCTGCGACGTTCATATAGATTAACGTTCGTAGTTGCAGATATTACGTCGCCATTATTAGGAGCCGATTTTCTTTCTCATTTCAATCTCTTAGTAGACTGTGCTCGTGGTGTCCTACTTGATAACCAGACTAGCCTAGTTTCTAAAGTGAAGTAGTCAAGCGAACCAGTGATCTCGTTAATTATTAATGACCTCTCGCATATCCCACCTAGTTGCAGGACAGTTCTCCGCAAATATGAGACTATATATAACCCGAAGTGTATCGACATTAGTTCACCACCGACTAATTCTGTTGTTCACACCATTGAGACGGGTAGCACCCCACCAACTTTAGCCCGCCCAAGGCCACCCCCAATGGATAAAGTACAAATTGCAAAAGCAACTTTCGAGACCCTGTTGAAAGAAGGTGAGGTGCGGCCGTCGAAATCTTCATGTTCTTCACCCATTCACATGGTGCAGAAGAAGACCCCATTACTTTTGAGTACGTCATAGCACTGTTTATTCACCAATCTACTTTGAACCATCAAATAGATTGGGCTAAGGCGAAATCCATTATTTTTGTGCCTAAATTTATTGAAAGAAATTTAATGAAATCGGCCATGATCAAATTCTCCCATAACATTAATTTCAATCTAAGCGAGGGTCTTTTTAAATTAGATAATTGGATCATAAATAATATTTGTTTAAAATATAAATTTAATTTGTTTAATTGATTTGTATATTGTAGTTCTGCGGATAAGCTATTCATCTGTTGGTCAGTTACCCCCCCCCCCTCCTTCCTAAACGACTGTCTTTTTTCGTCAGTATGTTTGAATGACGTTACATTTCTCTGTTTATTGACGGTTTCTCTATTCCATTGTTCTTCTGTCCCTGATGATGTAAATACGAAAGCGCTTGGGCTTATTCTGTGTATTATTTTCCTTTGGGATATTTCAAGAATATATATATATATATATATATATATATATATATATATATATATATATATATATATATGCCATTACCTTAACCGCACCAATTTGTCTTGGATATTTTTCCATCTTTCGAGCGTTTTGGCTCAGTCAACGCTGTTAATATATTAATAATAACAGTTTTCTGTGACGGTAAACGAGACGACATAAAGGAGTGTCTTTGAAATCATCTTTTTTGGGGCTGATGGATGGGTCATCCCTAAGTGTTGTCTTCCAGTTCAAGGAGGATAGGATCACCTGCTGGACCTGAAGCAGAGCAGTTGTCTAATTATGCCATTACCTTAACCGCACCAATTTGTCTTGGATATTTTTCCATCTTTCGAGCGTTTTGGCTCAGTCAACGCTGTTAATATATTAATAATAACAGTTTTCTGTGACGGTAAACGAGACGACATAAAGGAGTGTCTTTGAAATCAGCTTTTTTGGGGCTGATGGATGGGTCATCCCTAAGTGTTGTCTTCCAGTTCAAGGAGGATAGGATCACCTGCTGGACCTGAAGCAGAGCAGTTGTCTAATTATGCCATTACCTTAACCGCACCAATTTGTCTTGGATATTTTTCCATCTTTCGAGCGTTTTGGCTCAGTCAACGCTGTTAATATATTAATAATAACAGTTTTCTGTGACGGTAAACGAGACGACATAAAGGAGTGTCTTTGAATCAACTTTTTTGGAGCTGATGGATGGGTCATCCCTAAGTGTTGTCTTCCAGTTCAAGGAGGATAGGATCACCTGCTGGACCTGAAGCAGAGCAGTTGTCTAATTATGCCATTACCTTAACCGCACCAATTTGTCTTGGATATTTTTCCATCTTTCGAGCGTTTTGGCTCAGTCAACGCTGTTAATATATTAATAATAACAGTTTTCTGTGACGGTAAACGAGACGACATAAAGGAGTGTCTTTGAATCAGCTTGTTTGGGGCTGATGGATGGGTCATCCCTAAGTGTTGTCTTCCAGTTCAAGGAGGATAGGATCACCTGCTGGACCTGAAGCAGAGCAGTTGTCTAATTATGCCATTACCTTAACCGCACCATATATATATATATATATATATATATATATATATATATATATATATATATGTTTATAATTGTAAGGCCTAGTTATTATTTATGTATTAAACGCACTCCACGTTTTCGCGACCAACTCCTGTTGTGCTGGAACCACATTATAGAATCGAATATGACTCAAAATTACCTCAAAGATGAGCATTTTGAAGTCTTAGGAAATTCTATATTTGGTTCACAGTAAACCATAGCATATTAAAATATATTTGTATGTATATATATATTTGTTTATAATTGTAAGGCGTAGATATTAATTATGTATTAAACACTCCGTTTTCTCGGGCCGTAGTACTGTGGGGGTCGAACCTAGTAAACATTCGTTTGAAAATTTTAAACGGTTCACACATTGAACCGTATAAATAGGAAGATAAACTTCCCGCTTTAGTATCTCTCTTTTATAAATAGGAAGATAAACTTCCTGCTTTGTAGTATTTCTCTTTCGTAAATAGGAAGTTAAACTTCCCAGTAGGCAGTACTATATCATGGGTCGGCTAACGTGGCTCCGTACAAAATAGATCTTGTTCCTGAAGTCCTCGTGGGGAAAAGGTAAAAAAAATCGATGACGTTTTCTTGATTTGACCTCCCTCGCCTTTTCCTCCTTTGCCGGCTGTGAACTTCTCGGTAAGCTTAATTTTCTTGTAGATTTCTTCCAAGTCTAAAAATTCGAAAATGAATGAAATGAAAAGAGAGGTGGAAGACAAAGAACGGCTATTCCGACCCTCCCCGCCCCCCTTCGTGCTCATGGAGCGGCCAAGGAGGGAGGGGAAGGGGCTGGTACTCCTTTATAGACCACCATAGTCACACTGTCTAGAGCCAAAGTAGGCTCCAAGCACTGTGAGTACGACGGTTAGGAGTGAGAGGGAGAGGACGAAGAAGGTTTTAGGATCAACGATCAACGATCGAAAAAGGTAGAAAATGTGTAAATAGAGTAGAGAGAATAGGTACAATAGGTGTATAATAGAGATATAGTAGTTGTGCCAGGTTGTCTGGCAACCTCAGTCATTTGCATTTTTATTTATCCGTAGTTATTGTTTCTTTGTTTGTGCAGCATTCAAGCCTTTGAAATCTTGCAGGCCTCTTGATTGACTTTACTTGTAATTTTACATGTCCGTTTCGGATCTTATATATATATATATATTAGTGATGGAGTCGTTCCTTGGGGACCTTATTCGTAGCAGGAATATGAAGACATATGCGATGGTTTTGAACATTTAATTTTTCGGACGTTTCGGTCATTGACGATGACCATCATCAGCGAATTATGTTGAGAGAAATTGGACATCCAGTTTGGCCTTCTCAAGTTTTTTGAAGGTGGATTCTAAGCAGCAAAATTGACCGACAACGTTTTCATTATATATATATATATATATATATATATATATATATATATATATATATATATATATATATATATAATTTTTTTTGTCCACTTCGGATCTTTTATTTGTTTTTTGTTTTGTTTTTTTAATTTTAGGTGCCCACTTGGGATCATTTATAATCAATTTGATATCTTTATTTATATGAAATAAATCATTTTTAGTTTTCATTATTCAAATCATTTAATACTGTATTGTCAATTGATTTGATATAGGTTTTAATCTTCTGGTAAGTTTTTCAATAGAAATGCTTACCTGAGCCTTAGGTTCTCTACATCTACATCAGGTATTTTAATCGGGTTCAGCACCTTTTCTGGTATATTATCATAGATTTTTAGCCAAATATTGCGTGCTCGTCTATTTAGGGTAATATTTATTGGCTCAATGTCCGTCGCCTCGTGTAGTATTCTCGAAGGAATGTAGTCAAGCAGTGACACGTTGGTAATAAACCTGATTGCCTTGTTTTGGATAACTTGCGCTTTCTTTATAACAGATTTGCTCAGGGTATTAAGGTGTATAGCTGGATATAAGAGAAGTGGTCTCACCAACAGCAGATAGAGTTTTCTTTTGTTGCTCGTCGAAAGATGTCGGAAACGATAGAGGCTCTGTAATGTTTTCGTAGCAAAGGTGATCTTCTGTAGGTAATAGGCCCTGTACCCATCCGACATTAACTTCAGGCCTAAAACTCGGCCTTTCCTTGAGTACTCATAGAGCTCATCTTGTACTAGTACGTCCGATGTTTTCCGACGGCCAATTGGTATCACTCTGAACTTTTGGACATTGGTTTTTATCTTATTCCTTTTTTCAAAGTTATTGATATTAACAATTTATATTCCTGTACTGTTAGCAATGTCGTTAGGATTTTTATAAACACTGGTAATGACCTGAGTGATATCATCTGCTAGTTGTATATACTGGGCGAGGTCTTGAAAGGGATGTGGTAAATCCCCAGTATACACTGAATAGGGAGTGGGACTGAGGCAGCCCCCTAGAGGTATCCCAGCTTCCAGATTAAAGGCTACACCTTATATACCATTTATCTTCACGACTGCTTTTCTATCCTCCATATAGTCGCATAGAATCTTGGTTAGGTTTCCACCCGTGGCTAGTTCACTTAGTTTGCTTTTCAGACCCGTTAGCTATACCTTGTCGAATGCCGAGGCCACGTTACGAAGTACGACATCGACATTACCATTCGTAGTTTTTCCGATTGCTATTCTCTCCGTAATGAATGCCAGAGCCGTTTCCGTACCAAATTTCCTCCTGAACTCATTTTGTTGGGAGTTGTATAGGTTGTAAGTTTCTAAGAAGGTCCTCAGTCTGGTGCTAAGAATTTTTTCTAACAATTTGCCTATAAACCCCATCAAGGAAATGGGCCTATAGCTACTGCTCTCCTTCTTCGGTTTTCCAGATTTCAGAATAAAGATCATGCGGGCTCTTTTGAATTGGTATGGAAAATAGCCAACATCGAGGCAGGCATTAAATAACTCTAGTAGACCCTCGTTGATGTTATAGGGGGCATTCAGTATATGCATTTTAGTGGTGCCAGTTATGCCTGGCGCTTTTTGCTTAAAGGTTTTGAGGGCCCACTCGTACTCTCCGTGCGTGAATGGTCTACCTTCTTCCCGTGCAATGCGGGATCTGTCCACGAAGTGATATGGCGTAAGGTTGGCACCTAGTTCTTGGAGTCTAAGTAAAACTTCTTCTTCATACCTCTCATGAAATAACTCATTATCTTCATCGCTAATACGAAAGCGGTTTTTCCTGTACTGCCTAGATTCTCTCTCGATATCATGGTCCCCCGTATATTCTACGCCGTTGACCTTGATGCTTATGCTGTTCTTAGGAGGAGTGCCTCTCAGTCTCTTTATTTGACTCCAAAATTTTTGAGGGTCCCTTTCTGCGTCAATTTTAGTAATGATATCATCCCACTGGTCTCTCGATCTCTCAAGTAGGAGTCTCCTGATCTCGTTCCTTAATTCTCGCAGTTCCTGGTACCGTTGTGCCGTGATCCCATGCATATTTATAAAGAAAACGATTGCTTCTAGCTGATCCATTTTATGTTGTATGTTATCGTCCCACCTTGGAGATGGAAGAATTTTATTTTGCGTCCTGGGGATAGCCAGGCGGTCAGTTTCTAATATTTTCGAGGTGAGATGATCAAGTTTCTCGTTAATCTCTTCTAGGGTATCACCATCGAGTTGTTCAATATGCACTTGGCGCAGGTGTTCTCGGTATATTTTCCAGTTAGCTCTTGCTAGGCATCTTCATTTAGGAATTTGTACTTGTATTGGAGAAGTAGAGATGTGGGTGATCATACTTATATGATCTGACGGTATGAAAGGGCCCGAGAGAGTGGCATGGTTAAGAGAAAGGTTTCGCTTTGTTAACACAATGTCCGGTGTGGTCGATTATCTTGCCGTATGGAATGTGGATAAATCTGGCCCTTCTCTTTGCACAACAGCTTTTTCGATTAGGAGGCTCAGTGAATTACCAGCTCCGTGAAAAACCCTCGTATAGCCGGCTTTCCTGCACCGGGCATTCAAACCTCCGACTAGTATCGTTGAGGCCTCTCTCCTAAAGAGTCGCATAAAGTTGGGAATCGGGAGATACGGGCGCCTGGATGGTTGATACCCGACTGCAACCACCAGGTCGTCATATGTCATAGGGATCTTTACCACCAAATACGATTCCTCTAATTCCTGTATCTATTTAAATCTGATGCCTTTTCTAATGGCAATTGCAACCCCGTCGAATCTTTCCTTTGAGTGGCTAGCCATTAATACTTCGTAGTTATATATTTTCATACGCTCGTTGTTGTCGTTTAATCCATGCTCAGAAATAAGCACGATTTCGGGATCAGCGTTTCTAAGGATGTCATTGTATAATCTGCTTTTGTTCTTCCATCCGTTAACATTCAGCGAGAAGATCTTAAGGTTCCTAACGAGTTTGGTAGAGATAGCCATGGTTAATTGATATTCGGTTGTTTAACCTTAGTCCCTTTACCTCTGACTGGTGACCTTACCCTACCAGATCTCTTTTTCCGGTATTGATCCTGGTTAAGATTAAAGCAGGATTCGGGACATATTTCTATCTTTCCTTTTTTGAAGTCGTTTAGGAGCTCTTCTTCCGTAAAGTCCGAATCAAAGTCTCATTTATATCTGCCTTTAGTAACTCCTTCTATCAGTTCCTTAACATTGGCTTTCTTCGGTATGGGAGCAGATTGGGAGCCGTAGATTCGCATGCACAGATCGTGAGTAGTCCGATAGATTGGCGTAGCGTAAGCATATGTTGATGCAACAGGTTCAACCTCATCGTTTTTTGGTCGAGTTTCTTCCGGTTGGTTACTGGTCTCCATCTGGGAGTCATCATTCACGGCACGTTCTTTCTTGCGTAAACGCGGGTGGCGAGAAGTAGAACGAGGCCTTGTCTCAGGTTGTTTGAGATTCTTTAATTGGGCTTGAAATATGTCTCCTGATGGCTGGTTATCCAGAGAAACCACATCGGCTTCAGTCCATTCTGTACCAGCATCTTATTTAATTCAGTCGCATAACTGCCAGGGTTCGTTATATTCACGAAGTGTGCGTGTAATATACACATAATAAGATCTGGCCTCATGTTCTGGTCTATTTGAATTGTGTTCTTCTGTTCGGAAACTTTTGTCCCTTGTGCATATGAAGTAGTTTTTCTTCTATTTCTCTCCTCGATTAAGGTCTTCTTTTTGTCCGTTATCAAGGCCTTTTTTATTGGGCAAACCATTGATAGAGTACGGTGTGAATTGCTACAATTAATGCACTTCTTATTGGAGCTAGTACACTCTCTCCACATGTGGCCAGATTCTGAGCCCTCAGAACAGATTTTGCCTGTAGCCTAACAGTCCTTAGTGGCATGTTTTTCGAGGGCATAACAGGAGAAGCAGATCTGCACCAGCACATAACCTCTCGCTCAATGCAGCTGGCGGAGACTTTTGAATTAAATAGGACCAGTCCATTTTCCGCCGCCTTCGTTGCCATCTCAGTGGTTTGGAAGATTATTTTAAACACATGAGTGTGTTCTTCTCCTTCACGGTTCCTAAACTTAATTGCATCATCGAATTTCGCCCAAGCTTGCTTCGCCTCAACTTCTTGTTTTATCTCCTCAGCAGAGTGGGTTCCAACGTAAGGGTCGATACGTCGGCAAATAATCGATCTTTTGGCCGATACATGTGGAGGAACACGTGGTATGAGGCGAATTTCTTCTAATTTATTCCTCGAGTTTGCGTTCAGAAAGTTGTCTAAATCTTGATTAGAGTCACAAGAGGCCAAGTAACCATAATACTGGTCTTTAAGTCGGCAAAGAGCAATCCCAAGCGTAGAAAAGACAGTTTCAAAAACCTTCTCGCGCGAAGGCTTTTGGCATCGCTCTTTGACATAGAGCGTGAGCCTTTTCTCGCCGTTAGGCTCGTCCATGACGGCCCCAACAGCAGGAGCTACTTAATCCTACCAGGTCCTTATCGTGGGGGTGAGTACCTAAGTAGACTTTAGCGCACCCTTTCTGCCCTACCTGTCTAAAATGTCTAACAGGGTCATCCTATCTGCCCTGACCACTCGGCCACAGAATGGGGCCCTCTTCTTCGTGCCCCCTGCGAGGCTTCCTTCCGGGGTTCGGAAACGTCAGAGGCAGACGACTTCTATAGACCTTAATGGCAGAAAGGTTATTATAACCAAAGTTGTGCTGCTGTTAGGAGAACAGACAAGATGCAGGCAAGAAACACCAGTTCATCCAAAATTCACGCGCGCGTATGTTCTTGGTAAAACCAGACGGTTTCCGTTGAACCCAAGCGGGCGTTCTTCCAAAAGCCGTAAAAATCTTCACCTACTGAAACAGTGGAGAAATCCGAAATTTGTAGAAGTAGGACTTTGCTTGATAGAGGTAAAGTCGTCTTGGAGCGCAGTCCGGTTTTAGTATATTGATTTCAGCCGTGTTCATGTGCAAACGGCTTGAGCGTTAGTAACATTGTAAATCTATCATTGCGCTGATTGAACAATTATTACAGTGCTTATGTCTAAAATCTGATTGGTCAATTTGTCAACGCTAAGGCTGTTATTCCAAAAGGAACGTAATAATGACTATTAAATGTATCAATCATGATTGGTTTATTTGTTGTAGTGTTATGAGTAGATGATAGACGCGGGAAGCACGTTCGAAACTTGTTTCGCTAATTCTCTTTATTTATTTTTATTTGCCTTTCCTACCCTAAGCTACGAGTATCTACAATGGTGCCCAGACCCTATAGACCTACCTCAGCATGATTCTTCTTTGAAATCGAGGTCTTGGTCTTCACAGGGCCACCAGCAGGAGGATATCCCTCCTCTCCTTGTGAGTTCTCGTGGGCCCGAGCCGTCTAAGGAGGAGCTTACATAGAGGCGGACACGGGTTCTCTGCTTGTCACCAAGCCCGGATTTGACCCCATGGAAGATCCTACCGTCTGGGGCTGGGTCCCCTTAGGGACCATTTCCATCTCAGAGGAGGGAGTCCATCTGGCCACCTCCCCCCCCCCTCCCCTCGAGACATCACGGATCTAATTCGAGGTTCCTTTTTCACCTTCTACTGCCGGCAAACTGGCCTCTGTAGAGGATAAGACAGGGGTAGATAGACTAACCCCCTCCAAACTACTCGTGCAGGCTAGCAGGACATTATGGGGCACGGGCCGATGGGCCATGCCAGCCCTAGCTACATTAAGGGTCTTGGCTCACCGAGCCGCCCCCACCGAGAGTGTTCAATTATGGGCTGCCTGCCTGCTTTCTTGGCAGTGCTATGTGGCAATAGTTCGCCGCATCGAATTCGGCCGAGAGCGAAACGTACACCGAAATAATGTGTAGGTGTAGCTGCTTCAAACGAGGTATTTAAGCACGTCTGCATGAACGTTGTGCGTGCCCGAAGCGGTGTCACGTAAGCCTTGATGTGGTAGTGATATCAACCGGGACTCACTGACTCAGGCAGTATGTCACGATCGAATGTGACGAAGAGTGCAAGGGTTGGTTTCGGCATTACCGCCCCTGTTTTGAGATTACACGTTAGACCTTGACCGATCCTTGGTTGGTCAGCACATCTGTGATTTTCTAAGGAGTAGTCCACAAGTTCCTTAGCTGCTAGTAAACTCGTGAACGGAGTACTTTAATGCTAATATATCATAAACTACTCCGGTCACAAAATTCATGCAATGAGTGCGGTGTCATTTGCACATGTGAATCATCGACTGTCCGAAGAACACTAATAATAGCCGTCTGGGCAGGGGTCACCACATTCACCAGAAGGGTCCTGTTCGAGTAACGGTTGAATTTCAGGTTTCTACCAATTACCTTAATTAAAGTCCCTCTGTGAGATAGAATATATGTCCTTCGTTCAGCATGCTTCTATCTCTGAAACAGACAACCAGGAAGCTTAAGAAGCCAGTGAGCTCGAAAATACCGGGTAATCTCTCGATGAGCGGCCTCGACGTCTTCGAGGTTTCGCTTACCTTACTTGCAACTTTCGCGTTTATTCTCTTGGTCTCGGACTGGCCAGATCGACCAGTCTTGGTATGGCCATCTACCGAAATTTCAGTGGGATCAGTTTGTCCTCTTTTTAGGAAAGGAGAGTGGGGGTGAACCCTCTCCTCTTCCCATCAGGAGCTACCAAAAGGCAGGATGAGCCAGCCTCAGCCTTATCTTTGACAGAAATTGAGAAGAACTTGGCTTGGAAGCCCCAGCCGACGGAGGCCTTATGAGTCCTCGGAGGCCCGTGATATATTAGGAGAATCTTGCCGAAGGACAGACTTAGGCATGTGGGTATCCTCTTACAGTCAATGTTCACCCCTAAGGCAGACTCTTTCATCTGGGGCGGAAGCACCTCCTGGCACATTTCCACCTCGGGATGTAATTCCAAATGGTCTTCCCCCTTAATGTGTAGGAGATCCCCATTGGGGACTCAATAGGCTTGTGGCCTATAAGGAAACGTCTTCTAGGTCAGCGTGCCGAATTCAATTTGGAGAAAGTGTGGAGCAGGTATAACGACAACATCTAGGTCACAAATCTTGGGTAGATAAGTTAATGGGGGTGGTTTCGCCTGATCTATCTATCTGCTCCGATCGGGGCCTGACTCCAGGCGGCGCTGCATTTGTCGTTCTATACTCTTGGCTAGCCTCTGAGAAAGTGGGTTGTGGGCGCCGCTTGAAAAAGATAAAGATCGCCCCAAGAGGACTCTGTAGCAGGCAATAAGGGGGAAACCCAGTAGGCCGCAACAATGGGAGACGTGGGGGGGTGCATAGATCCCGTAACAATAGGAGAGGGGTAACCACAACTCCGAAAGGAGATAACTGGTGGGTTCATGTGAAAAGAGGGAGGGACACCTCTATTCAAGAGGTGGAATCGCCCGAGGGCGGCTCCGAAATTGGCAAAGGGAAATCTTCGTTGTCACATGCTAGAAGTGTTGCTTCTTGTCTACTCGCCCACCACGGCATCTCTGGAGAACGAAGCTGCGCTTGAAGGAGGTTCTCATTTTGCCTGCAAGCAATCACTATTCCGTTCATTTATGGCCATGTTAAAGTTGAAAACAAGAAGACAAGGTCTGCTGACCAAAAAGTCGCGTGCTCTCATTTATTCTGATTTATGACCTTACGACATTCAAAACCTTCAATAGATGCCGGATTAACCTTAGGAAGACCTTAGAAAATCGATCACTAGAAAGAGAATGTAAAACAACATAAGGGTTTCAAATTTCGTTAGGTTGGGCCGAATAATTATGATGTTATTGCCAAAACAAAATAATATTGGGGCTAATATTGGGAGGACCTTGTCAGTTATATCCTTTCAAAGAGAATGTAAAACAACATGAGGGTTTCAATTTCGTTAGAATCGGCTGAATAGTTATTATGTTATTGCCAAAACAAAATAATTCCCGGGCTAACCTTGGGAGGACTTTAGCAATTATATCATTCGAAAATGAATGTAAAACAACATAAGGATTTTAAATTTCGTTAGAATCGGCCTAGTATTTATGATATTACAAAAACAAAAAGAAATCCAAACGGGGACCGGCCGACATAGTGAGATGTAGAGTCGCACGCGACTAAAAACGCTTGGAAAGTAGATACTATGACTTCGCAATGCTTTGGGAGTGTCGTAGAATACCGCTTTTGATCACCCCACACCTGACACCACTTTTATCGTGGTATACCTTGTGAAGCCTGATGTACTTCTTTGATGAATTAGGTTTTGATCTAAGAGTGCTAATTTTGTTGTTTTAAGGAAGAGCCGCTTCAAACACATAAGGATATAGAGAAACGCACAGGAATTCCCAAAATAAACTTATATTTTAAATTTAACAATTTACTACACCAAAAACAAAACATGAACCACAGAAATACTACGAATTTTAAAATACACAAAAATGACTTCAATTAACTTGACCCTCTAATATTGCCTAAATTCGATATTCACTTCAATATACAAGAAATAGGTTAATCGTCTCTACTGGAGTTTAAATACCTTGGTTGCTCTGGCGGCGGGTTTGAGTTTGACCTTGAACTCAATTAGCCCCAGACACCACATAAATCTGGTACGTCCTTTGACGCGTGCTTCGACCAGATTGTTGGAGGTGGTCGAGATCACAAGGTACTTTGGCGAGTGTAGCAGATGGGGGTACACACGGTATTCAAGGGAGGGGGGGTCTTCAAGAGCGAGAACAATCACGGTGCTTTAGGAGGCACCAGGGTAGGCGGGGTCTCTCTGGCGAGAGTAAGTTGAACTTGGTTCTTAAACTTAGAGTTCGGTGTGACCACCGGGTAACGGGCTCGAGAGGGAGCTTTTTCTCCTTCGTTACGTAATTCCTCATGGGCAAGGACTGTACTCGGGGGTGGGGAGGGGTCTTCTTCAAGGGCGAGGATAGAGGAGGGGGGTTTCTCTGACGAGAATAAGTTGAACTTGAACAAGTTAACTTAAAGGTCGGTTTGGTATCTAGGAACTAGCTCGAGGATGAGCTTCTTCTTAGTTCCAGTCTTCCTCAAGGGCGAGGCCTATCTCGGTGTTTTGGGATACACCAGGATAGCAGGATGGGGGGGGTTCTCTGACGATAATAAGTTGAACTTGGTTTCTCAACCAAGTTAACTTATGATTTTGGTGTGGCCGCCGGGTAACGGGCTCGAGTGGGGGGGGGGGCCTTTTTCCTCTTCTTTTCGTAATTCCTCAACGGCTGAGAATATCCCTGGGCTTTAGGATGCACCAGGATATGAGGAGTGTCTCTGACGAGAGTAAGTTGAACTTGAACAAGTTAACTTAACGTTCGATTTGATAACCAGGGACTAGCTCGAGGATGAGCTGCTTCTTAGCCCCCTCGTTAGCCCTGCCTCTCTTGCGGGGGACTTCGTAGTCTGGAGACTCACGTATTCTACCTGTCCAGTCTTGATAGCCCGTCCTCAATCCGGGGACTTCGTAGCCTGGCGACTCACGTATTCTACCTCGTTTTTCCCAAGTGTTTGTTATTTATACATCGTCACCCCACTCGGGTAGGGATAGAAAGGGGGTGGCTTGTAGACGGGCCGCAGAAGGGTTCTTATTCCAACGGTTTTTCTCAGCAAGTCTTACCTCGGCTCCCGGTGGCCTTCAAGCTTGAGAGAAACGCGTCTCCAATTTCTTACTTGAGGTGAAATTGAATATACTCTCGTAGGAAGATCTTGCAGTTTAAAACCGTTCGGCTTTTCATAAAGACGAGTGGCGAGGGGCTGTGGTTACGAGTTTGCCCCACAGTGCCGGGCCCGGATGTTCTTGCGGTCACCGTCTCGTGTCTCGACTGAGAGAGAACGGGGGAGTGACGATTCCCTTACAGGGAGGTTAAAGGAAAAGTCCGCAGAGGATCAGAAACATCCGGAATGTGATCATTACACATGCTCGGTCAAAAGATTCGAGTTAAGAATTGCCTTGCCTCCCGGCCCGCCGTAATGGCGACTCTGTCCAGGTGCTTTAAATTATAAAAGATGCTGGCACGAGGACGGAAGTGCGCCAAGCCAACAAAACTCTATAGATAGTGAGAACAAAAGTTGAAAGGGGGTTGTATAAGGGGATGTAATAAAGACGAATGAAGATAGGCGGGTCCACTAAGGACGAGGGTGAGTAATCACTATTATTTATTATCATGCCTCGCACTAGATCGAGCCTGGATGGCGTGCAAGCCCTCCAGGTACCATGTCTAGTGAACTAGACATGGTATCTCCTTGCGGGCGGGACCTTAATCCTCTGTAGAAAAAGTAAATATGAGATACTCGTAGACAAGCCTTTTCTATCCGCACTCTTGTTGGGAGGATTTCTCGCTCCCCCGGATACAAAGTGGAACAGGGTACCCTCCTCCACTTCGGGGAATTCGTGCCTATATACAGACATTTTTCTAAGATTTTAAGCTTCTAATGACAAGATAAAGGAATTAAAAAGTGTCATAAATAAATCCCTTAATAAAATGTGCGGCAATGTAGATGTTGGATGTCAAAATGGTAACGGAAACTTCCAGTAAAATAAGTGTGGAAATAGACCTAAAAGACATCTAAACCATTTTAAACGGGCTAAGATCAAGAAGGGCTGAGCGATTTCAAATTATCCTGTTCGGTATCAATATTTAAAATATTTAATTAATTTCTATAAGCTATATGGTGAGGGGAGGTTTCCTAGCTGTTTTTTTAATTATTAAATTTATTTTAAGCAATATTAATTTTTTTATACCATATAAAACGATAAAAGCATTGTTTAATCCTATTACATATGTATTTAGAACTCTTCTTAACTTTATACTATTGGAATCTTTTAAGGGTAACACACCAAAGCAAATTCGAGCGCTAGGGATGACACAATAAGCAACATGTGGCACTGCATTGGTCCTTTTGTATTGCTTTGATCTCGAGAATGATGCGCGCTATTTTATCCTTTGGACAAGTCACTCCGGTTCAATAGCCATAAAATACCTTAGTTCATTCTTACCAAGACCAAATACTTAGTGCAAAATGTTCAAATAGGTGAACCAATGCAGCAAAGTAATCGTAACTTAGATTCAATATTGAGAAGTAAAAGAAAAAAATGAGAAAAATCAATTAGTACTGTATTTTGGAAACTTGAATTTTGATTTTTTTTCGAGTTCGTTCGAAGGCAATGGTTGGGGTAACTCCTTTCATAATTAGGTTTCAGCGTGGTGTCCTAATCAAGGAATTTTGGGACGGTCCCTCACTAGTGGAGTTCAAGGGTGTGCTTAACCCACATTTGTTGGTAAATGACCTTGACAATGGCCTACCTAGCAAATTCGCACATGACAGCTTGAAAATAGCCGTTTTTACACGCGATGTGGATTGAGTGGTCAGATGAACAGGAGGTCAATTTTAACATACGAAATTTAAAAGTGGAATACTAAATCAACGGACGAATTCTAGACTTTTTTAAGTTATTTTTATAAGCGAAAACCAGCAAGATGTGTAAAGAAAGTGTTGAAGAGAGAGGTACTGAAAACGTATGGAAGATATGAAGCACAAGTCCACCTGGCGTTGAGGACCAGGAGGCCACTCAAGCCGTCAGATGTCACCTTGGAATAATACCTCCTTGGACGCGGTTATTTTCGAAAAGGACCTGATGGCCTCAATTTTAAAAGACCTCAAAGTGTGAAACACTGCATCAAAGATTCCAACAAAGGGAACGGATGGTGGGATAGATTGCTCGGAATTTCGTGTTTAAGGCAAAAAATATTTTCCTCTTCCTCTGGTAATCGGAGTCATCCAGATATTTTCTGGTGGCAAATTGATACAAATTATCTCGTAAACTTTCATGAAAATATATAGTTAAATCTTTGCTAAAGATGTAACCGTACGTAAAAAAGTAAAAAATATTAATATACAAGTTTAAAATGTATACGTACATAAGTCTGCTACATGAATCTACATTATTGAACGCAAGTAAATTGCGAACCACAATAGAAAAAAATTCTGCTACTATGCGAACTTACAAGTACGTGACTGTTCTAAGTGTAATAAAGGTCATTTAAAAGAGGATTTTTAAACGGTAAAAAGTCTCATCCTTATTACGATATTTTTACTAGGAACTTTTTAAAAGTTTGAAAACCAAGTCTGGCGTTCCATTAAAAATCTAGCCCTTCGGGGGTTTGGGGGGTATATTTGAAGGTTTTATCTGTTTTTTCGAAGAGTTCCCTTAGCCTTTAAAAAAACACGCAGGGTTGTTTTTTCTTCCTTTCAAAAGAATTCCGATAAAAGTTTTTCTTTACCAAGAAAATATACACTGGCTAAGGAGATAGGTACTGGAAACCTCTTAAAAAAAATCTTAGATCAAACCCCGTTGCCAGAGCCGGAGGCCTAACAGAGTGGTCTGCCTGCGAAGTTCATGCTCCTTCTGCCAAGAGTATCACAGGTTCGGCTTGTTAAATACAAAATTTGATTCTCTATATTGATATATTTATTTTTTAGGTTTGCTGAAAAATTAAAAAATATTGAATTTTCTTTGGGGCGAATATTAAGTGGACAGACCCTCTATAATATCGATGTTTTCATATGGATAGCTCCGTTTCCGACAGCGCACTCATATTAAATCTAAGAAGCGTCTTTCTACCGAAAATAATCGATGCTGAAGTAGTCCATTAAGGACCATCATAATATTGAGTCACTGGAAGTATCTTCCACTCTAGGGAGGCAAAAAAGAAATTCGCTTAACTTACCTATTCGAGTGGCGTCCCACTGACTCTCTTCATCAGCCATTGCTCACAAATGGAATTTTAGCTTTCACAATTATGAACTTAAGACAATAAAATTTATTATAACTTTAAAGATAAAAAGAAAATTCTCAACTGTAATGATTTGTGTCGATATTTTGTGATTCGGATTAAGTATTTGCTAAAGCTAGAGGAAAAATAGGGTATGTCGAAAAATTTGATGATTTTTTTTGTGATGCACTGCCCTAATCACAGAACCGAACCCTATTGATTCAGAACAGATACCAAGAGGCAGTGGCTGGTTGCACAAGCATTTGCAGTGATACTGAAGCCTCAATCACGCGCATGAGAGAACCATCATTATAAGGGTCGTAACGAGGGTCTGCAAAGGTTGATAGAAGCAATAAGTGGTAGGCCAAAATAGTAAAACCTGCTTACAATTGAAGCCATCGGTTTGAATACGATCACCAATCGAAGAAACTGATCGGTCCTCCTTACGGGATGACGCAATGTGACGACGAATACGTGACAGAGGCAAAGACGATAGGCATTAACCAAAGGAATAAACATCTGTTAGAAACTCGTGACGTAATCGAATTAGAAGAGGGGGAAGAAACCTTAGCAAAGAGCTGCAGCAACCCCACAATCATTTCCTCCACTACATTCATTTTATAAAGTGCTTACGCCATCCACACTTTAGAATTTAAGCATAGCAACCCTTTGCTCTGGCGGGCCATACACATTTTCTATCTTTATCGGGCCACATACATTTTTTATCTTTATCGGGCCAATGTTCGCTTGAAAATTATCAAATTTTGATACGTAATTAATTTTTACTTTAGATAAACATAAATTACCATCCGTATTGATTTTTGAAACCCAAGAAAAGGTAGGACCAAATAAAGATAGGCAATCTCAAGAGGAAAAAGAGTGCTTGTTGGTTAATTTGGAGAGTGCTTATCTCAACTAGGTTATGTTCGATCATAAGCTAGTTAAGATAAGCACTCCTTAAGTTAACCCCCAAAACTATCTCAACACCCTACCCCTCCTGATTTCCAAAATACACTTAACGAAATAAATCACGAAATACCCCACATACACAAAATTTTCCAAATCCTAACATTGGGAAATTAAGTATCTTTACTTGGTCAATTTTGTGAGTGTACATCTTTACTAGCGGTCATTAGGACTGTGTATCTTTACTTGATGCAAATAGTAATTTTGCACTATAAATGTTATGACTTCTTTCCAAGAAAACTATATTTAATCTATATAAATTGCCTACATCATCTGTAATCTTCGGTTGTCTATATGGTCTTAATATGGTCTAACCGGGCAGCAAAACAATATCCGTTGTTTTTGATAAACTCTTGTATTGTTTCTCTACCTGACTTGAGTAAATGAGAACAAACTGTTTAAACAAACTTAGATATTTTCAATGAATATGGATAAAAGGAATGTTATAAATGGTTAAAAATTAGTCGATTTTAAAGGTATTCTTGAATCTCTCGCTGTCCTGTATACGACGACCTCCTTTCTCGGTTGTGATCCTGAATGATAATGCTCAAAATGTTCACTCATTCTTTGTTTCTTTTAGACGCAGAGAGATATATGTTAAAAAATATTAAAGTTCAGGTGTATAAATGGACAAGACACGCTGCTAGAAGAAACGCTAGAGGATGGACAAAAGAAATAGCAAACTGACACCTTTATACCTAAAGAGACTCGGAAAACCAGCTCGCTCAGGGGTAAGGTAGCATACTCTAGCCCTAGACTGTCGTTATCAGTGGAAGGGTTTTGTGGAGGCATTTAACAAGCAGTAAGATGAAACAGGCTGATAATAGTGAATATTAATCGAAAAATAACAGAAATTATTGGGATTAATCTGTTCTTAATCCTGTTGCTACTTCATTTCCGCACTCGAGATTGATTGATCCATGGATTATCTTTTTTATTTAAGAGGCTCACTCTTGATGAAAAGGCTAGGCTATAAATTAGGCTGCGTTAATATATAAAAGCAAATGATAAAAACAAAAAAAACAAAGAACAGCAAGCCAAGAAAGAGAAGGAGGAACGCGCCGGTGTCGGCGGGTGGACCTCCCCCCGGCCTCGGAGCATGCGACCAACATCAAAAAGTCAAAATGATCTTGATAAAGGGGGTGTCAAGTAGAGAATGGGCCAGCATGCTGCAGGTGACATACGTATATAGCATTATTGCGTTCCATCCAGCCCCCATTGCCCGCAGAATGATACGCGCATATATATCTTTCAGACCTTTTCGCTTCTTCTATCTTCGCTACTTTCTATACAGATCTCTCTTTACCGATCATGTGTAGAAGATCTCCTCCAGGATATTAAGGGCGACACTATCGTCAGATCCGCTCAAGGCCGTCTGATTTAGTGAAGGGTTCAACCATTAAAAATGGTGATTAAAACGGGGGCTTAGCACATTTACCGAGTTGTTATCAATTAATTGCCTATACGGGAAGGTTGTTCCAATAATGTGAGACTAAAGGAAAAGAGATAATTTGTAATAGCATTATTAAATCCCGGCTAAAACAATATACATTTGCTCCAGTCCTGTCGTTAATTTCCATTCTCAGTTATTCTTTTGAACATTGTCGAAACCTTTCCTGATATATATAAAAGATGAAATATATTCATGCTTAATTGATTTGATTCTAGTGTACATTCCATTACTTTAGTTCAACTTCATAAGATTTCTGTTTTTAATCATGTTGGTGATGTCACCGCTCCGCCATTTTATCACTATAACATTCTTTCACAAATATCGAGGAGACTTGAATGGATTTACAAATAAAGGCATATCCGAAATTTATAGAAACGTATAATTATGTCCTTTAATATATAATTAAATGTTTTGTGAGTAAAATGAAGGACTTTGGATTCTTTTTAAAATCTTCCAAACACTGTTTTAAAAATTACAAGGTTTTGCGAGGTATAAACGCATTTTTTTTTTAATCATTCCCTTCTTTATAGGTCCAGTGTATATTTTTCTAGATTGCTTCTTATCCATCATTTAACCTATTTCTCAGCAAATTCGTCAGTATTAGTTTGGTGTTTCAATATGTCATAACTAGTTACTTTTCCACTCATCTTTGTGCCATTTGTAAATTTAGAAATATCTTTAAGATGTCATTACAACGGCAACCAACAAATGTACCCACACAGCAAATTTATAATAAATGGTACTCACTATTCCCGTTCATTACAGTTCTTTGGTTCTATTCTGTTAACTAAAAATGATCCACCGCAGAAAAACCAACGCTATGATCAACGATTTTCTTTTTCTTTAGCGATCACTTATATGGGACTGTATTAAAAGCCATTTTGAAATCCAAATTAATAGATCGGCTGCTCCCAGGCAAATTAAGGGAATTCAGTAAAAGACGATTCATATCTCTGATGTAGTTACAATATTCAACAAAATCTCGCAACGTTCTAAAAATCTAAAATTCGTCAAAATTGTTTTTAAACAACAAACACTCGCATTCAAGATCAGGTAGCCAGGGACAATAATCCCTGTCAGAGAGGAGCTCCCAACACCTTTAAAATGCCGAAAATGCCTTAGATTTGACCATCTGCCAAATAATACACACAAGAAAAACAGATCAGCTTCAAATGCTCATCCGAGGAACACAAGGGTAAGGCTTGAAGAGAGCAGGAAAGATGCAAGAACTGCGGCGGCAACCACCACGCCTACAAGAAAACTTGATCACATCACTCTTTCAACCAGGGGGCCAGATGCCGCATGTTACGTTACGGCATACGCAGACACCAAACCATCGTAGGCATTTCAAGCGAGGGAATAACCCTCGAAGGCACCAGAGATGCAAAAGTAGTATCTGGACACGTAACGAGTCATCCAGTTACTGCCCCAAGCAAGGCTCCCGAAAAGATACTGCAAGAAAACGAAAACCCATCCGAAAAGAACAAATAAAAGAAAAAGGAAACACCAAAAGAATCAGCAAAAACATTATCTCCCAGGCCGATTAAACATTTTTACATTCCCGAACCACAGCCTACCTAACGTAAGCACTCTAACAGAACCAGCACCCAGCAGCGATAAGCCTCCTAATCCCGTACCTCACAACACCAAACCCCCCAAAAACTCAATCAGCGAAAGTAACGCGATTCGAGTAAACAAACTTTCAACACAAAAACCGCAGGCAGAGAATCCACCCCAGAAATAGACCCTTCATTAAAGTCAAAGATCAAATCAAGGCTCCAAAGAACCAACCTCTAACCTGAAACAAAAACATATATCACGCACTCGCCAGGAAGAACGGAGAAATAATCACTGCTCCAAGAAGTCTCCCCCTCCCTCCCCCCGCACTCAAATCTAAACCTGAACTACAGAAGACCAGCCAACTCAAGATCCCAGCAGCTTGCTAAAATCTCGGTTATCAATCTCGTCCACATGTACCAAACCCTTCACAGGCATCCATGCAAAGGCAAGGGCCACAAAACCATAGCCATGAATCTTAACCACCCAGAATACTTACCCATAAGTACAATTCTCTAATGGGATATCTGCGGCCAAGGGGGCAACTTTGAATCACTTCAAAAAATAATAGCTGAAAAATATTCCGTCTGCATATGCCTCAGTGAGACTATGCATGCCTATCCTGAATACTATCTCAACCGCAATTATAACTGCAACTCTCTAGCTTTTGCTACAATAAAACGCAATGAAATATTTACCAATAGAAACATACCTCACATTCTCTAGAAGCTACATACGATTTCAAACGCCATACATATTCAAATGCAATGCAGAAACCTAACCACAATATGCTTCGTCTACTTATCGCTCGATAATTATTTGAAGGAAAAATAATCTGAACGACTTATAAATCAACTACCAGAGACTAATTTGGTATTATGAGACTATATTGCGAGAAGTCATCAATAGAAAGACCAAAAAACAAAGTGTTGAGGAAGCATCGTGTGTTAATGAAAGCCAAGGCTTAATACCCTTAACGAAACAAGCCAATTCATTATCACCAATAAACTAACAGTTTTTCCCATATATACCTCAGTCTTAGTTCATCCATCTATCCCATAGAACGATATGGGGCAGTTAGCCCAACTTATATGGCAATGGCCAAAGTATCTTTACACCAAAAAATAGATGGAACTATAAACGAACCAACTGGACTGGCTTTACTAAAACTACACTGAGATTTACTCCCGAATCCCTCCAAATTCAGAAGATGCAAGCATCTCGTTTACCAAAAAAGCATTCCAAACTGCCGCTCTCACTCACAGGGTTTCCCAACCTCTTTCAACCCATGGACAACTTTGAATACGGAAATATTTTATTACCCATTAAATTATTATAGTCCTAAAAATTTTTAATTTTATATATGTATAATATATTATATAAAGATAAAAGCCGCTGTTCTCTTCCTTAACAGGAAGAGCTTGGTTACACAGGCACCCCTGCGGAGGTGTGGCCTACGGCCTTATTTGCTAATCTTAACCGCCTTTTTTAATCCCCTTTATAGAGTCTTTATTTTAACACCCTGAACACCCTTTTCTTCTTCTTCTTCTTCTTCTTCTTCTTCTTCTTCTTCTTCTTCTTCTTCTTCTTCTTCTTCTAAATGAATAATTAGAAATAACTTTGATAAAAAAATTAAATATACTTAGGTGACAACCGAACTAAAAGAAAATATCTTATTCAAACCTTCAAAAAATCTCGTTCTTAAAATATAGGGTTATGGACAAGTCATGGCTATTTATTGTGCATACACAATTCCGAAAGCATAAAAAATATAGTGTATCTGCAATGAAACAACCATATATAACCATTATATATTATATTCTAATAAAACAGACAAGCCATAGCTTCGCCCTTGTCCCCTCTAAGTAGAGCATGCGCTTCACTACGATCGCAAACAGCCATTCGAGCTGTTTCCTCAGGCCTATTTGGCTTTTGAAAGCGCTTCTTTATTCAACCCCCTTTTATTACGTTTTCTGTTACTATTTGTTTAAACATCCCTTGAACCTATTTTAAAGGAAACAAAAGAACACCTATAAATACTTTATTTGTTAATTATTAACCCAAACTCTACAAAAATGAATTCATTGTGAATTTCTTTCTTCAAACAAATTCGTTCTTTTAACAACCGGGAATTCTTAATTTTTCTTCTTCTTCTTATTATTATTTTTCATCTCCTCCTTTCCATCTTCTTCTTGTCTCATTTTCGATTTCTTCTTCTCCACCTTCTCCTTCTCTTTTTCTTCTCCTCCTGCTCCTATTCATTCTCTTACGTCTCTTCCATTTCCCTCTTTCTTTTTGTCTCCCTTTTCTTTTTCTCCTCTTCCTTCTGTCTTCTTCCTTTCTTTTCTTCTCTTTCTTATCCATCTCCTATTCTTTTCCTTCTCAACTCCTCTTTTTTATCCTTCTTTATTTTATTTTCTTCTGCTCTTCAATCTTTTCTTCTCTTCCACATATTTAGTCTATGCTTTCCCTCTTCGACTTCTCCTCCTCCTCTACTTCTTTTCTTATTCTCCTTCTCTTCCTCTTCCTTTTCTTCTTCTAATCCTCATCCTTTTCTTAAACTTCTCCTTCTACCTTTTCACTTCTTTCTTCTCTTCTCCTTCTTCTTCCTCTTCTCATTCTCACCTTCCTTCTCTTCTTATTCTCCTAATCTTATACTTCTTCTTCTCATCCCGTATTTCTTTCTATTTAACCCATCCCCAAATTCCAGTTCTTAAAATATATTGTTAGGGACAAAAGGAGCGATTTCTCCACTCCTCATTTAGCTCTACTCGTTTTTAGGTGCCAGTAGCTATTTCTTCCTAATAAATATTAAAATTTAAAATCTATTTTAGAAATAACCTTCAGAAAAAAATTCGAATATACCCCAAAAAATACGATAAAAAAGCAGCCATGGTTAAATTTCTATAGATTTTCTGAACTTGACTAATTATAATGGCTTTCTCTCTAAAGAGAATTGAAAGGTTAGTTATCAACACCAATCCTTCCATGATACTGGGAGGATCTCCGACCGGTATTGAAAGGTCTCCATCTTCTTCAATGAACGCGTTCGTGACTTAATAACCCGATGCAATTTCTGGAGAGGAGGACCGGAGTTCTGAGGTCGTTGCAGTCAGTCTCCGTGCTCTATGCTCCTCGATGTCTCTAGTTCGCTGATGCCCGAAAGCTGCTACTCCTTCTTTCACTAGCGAACACCAGTTACTCCGATCTAGGTCGTCCGTCTTCCTGGTGTCGGCAAGCATTTAACAGCTCTTAAGTTTCGACTTTAGGCCGTCTTCGCAACGGATTTTCGACGCTCCAACATTTCGGTAGCCGTTACATAGCTGAGAGTAGAAAATATTTTCGGTAAACCATTGAAAAAAAACTTGAAAGAGAAAGATAGAATAAGAGGGAGAAGAGTTTGAAAGAGAGGGTGGAGGGTAATAGTGAGAAAAGGAAGGAAGTGGTAGTCAGATATGTATGTGTGCGGGTGCCCGGTGAACAGGCCATCTCCATTTGTTATTTTGTTTATTTTTTCGTATTTGTTATTAATGTTGTACCACTGCGGGATCTTTTTGTTGTTTTCTACTTGTTATTGAGATACTATTTTGTCCCATTGCGGTTTTTTTTCTCTTTTTTCGGTGTCTTATTATTTCGCAATTTTCTCTTACTTTTTAGTTGTACTTTGGTACGGGTTCCGTTGTTCTGGTGTTGGGGAGGTATCTTTTGTATCTACCTCCCTTTGCCTCTGGGTCAAGAGCTGCTACAGTCTCAATAGGGAGAATAGACTCTAGTTTTGCCCAGATGTCAGGACCTTTTTTATAGAAGTATTTGTTCAGTGGTTCAATACCCGTTTCTTTATGGAGCACCTCGAGGTCCGATACTCATACCACTTAGCCTTGGTAATAAACCGGAGGCCGCGATTTTGCACTCTCTAGTCTTGACATATTTGTTCTTGACGCCACGTTGAGCGGAATAGCAGGGTACACCAGTTTCGATCTTCCTAAACTGGTGTACAACTTCTTTTTATTCGTTGTGCTGAGGTTTCTGAATCGGAAGATTTTTCAAGTTCAGTGTTAGTGTATCCAACCCTGGAGGTGACGTATCTGTTCATGCCAGTACTGGCAAGTTTGTAGCCGAGGACTGACACGTGCGGTGATTAGTCAATTTCGGAGTTTTCTAGATTGAGAGAGATGGAACGACGTCTCCCTATTGCGGTTGCTGAGAATTTTGATACGTTGGTCTGTATTTTCCAGCGTTTCTCGAACCTGGAGATTCTTTCGGTTTCTGCTGTCGTGGCTCTGGCCATCCTCCTCGCATAATTTGATTGAGAGAGATGGAACGACGTCTCCCTATTGCGGTTGCTGAGAATTTTGATACGTTGGTCTGTATTTTCCAGCGTTTCTCGAACCTGGAGATTCTTTCGGTTTCTGCTGTCATGGCTCTGGCCATCATCCTCGCATAATTTGTTCTCCGAGCCACAACTTGGGTAATATCGTCCGCATATTGGATGTTGCGAATTCTTCCATCGGTTGGTTTAGGGATGTCTCTCGTAAAGATGGTGTAGAGAGTGGGTCTGAGGCATCCTCCCTGAGGGACGCCGGACTGGAGCTCGAAGGCTTCACCTATGTACTTCTCGAAGGCGATGACAGCTTGCCTGTTGGTCAAGTAGCGACAGGGGATCTTTTCGAAGTTGGGGGTGAGTCTTAGTCGCGAGATTTTGTACTTCAGGCCGTCGATCCAAACTTTGTCGAAGGCCTTCTTTACGTCTCTGCAAACGTCTAACAAGAGGTCAAAGTTCCTGCCTTTTCCGTTCTTCGTTGAATAACCCACTGTTCTGTTTGTAGCGTTCAGGTCCCCGACGAACAATACTGGGTGCTCTTTCTTGAAAAGAGTATACATGTCATGGTAGGGCAAGTATAAACGGCGTGGAGGTTGGTAGCCCGCGCCGAATTCGATGTCACCCAGAGAGCACCTCAGTATGATCGATAGAAACGATTCGTCCATTGGATTCCCTGGTCTGTTATGCAGATCTTTCTTGACCGCTATTATAGTTCCGTCGAACTTCTCTCATGTTACGTTTTTTTTTGGAGACGTTGTATCCGAAGATCTTCTGCTTGTCGTCGTCTCTGATTCAAATTTCTGACAAGAGAGGAATGTCCAGATCCAGTTCTCGGTAGACGTTGTACAGCTGGTGTTTATTCATCTGCCACCCAGGCAAGTTATCTGCTAGAATAGTTATCCTATTTCTAGTTGTCATCTTGTGTGTCTTAGCTGTTTGAGGGCTTTTGGATGTTTGGTCTCCCCGATCGTAGTTTTTTGAAGAAGGATGGCTCGTAGAGCTTGAAGTCGTCGTCGTACAGCCTTACTTTGCATTTCAGTAAGGCTATATTGACCTACTCTACGTCATCGGGTGAGTCAAAGTGCCACTTGATGTGGCCTCTTTTGACTCTTGAGGCCACCTCCTCGATAGATATCTTTTTTTGTTTAGTGGTGTTTTTGTTGAGGGCGATGGTGAGTTTGATATCCCTTTTGTCAAGCTCGTGTTCTTCTTGCTGTGGTAGTCGTTCTGCTTCCTCCTCTTAGGTTATTCTTTGTTCCTCTTTTTGTTCTTTTTTCTGTCTGGGAAGGCAGGCAGAGGTGTTTGGTCAGCCGCAGGCTCATGCCCGGTCGCTGTAGGTACATCCCCTGGGTTTTTGTTTCTTTTGTTGGCTTGGTTGGTTCTGCTTGTGCTCCCTTGTTGCATGTTGCCGAATAAACTTTGTCTGACTGTGGGTTGTCCGGGAACGTAATTGATTCTAGGCCATTTGCAGCCAGCACCTTGCTCATCTCGGTATTGGATGAACCTGGGCAGGCTAGGTTCATCACATGCGCGTGGAAAATGCATGCTAGTATTTTCAGGAGGGGTCGCATCGGTGAGCTGTAGGCTATTTGGGGTTGTGCTGGCGTTGGTGGGAGTTGTCTTTTTACGATCATAGATTCTATGCTAGGACAGCTAGCCTCCTGCGAAACGCTCAAGTTTGTTCGAAGTTCTTGTAATTTGATTTCCAAAATTGATCTTAAGTTTCTTTGATTAAAGCTTCCCAAATCTTTGTTATGGTTTCGTTACGCCATTCAGGACTCTGATGCGTAGAGCAATGTGGTGATAACAATTACTCTGTACACCATAATCCTTGTTTCAACTCGAATGCTGTGGTTCTTGAGCATCCTATTGCGAAGTTTACCGAAGGCAACCGTCGCCATTCTGATGCGATATTTTATTTCGCTGTCCATGTTAACGTTTTTAGATAGATGACTACCGAGATATGTCAATTGGTCTACGCATTCTAAGGCTTCAGCTTGGATTTTGGTCAACGGCTGCTTTGTGTGAGGATGGTTTGGTGAAGGCTGGTAAAACACTTGTGTTTTACGGACATGACGGTTAACCCTAGGTTTCTGTAGGCTTCTGTAAAGGCTGTAACCGAAGTTTGTAGTTCGTCTTCGCCTTGGGCCACGATCAAGTTGTCCTCTGCATATTGAAGCTCTACAATCGCTGTGGAGTTAATTTTGGTTTACAAAAGTTTTCATCCCTGACTATAATTTGTATCGTTGTTCATTTGAAACCTTTGCTTTAGAAGGATAGTGCTCTCTTTCTCTCTCTCTCTCTCTCTCTCTCTCTCTCTCTCTCTCTCTCTCTCTCTCTCTCTCTCTCTCTCACCCGGGCCCAATGGGATGTACCTAACCAATCTTAAAGAAATAAAAAATGAATTAACAAAACCGCTCTACACGATTTTCAATCGATCAATAGAGGAAGGCCTAGTTCCAATAGAGTTCAAGCGTCCAAATGTTACGCCAATATTCCAAAAAAGGAGATAAATCTGAGCCTAGTAATTTTCGTCTCATCACCACTAATCCCAAACACTTCTATACTTATATCAATAGAAATAGGCAAATGAGAAGCTGGATTGGCCCTTTGAAAAACCAGTTGGGTGAAATTATTTCAGATGATATGGGTATGGCTGATATCCTAAACCTAAACGAGTTTTTTAGTTCAGTCTTCACCTTAGGATATACTAATAACGATAAAAACGAGTCTATACAGGTCAGACACCCATCACTAAGGAGCCTGGAAGTAAATCCGCAACTAGCAATTGATAAATTAAAGAAAATGAACTCGTACAAGACTCCTGGCCCTGATAAATTTTCCTTGAAAATCTTAAAACATGTCCATAATGAGTTAGCAGTCACTTGCTCTCTCGAGCATGGGGTCGTCCCTGATGATTGAAGGGAAGCTAACGTCACACCTATCTTTAAGAAGGGATGTAAAACCAGGCCAGTAATTACAGAACCATTAGCTTAACCTTAATAGTTTGAAAGTTGCTTGAAACGATCATTAGAGACAAGCTAGTAGAGTTCCTCGAAAACAATAACCTTATACGAGATAGCCAGCATGGGTTTAGGTCTAAGAGATCGTGCTTAATAAACTTAATTGACTTTTACCATAACCTTTTCAACCTATATAACGATACTAAATCATTAGATATAATTTACCTGGATTTCAAAAAGGCATTTGACAAAATTCCCCACCAGAAACTCATGAACAAAGTGCGTACGCTAGGAATTAACGGTAATATATACGGATGGATTAGTAGCTGGTTAAAAAACAGGAAGCAGAGAGTGATAATAAATAGTGTGGAATCGGACTGGGTATCTGTTACCAGCGGTGTTCCTCAGGAATCAGTCCTGGGGCCTATTTTATTTACTATATACATCAATGATATAGACGTTGGAATAAATAATATCATATCTAAATTTGCAGATGACACGAAAATAGGTAACTCAGTATTATGCGAAGAGGACAGGGCTAGCCTGCAAGCTGATATAAATGAAATTACCGAATGGCCTGAGAAATGGCAAATGCCATTTAATATCGACAAATGCCAAATCCTTCAGTGCGGAACAAAAAACAAAAAATACAACTATACAATGCAAGGCGGCTTAATAAACACAATAGTTACAGAAAACTTAAAAACATCAAACCAATGCGCAGCTGCTGAAAACAAAGCTAACATAGCACTAGAATTTATAAAAAGAAACTTTACTTATAAAAGCGAGGAGATAATTATGCCACTATATAAAAGTATTGTCAGGCCCCATCTCGAATACGCTGTGCAGTTCTGGGTCCCTTACTTAATAAAAGACATAGATAAATTAGAAGCTGTACAACACAGAGCGACAAAACTTATCCCGTCAGTACGTAACAAACCTTACCACGAGAGGCTAAAAAAACTCAATCTATTTTCCGTCAGAAAACAAAGACTAAGCGGGCAGCTTATAGAGTGCTTCAAAATACTTAAAGGATTTAACAACGTTGATGCCAATAACTTGTTCACACTGACAGGGGAGTGTCCCACCCGTGGACATGATTCAAAACTTCAGGGTAAAAGAGCCACTATGGATGTAATAAAAAACTTCTTCACTTACTCGATTATTAATGATTGGAATAATTTGCCAAACGAGGTAGTGGACAGCAGAACTATAGACTCATTAAAAATGAGATTAGACAAACACTTAGCAAATATTGGAATTGTTTAGCATAAGCTACAAAATAAAATATTACAAAAAATATAACTCTTTCAGGTGTATGTAAGTGGTTTTAATATTCATTTTATTTAATTACTATTCAATGCAAATTTCCTTCAGGTACTGTCTTCTTACACCTGCAAGGTACTTTTCTCAAGTTATTTCATGTACGGCTTTTGCCGGAGGGAGTGGAGGGTGGGGAGAGCCTAAAACTTTTCTATCCTTTACTTCTAGCCGATTTACAGTAGATTTAAGGCCAGATCGCCTTAGTCTGGGCCGTAAGGCCCGTGTGATCTGTGTATCTATGTAACTCTATGTAACTTCTGTAATTGGGAAACTCTTGAAATCAATAAATAGAGATAGACTGGTGAGTCATGGTGAGTCTAATAATTTAATTGCAACTCCCAGCATGGATTCAGACGGTGGCGCTCGTGCCTAACCAATTTACTCGATTTTCTTTCATAACATGATTTGCATCTACGATGAAACCAAAGCGGCAGATAAAATTTACTTTAACTTTAAAGCGGCATTTGATACAGATCCACACGAAAGGCTATTGATAAAAATTAGAGCAATTGGAGTGAGGGGTAAAATATTTAAATGGATTAAAAACTGGTTATCAAATAGTTCATAGCGGGTTGTTGTAAATGAGGCGTGTTCAAAGTGAGCCCCAGTCACCAGCGGGGTACCACAGAGGTCAGTCCTGGCCCAATTATTATTTATTGTTTACATTAATGACTTGGATAATGGAGTGTTTAGTCGGATCTCTAAATTTGCAGATGACACAAATCTGGGAAGCCGAGCTCTTTCGAGACCCGATGTAGAGCAAATGCAAAGAGACCGCAATAAAATTGTGGAATGGGCGGATAAATTGCAAATGGGCTTCAACATAGGTAAATGCAAGGTCATGCACTTAGGATGACCTTTAAAGTAGAATACCATATGAAAAGCCAAATCCTCGAATCCGTTAACTTAGAAAAAGACCTGGGAATTTTAATCTCAGAGGCCCTTAAAGTATCGAACCATGCGCAGAAGCTTGTAAAAAAGCAAACCGAATGCTAGGATATATTGCCACTATACAAATCGCTCGTGCGACCACACCTCGAATACGCGGTTCAATTTTGGGCTCCCTCCCTAAACAAGGATATAGCGCAGTTAGAAAGAGTGCAACGTCGGGCTACGAAACTCGTTCCTGGAATCCGAAACAAACCGTACGAAGATAGACTCCGCTCATTAAACCCACTATCACTTGAAAGTAGACGATTACGTGGACAGTTGATCGAGGTATTCAAAATCTTAAAAGGATTTACTAATATTGATTACAGACTATTGTTCGAGATGGATGAAAGGGCCAACACACGCCAAAATGGTTTACAATTAGTGAACAAACGATTTAACTCTACTATAGCTCAAAATTACTTCACGTTTAAAATCACGCAAACGTAGAATAGCCTGCCCACCCGTGTAGTAGAAAGCACGTCAGTTAATATCTTCAAAAACCGACTTTATGAGTACTTAAATAGTGTAAATATAAGTTATTAGGAGCATAGGAGAAAACGTCATAAGAAATAAGGAGTTGGGAATAAAATGAAATGAGCCATAAAAAGATGCCAGCGACGCCACCCTGCATGGAGTGAATGTGAATTCTTTTTTTCTTTTTATGTCTGTCCTATACCTATATTATTTTCATCACTAGCAGTTCGCCTGCGGGAGAAGAGAGTTCTGCCCTATCCCCGCTCCCCGCCCTGGGATAACTAAACCCGCATGTCAAGGGTACACATGTAGATAAGTGTGTACCGTAGAAGTGAAATAGTTAGAAAAAGCATGTAAAAAAAAGCCAAATGGTACACATGTAGATAAGTGTGTACAGTAAAATATAAATATTAAAAAATCATGTAAAAACTTATATATAAAGGGTACACATGTAGATAAGTGTGTACCGTAAAGTTGAAATAGTAAAAAGCAAACAGACATCTGTAAGCGGACTGGCCTTGAGCGGACCTTAGGGTCTTTGCTGGTCCTTGTTTCTGTAGTTTTGTAGTTCTCTCTCTCTCTCTCTGTCTCTCTCTTTTGTTATCAGTTGTCTTTGAGTCGTTATCCCGCTATTTGCTGTACATAATGATTACAATTTATCAATTTTTGTATTGAAAAGTGTTTTTCTAATAGTTAATTAATTATTTTCTTTTATAATTGCCTTTCATGTGAATATAAGTCGTTTCTGAAATGATTTCATTCAATTAATTATTTATAAAGAATCGTTAACCGTGTAAATTTATACATATCGGTGCCATATTTCACTTAGAAGAAAATGACCAACCAGAGGCCTCCCAAGTCAAGTGACGTCAGAATTTTCAGCCAATCACCGATTAGCTTATTTCTCCCCCAGTGAATTCAATCAGCGAATAGGTTGGTTATGATTTAAATTATCCGTGCGGCGCCATTTTTGTCTCCAACGAAGAAAACCGTTAGTACAGCTGTAGTCAGAAAGAACTACAGAAGAGCAGACTGGATACAGTGGGCGCGCCTTCTCGAGGCCTACGATCCGCCCAACTTGGACGAGGCAATTCTCGAGGAGATTGACGAGGCACTCGACGACCTCAATAACCATCTCATCAACGCAGATAGGGCTTGTATGCCTAAATCCGAGTATAAGACCATCTCTACCTACAGATGGACCGAATACATGAAGGATTTATACCGTGAGCTGAAATTATCCTATAAGATCAAAATCAGGAACGTATCAGTTCACTCATTGCAACGAAGTAAAGAAATCAAAGAAGAACTAAACCAGTTGATCCTCGAACAACAATGGAGACGATGGGATGATGCGATCGATAGCCTCGATCACGAAGCAACTCCCAAAGAATTTTGTAAAAAGATTAAAAGTCTCAAAGGATCGACTGGGAAGAAGATCGAACTATTGGGTTGAGGAATAAGTTCTTGCGGTTTTATCATATTTATTCATTACCATTAACAATTTTAGAAAAAACTTCATTTTTAATTGATAACAATATGATATTTAATAAATAATGTATTCTCCGTTGTTATTTACGACTTCTTCCGAACGTTCAACTACTTTTTTCGATGCCTCTGCAATAAAAAAATTCTGGATTTTGACTCTAAGAATTCGTCTAACCAGGTTTTTAATCCCACATCAGTATTGAACGAAATGCCGCGTAAATTGTTGGAGAGCGACCAGAACAGATGGAAATCCGATGGAGCCAAGTCTGGCGAATATGTAGGATGCGTCAGGATTTCCCAATTAAGCGTTTGGATGGCGGTTTTGTCACATAGGCAAAGTGAAGACTCCATAACGTCGATGAGGTCGCTTTTCACGAATAGCTTCGGCGAATCGATACATTTGTTGAACGTAGAGTTCTGCTTTGACAATCTCGTTTTTCGCAAGGAGCTCATAAAGAATGATGCCTTCACAATCCCACCTCACACACAGCATCGTCGCGGAAGTGGTTTTTTATTAGGGTTAAGCCATTGATTTCGATGGTTCATGTTGACAGAAACACACCACTTTTTGTCGCCATTGATGATGCGGTGAGGAAATCTTTCCTTATATCCACGAGAAGCCTTGTGACGAGCAAGCAAACCCGCGGCAATCGTGGAGCATTTAAGTTTGTTGCTTTCGCTCAAAGCGTGCGGAACCCATGCACTGAGTTTTTTAACTTTCCCCATCGAATGAAGTTGATTCATTACCATTACAGTTTTATGATCACACGCCAATTGTACAGCCAATTCTCTAGTTGATTGATGAGGATTTTCATGAAGAAGGTCGTCAATCGATCTTCATCCAACTTAATGGGGCGACCAGAACGTTCTTCGGCATTAAGATTGAAATGACCTTTTTTGAAAGGGAAAAACCATCATTGAGCTGTCCTTTCTGATAAAGCATTTTCTCCGTACAGAGCACAAATATCGCGACGAGCTTTGGCTGCGTTTGCATTGTTCCCGTCTCGATTGAAAATGAATAACAAGTGTCAAAAATCAGCCGTTCTTTCAACTTGACATTCCATTTTGAGGGTACATAACAAAAATTAAATATACACAACTTTTAAATAAACTGAAATGACTTATTACTCAACTTCAAGACGTAGCCTAAGCAAAAGCCTAATAGTCTACGCTGTTAAGAAACGCAGCTTAACCTTTGCAAATTTTGCTCTCATTATTTATTATTGTTTCTTAGTATATGCACAAATCACGTCAAAAAAACTTAAATCAACACAACATTAAAAAAACGCAAGAACTTATTCCTCAACCTAATACAAAAAGAAGACGGAAACATCGAAACGGAAGAAGGAAGAATTGAAGAGATATTCCGAAGTTATTGGGAAAAAATCTTCAGTAAAACTGACGATGAAAACAAAGACGATGACCTAGAGTTTGAAAGCAACATCATACAAGAGCTTAACGACCAAATACACAAGACGAACCCTCACCACCAGGTCTATAGACAGCGAGACGGAGACGCAGAGATTACGGAAGAAGAACTACCCGGCGCACTCCGCTCATTCTGACACTGACAAAAAAGCCCCAGGACAATCGGAGCTTACAAAGTTAAACTTTGAAAAGGCACCAGCCAATGTCATCGAAGAGATAAGAGGGATATTTAACGCCTGTCTGAACACGGCATACTTTCCAGATGCTAATAAAACGGCTAAGATGATTTTCTTACCTAAGCACGGAAAGGACCCAACGTTGAAGGTGATACACCGGCCAATTTCACTTCTAGAATTTGGCGGGAAGCTCTTCGAGAAAATCCTCAACCGAAGGCTGGTGTCTCACCTGTAGGAGAACTCTCTCTTCAACCCACATCAATTCGGGTTTAGGAGGAAGCGAAGTACAGAAATGACGATTAATGTCATCACGGAAAAGCTAGCCCAAGCCAAACGGGAAAGAAGTTACGTGGACATTGTTTGTCGGGATGTATCAAAAGCGTTTGATAAGGTGTGGCAACGGGGAATGCAGTACAAGATCTTACGACTGGGCCTAAGTGGCGTATATCAGTTTAAGGTGCACGGACAGACCAAAGTTTCCGCTCACTGCGGGTCTCCAACAGGGGGGGTAACTGTCCCCCACTCTCTATTCGATTTACACCGCTGATGTCCCACCCCTTGTAAGCCGCACTTGCCTCAACATTCAATTCGCCGATGATTTCACCCAGATAATCACTTGTTCATGGAGGAATGCGCCTTGGCAAACTCGTATATGAGTAGCAGAAATTGAAAACCTTAACACCTACGAGGCTTGGTGTAAAATCCGCACGAACCAGGAAAAGTTCAAAGTTGTCCCCAGAGGCAGGAGACTACTTTACGATGTCAGGGTTTGGGGGATAGACGCTATTCCTACACCACGGAGTGCAATGTACTTCGAATGAAGATTACTTCAGCCGGGTACAAGAAACACGTCCAAGAAACAAATCTCCGTGAAAGCAACAAGAAAAATATCTACAATGCAGTTGTAAGATCAACGCTGCTAAACTCCGCTTCCGCCCTCTCGTGTGTCTCGAAGACACAAAAGAAGAAACTACAGTGGTGCAGAACAAATGCATGTACCTAATTACAGGTATACTCAGGCGAGAAAGAAGACGCCAGGAAGAGCTGCACCGGGAGGAGGAGTTAAGTCCCATTAACATTGTCAAAGAAGAACGGACAAGGAATATGCTGGACATGGTTAATTGTGAATTGGATGACGATATCATCCAAATGATTAACCAGAACAGAAGAGGCATAAGTCGCGCCAGATTTTCGAGCTCCGCTGGGCTTTTAGCTGGTGGGGCAGAAGTGTCGTTCTACGTATGAAAATGAGAATGGTTTTACTCAAACCAAGAAAAGAATACCTAATTACGAAACCTCACCGATTTCTACTAGAATTCACCGATGAAGACCCAACTATAACGAAGAAGACATCCAATAAAAAACAAAAGACACGATTTACACTCACTACAAGCTATACAAAAAAAAACAAAGATACTAAGCATAATACTAAAGTGATTAAAGTAATTTATTACTACAACAGCAAATGCTCCTAACATATCCAAGAACATTATTTTTTTGAAGACAAATGGCTCAAACGCAATAATAATATAAACTATCCCAAAGAAAACAAAGGAACCACAAACAAGAAAACATTTAAAAGCGATATGCCTGATCACCAGGCACTTAGCATCTATTTGCACCCTGACACACTTCTTTTTCTTTTCACCACTTGTCTATTTTAAGCTATCTGTCCCCACACCCTTTCTTTATCCCCTACCCACTTACATCGTTCATAGATCATAGTAAGTGTTTTACACTTATTCTTCTAAAATACTTCTTTAATTAACTATTTTCGCAAAAACTATACACTTATTTGCATATTAGATTATTCGTAGATATATCTGAATTAATTTTGTGACTGATACCTAAGTTAGTTTAACACCGAATAGAATAAATTCGATCCGCGCCATATTGTTTGATGACCATAAATCTCGAATTAAAAAGGCCAGCTGCATAGAGGTTAAAAGCCTTCTGTTCCAAGTGTAAGTCAATAAAGTGGTGTACGGATTTTTCAGAACAATGTTACCAAAGAATCACAGCGTCAAGGGTTTGTTTATTCGGTAAACTTTCTGAACGACATGACAAAGAAAAAAAAGAACTTATGAAGATTATCACTACCCTGGAAAACAAAAATAACGCTTTAGAACAAAAAGAATGTGATTGTAAAATCAACGAGAACAGAGTAATAAATATTGATAGCAAGAGTGTTAGATTAAAGCAGTCCGTTGCATTATTATTGAACAACGTGGATCAGAAAGAAAAAAACGACAACGATTTTTTGCTTGTCAGAAATAAGAATCCATCTAGACCTAAACTTACTGAACCGATTGAAATAAAGACGCATAATAGATTTTTAACTTTGTCCGAAGCAGAAGATGACACATACATAATTGGAGACTCTATAATAAGAAATCAAATTGATCCCTTTGGTGCGAAAAAATTAGAAAGCGGAAATTCAGATGTTAACCTGGAGCAGGAATCAAGAAAGTGACTGAAGAGATCACTGAAGAATAAAAAAATCCCCTGTAATTGCTTATGTTGCACCAACGATGTTTTCTGTGGTAAAAACTTTTCTAGAACAAAAAAATGATCAATGACTATACCGAAATGGTTGCGAAAATCAAATAAAAAACGGATCATGAAATAATGGTCGGTATATTAACAAGATTAAATGAGAAAAAAGAAACCATAGGTAGGGGAATTGGAATAAACGAACACCTGTGAGGGATATGTGAACGGGAGAATGTTGACTTCGTCGACTTTTGGATGAGCTTCATTAACAACAAAGAATCTTTCGCTCATGGCGGAACCCATCTTAGCACAGAGTGAAAAAAAATATATGGGGATTTAATTAACTTGAGTTTATATAATACTCTCGAAAAGAAGCGCTCCGATAATACTTTACTTACGACATCGGGAAACGATTCAACCCCAGAAGCACAAGTAAAGAAGTAAAATATTTAAAAGCTGCTTTATTTAATGCCAGGTCTATTAGGAATAAATTAGCAGAGCTTAAAGCGTATATAGCACTAGAGACATATGATATAATAGGCATTACAGAGTTATGGATTAATTGTCACTCAAGAGATTTCAATGATGAATTTCAATTAGACGTTTTTATAAAATGTTCCTAAAAGACAGAGTACGAACGGAGGGTGGAGGCGTGATTTTATATGTACGAAATAATAATCTCTATCGAACAGATTGTAATGTATGCTCCGACTTCGAACTTATAGGAGTCTAGCTAAATCTTGAAAGAAGTTTGTATGTATATTTAGAATACAGGAGCCCATATCAAACAGTAGACTTGGTCAAAGATTCTACGACTGTTTAACAAATCAGATAAACAACAAATTATATTTAATTATTGGCGATTTCAACTACGGGCGAGTAGACTGGTCTACGAAAATCTATGACGCAGAAGGGTACAGATTAATTCATTTTTTTAACGATAACTTACTAACCCAGTTGGTGAACGAAGCCACAAGAGGTCGTAATATCTTAGATATAATTTTAACTAGCGACGATGATTTGATGTCAAATCTGATGCTTAGAAGATAAGTTTGGTAATAGTGACCACAATGTAATCTATTTTAATATCAACGTACCATGCATTAAAAGAAAATTAAGCATTACCAAGCTAGACTTCAAAAGATCTAATCCGGAGGGATTAAAAGAGAGCTTGTGTCATTACGAACTAAGTTTTGGCCTTATAAATGAAATCGGAATAAATTTGAAATAAAATCTGATGAACAAACAGTCGCATTTCATTCTATCAAAATCATGGGAAGTTGGTAATGTGAACAGTCAAAATGGTTAACAAAGGAAATTAAGAAAGGTATTAGAGTCAAAGACTCGGGCAGATCAAGGAAAAATATATCCAACTGAAAACAAAAGTTAAAAGAGCTATGCGAAATGGAGAGATTACAGTGGCCTTAAACTGTAAGACAAACCCCAAGGATTTCTTCGCACTAGTAAACAGTAGAAAACCAATCAAAAATAGTATAGGACCAATCAAAGACAAGAATGGCGTTTTGCAATACAACGAAGTAAAAATAGCAAATGCTTTAAACGAATACTTTGCAACGGTATTCATTAAGAGTGAATCCGACATTATTCTAACACCTAACAGCAGATATTCTGGCAATAATCCTCTAAAATCAATAGAGTATTCAGTTAAAGGTGTTAAGAGACTCATCGACAAAATGAATAAATTTAAATCGCTTGGTCCGGACATGATCTTCCCAAGGCTCATAAAAGAACTTCAAGATTACATAGCCGAACATATAATACAATTTTTTAATCTTTGCTCTCAAAAGAGGATTTGTCCCGGAAGATTGGAAAAGTCAGCCAGCAATTACCGCCCTATAAGTTTAACATCGGTTGTGGGAAAAATGTTCGAGCGCCTTATCGCAGAAAAATAGTTGAACATATTCAAGTGAATGCATTATTACGTGACTCTCAACATGGTTTCAGAAAACAAAGGTCGTGTTTGACTAATTTCTTCGAGTTTTTTCACCACATAAATTCAATTTATTTCACAGAAAGGTCAGTTGAGATTTTGTATTTAGATTTTCAGAAGGCTTTTGATAAAGTACCACACGCAAAGTTAATGGCAAAAATTAGAACATTAGGAATAATCGGCGAAGTTGCAAATTGGATCGAGAACTGGCTCATAAATCGAAGGCAGAGAGTTGTAATTAATGGTCAAGCATCTGATTGTACATCTGTTAGTAGTGGAGTTCAACAGGGGTCAGTGTTGGGACCATTACTCTTCATTATATATGTAAACGATATTGACATCGTATTGGTATCAAAGATTTCAAAATTTGCTGATGACTGTAAATTGAGTAAAGGTATAATTAGTGAAGATGACATCAAAGACTTTCAGGAAGATATTGATCAAATTGCGCGCTGGTCTGTAAAGTGGGAATTGCCTTTGAACCTAGATAAATGCAAAATAATGCACATAGGCAATAAATATACCAAAGCTGAATAAAAGATAATTGATAGAACAAAGACATGCACAGAAAAAAGAAAAAGATCTAGGCCTTTACGTCACCAGTAATCTAAAGTTTCTCAGTAATGTGTAGAGGTGGAGAAGAAAGCCTTAAAGATACTTGGTTATATTAAAAGACAATTTAGCAACAAAAATGAAACAATAATCTTGAATACGCATAATCAGGTATCTTTTAAAGTTTTCCTTGCTCGAAGTTTCGGGTGGAAGAGATGGGTGGGGAGAGCCTTAATCCGTTCTATACTTGCCTCAAAGTTGTAGATAGAGCTTTCTTAAAGTGAGTATGGAAAGAAATGTCTTTGAGCTACCCTAACTCCTTGTAACACACACACACACACTCTCTCTCTCTCTCTCTCTCTCTCTCGACGCCCCCTTGTCGTGGGGAGAGAGCTTGCGTGTACCATAGATTTTTCGAGTTATGTCGTCGGGGAGGTACCTTTATGGAACCCCTGGTAGGGTTGCCCTTGTCGAATTGGTCGAGAATGAGGTTCCAAACAAAGTGCGTCCATCTTCTACTCTTCTATCCTGTATTCTGTTAGTTTTCTGAATATCTTCGACTGATTAAAATAAATAAATAAAAAAAAACTACTACTATCCTTTTAGCTAAATCCTTCATCTATCTAAATTCATGCGTCAGAAGAGAGGCTTTGGAACCTCTAAAAATAATGACAATCGCCGCTCACTGGTTGCGAGAGACTAGGACTAGAGGGGTTATAGGCCTTAGGGCGCGATGAATGGGATGAGGGTAAGTGCTCCGTTAACCCCTCCCTGGCGCGTAATTACTGACCCTTCCCAGTGACCGTTGAGGGGTGCCTCTGTTAGCAAATGTCCAAGGTGATAGGTCTTGTTTCCAGGTTGGTTGCCAGGCCAACACAAAGCTTTGGGTCGAGTCTCTTGGTATGGCGGGATATATATTGAACACTACGCCGAGATCCTGGCCGCCCTGAAGGGAACTAGTAGGTTTAGTACGAGGCATGTTCCGCTGTTCACCTAGTGCGAAATCGATATCCCCCTTCGGAGGCTGTCAGTGCTGTTTGGTTGGGAGCCACGGCACGCCGGACATGAACGACTCGGTCGGACAAACAGCAGTAAAAGGAGCGTGCCTTCTGAAAGATCCGAAACGTCACCGATGGATAGGGCAGAGCGAATCACGTGGGGCGAACTCACCAACCCCCTCTCTTTTTTATTGAGGGATCGCAAAGTATTCAGAGATATAAAGTGTTCAGCATGACTGGAAAGAAAGGACCGGCTGCTCTTAAATACACATGTTCGGTGTGCAAAAAGACAAATGGTGCGTTGACTTCCCGGAAGGGTGTTACTCGAAATGCCACCCGGCAAGTATCTGCACTGACTGTGTCCTTAAAGTAAAAGTGCAAGAGCTCAAGGATCTATATAGATCATCTGAGGAAAAACCTAAAGCAGTAGAGAGGAAGCTGTAGAACCTAGAGTCTGAACACGTGCGTCAACTTCGCCGTCTGAGGAAAGGATCACTGAGTTGTCCTCAAGACCAGAGGTCCAGTCGGCTCACGATGTATCTCTCACCAACGAGACCCTCGCCCATGAAGCGAGCACTGCATCGGCAGTGCCACGCCAGCCTTCCAACGTCCCAGAGCTGGAGTCAGCTGCTGTTGGACTGGCTCAAGGGCCAAAAAGAAGACGAGAAAGAGGAAGAAAGGAAAGAAAAAATAAGAGAGAGCAGAAACAGAAATAAAACCAGAGGAAGATTGGAAAAAAGAAAGAAGAAAAAGAAGAAAAATATGGAGAAGAAAGAGGAAACGGAGAAGTCGCTTCCGAAAGGGAAGACTGTCTTCTGCAGCCAAATGTGCGAGGGACATCCTTATCGGTGATTCTAAATCACGGGATCTGAAACCCATGCTAGCAGCCCGCCTTCGCACCAGTGTGAGGGTAAGCTGCCTCTCATGACGTGGGAACCACCAGATAAGAGTAAAGGCTGAGAAATCTCAGATTTCTGACAGTTCAGTCGTTGCCCTGATGGTAATTGGCAACGATGTCTACATCAGAGGAGGTAGGGTAAGCCCTGCAGGCGAGATCCTCCAGATGGTCATGGGGGCTGTGGATGACTGTGGGTTAAAATCCCGCAGACGTGTCGTGGTCAGGATGCTCCCGATTAGAGGTCCAAACCGGATCGCTCACTCAAGGAACGTATCGTTGAACCGACGACTAGCAGATTTATGTACAGCGGAAGGGGTGTTTTTTGTCGGCTCCTACCGCATCTTTTATGATAGGTACGATCTCTACCAAAAGGATGAGGTGCACCTTTCCTTTAAAAGAAAGGCTGTACTCTCAAACCTGATACAAGATGTCGTTGAGCGGACTCAAAGGACGGTCCAGCCCAGAGTGAGGGCGGACGTGCGCCAGTACGCCAAAGTCACCCCTGGAATGAGTTTCGCGGAGGTCGCTACAAAAGGTGACACCACACCACCAAAAAAGAATAGAGAGACAAGTAAGACGGGAAATGGAAGACCGTAGGGAGTCCTATATTCGGGGACTCCATGAAAGTTCTTCTGTTTAATGCGAGGTCAATCAGAAACAAATTTCTTGAACTTCATGGGCTCGTAGCGACGGAAGAACCTGAAATGGTGGCAATAACAAAGTCGTGTGTAAAACAACAAACCGGGATTTTGAAGGTGAATTCACGATTCCCGGTTACCAACTCTTCTAAAAAGATAAGCTAAAAGAGGGTGGGGGTGTGATGTTGTATGTCAAGAATACACTAAAATTGACGAACTAAAACATTGTATCTAACCACGAGCAAAAGGAGTTAACCTAGATATAGGTCCTGCCAGATACAGGATCCTGCTGCTTTACAGACCCATGCATAACTCGTTGAAAAGGACAATGATCTGTACCGGCTAATGGGTTAACTTGTTCAAGACAGTGTGTGTAATGCCATGGGTGATTTCAATACCCAAGTTGACTGGGAAAGCAGAGAACCCTGTGGCGGGAACGCATTACTCCTGGAGTTTGCGAACGAGTTCTTGGCCCAATGGGTGAGAGACGCGACGAGAGACAATAATACCCTCGACTTGATTTTCACCTCTGAGGATGACATCGTTGAGGATCTCTCTGTAGGCGAATAGCTCGGTGGCAGTGATCACCGACTAGTCAGATTTATAGTCAAGGTCCCCAAGGTTGAGTATACGACTAGTAAATCGAGGAAAATTGATTTGAGAAGAGCAGACTTTGCAGGTCTTCGTGCTGGATTGACTCATGCGAGGCTAGAAGTGTGTAAGGATGTTGAAGATTCGTGGAATAGATTCAAAACTACGTTCATAAGTCTTCAATCACGATTCATCCCTTTGAAAAGCCTTCTTCGGTCTTCTGTTCAACCAAAGTGGTTTAATGGAGGAATTGGTCAACTGCTGAGGAAGAAGAGAACGGTGTACCAGCAGTCAAAGATTTCTGGTGACTTTGAGGACTACCCTAGGCTACCTAGGAGAGTGAAGTCCAGCATAAGGGCGGCAAAGCCTGCCGAGGAGCTTCGAGTGGCGAGACTTTGCAAGGAGAATCCCAAGTAGTTCTTAAGTTATGTAAACAGCCGTAAACCAATCCATCACACGATTGGCCCTTTAGTGAATGAGGAGGGGAAATTAAAGCACTCAGATGTAGAAAATGCTGACCTCATTAACGATTACTTCTCTTCAGTGTTTACTGAAGATTGTGGTCCCATCCCTCAGCCCACGGATTCTTACTTGGGGAAAAAACTGGAGGAAATGGACTTCACCCAAGGAGAAATAGAAAAAAAGCACTGATTTTAAGACGAATAAGTCCCTTGGCCCGGACCGGTTTCTACCTAAAGTGTTGAAAGAAGTGTGCGATGAAGTGTCACGACATCGAGCACAATCTTCAACATGTCAATCCGGAACGGATGCGTTCCTAGAGACTGGCGTGAAGCGGAGGTGACTCCTATCTTCAAGAAAGGAGACCCTAGCCAGATGTCGAACTACATACCTATTAGTTTAACCTCATTAGTCGATAAACTCATGGAAATCATCATGGTGGACAAAATGACGTCATATTTCGAGTCCAACTTTGGATTGAGGAGTTCCCGTCACGGGTTCTGAAGGCAACGTTCATATCTAACGATTCTTGTAGAATTCTTCCACTTCGTTTTCACTGAGCACGACCGGGATAAGGCGGTGGATGTTACCTACTTAGACTTTCAAAAAGCCTTCAATAAGGTACCACACCGCCGCTTCCTCCGGAAAGTGCGTGTGCTGGGCATAGACGGAAATGTAGCAAATTGGATAGAGAACTTTCTAAGTGGCCTATGGCAACGGGTAGTGTTGAATGGACAGGCTTCTGAGTGGGTGCCCGTTACTAGCGGTGTTCTTCAAGGTTCTGTCCTGGGACCACTACTGTTCATCATCTACCTCAACGACATGGACGGTGATATGGTTGCTAAGATTCCTAAATTTGCCGATGATACCAAGCTTCCTGTGAACGTCGCAAAAGAAGGAAATACTGCCCGCCTTCAAGATGATTTTCGTAAGATTGAGAAGTGGTCGGACACGTTCGAATGCCTTTTAACGTGAACAAATGCAAAGTGACGCATATCGGCCACCGAAACCCCCATTCTCAGTATATCCTTATGGACACTGCTCTTGAATCCACCCACACTGAGAAGGACTTGGGTGTAACTATCACTAGAGATCTCAAGTTCTCGAGGCTGTGTATTGAGGCGGAGAAGAAAGCCCAAAGGATGTTAAGTTATATAAAGCGACTGTTTAGATAATATCGGAACAAGGAGATAGTATTGTGTTTGTATAACTCCCTTGTCTGACCGCACCTGGAGTATGCCGTACAATTTTGGAGTCTTCACTTCGAAAGGATATCGCAAGATTAGAACGTGTGCAAGCCAGAGCAACCAAACTGATTCCCTCTATCAGACACAAGAGTTATAAAGATAGATGCCGGGAATTAGACTTATTCTACCTGGAGACGCGGAGACTGCGTGGTCAGCTTATCGAAGTGTTCATAATACTTCAAGGCTTCGACATTGTAGACTACAGGGATATTTTCCAGTTTAGCCAGAGCAGAACAAGAAATCACGGCTACAAACTTGAACTGAAGCGTTACCAGTGTGATCTGTGTGGGAAATCTTTCAAATATAGCCTGTGTGGCCTTTGGAACGCACTTCCAGTGGAAGTTGTCAACAGCAACTCTGTTGAACAGTTCAAGTCGAGAGTAGACAAAGTCTTGAAAAATAGCCGCTTGGAGACTTGAAGCGGGGCGCGAGTGCTCTTCTAGAGCGTCAATCTGACCCTTTTAGGACTGGACCTGCTCAAGTGTTTACCCAAAGGTACCCTCTTTGAATGCATCGTAAGGTCTAATAGGGTACCTCTTTTCCTTGTTACTCCTTGTTACTCTCTCTCTCTCTCTCTTGTACCAACCTTCACCGAGGAAGCATGTGTTGCGCGGTGCTCCGCGGGTTCTTTCTTTATTATGTGTGTGCGGACTTACGTTTTCATAGCCTTATTATTCACTATTTAGGTTCATTGTTGTTCTAAATTTATTCCTGAAATGATTTTAGTCATGTCTCAGCTGCATTTAAAAAGAAAAAATCACTTCAATTTTCTTGACTACTTATATTGGCGAAGTGAAGTATTACAGTGCGCTGATTTAATAATCACAGCCCAACATTTGGCTATTCAAGGACATACTCCAAACTTACAGCAGAGGCCTCACTGGTCTTACGAATCAAGCAAACTTGCAGCTGTCTTTTTTTTAAGAACCCTGGGGTATTTCACATCATGTCCTTTCTTTCCTGTCTCTTTCTCTCTCTCTCTCTCTCTCTCTTCCTTTTTCTTCCGTTTCATTTCTATATATGCGTCTCTCTGTCCCTCTCTCTCTCTCTTCTTATGTTTGTCTATCTATCTATCTTCTCTAAGTCCTACTTCTAGGCTTTATTTCCCATGTCCATCTCCGATCATTTCTCTCTCCCGCCCCGCCTATTTCTCCCTCTCTATCTATCATCTCTCTGTCTCTCCTTCCTTTCTTTTTCTCTCTTCATTTACTATCCTGTTTTCTTCTCTATCAATTTGATCTCTACTTCTCTCGCTAAATATCATAAATCTTTTTTCCCTCCTTCACTTCCCTCTCTCTTATTTCATTCCTTCATTCTCTTCTTTATCTAATTCCACTCCCGTTCTCCTGCTATCTACCATCTCCCTCTTTTATCCCTCCTTACATTCTCTCCTCTTTCTCCCTCTATGTGTTTCTCTTGCTCTCTCCTCCCGTTCCATATCTCTCGTCCTTCACCACCTCCTTCTCTTTTATCTATAGTGCTCCCTTTTTTACCTCTATCTAACATCTCTCTTTTTTCTCTTTCCCCTACATTTTTCCCCCCTAACCTCTCCTGTTACACCCCTTCTTCCTCTCTCTATCTAAATAAGCTCCATTTCTCCAACTATCCATTATCTCTTTGTTTCTCATTCTATCCGTCCGTTACATTCCTCTCATCTTTTACCCAATATTTCTTCTCCCTATCTAAATGTGGTCTCTCTCTCTCTCTCTCTCTCTCTCTCTCTCTCTATATATATATATATATATATATATATATATATATATATATATATATGGAAATCGATATCCCACCCTAAAAACAGAGGCCGTGTTCGGTCACGACAACGTCCTGGCGCTTGGCAGCGTAACCCGATTACTTACCCCCACCTACCTCCCCTCGACTTGCAGACCACCAGAAGGCCTCCTCCAACAACAAGATGCAGGAATCATCACTTTTTTTAGGTTGTAATTAAAGATATATATTTTTTAGAAGTATTTAATTCAATCCTCGAAACGCTACACTTGACAATAGAAATCTTCAAAGATTAAATAACGTAAAAATTAATATAGCACTCTTAGAGAAAACGTAATTAGGAGTTATTCAAGTACGTAACAAACCCACGTACGTACATCTACCACTCGGCCCTTACAATACCACGACAATATATATATATATATATATATATATATATATATATATATATCTTTCATGAACGCGAAAGAATGTTGAAATGAAGCCAGCAAACCGCAAGAGGCAGAAAAACAAGATAATTTTTCTTCGGAAATGTTATTTTCTAATTAGCCAAATTCCGTACAGGGGTGAGATTCGAACCGTGCACACTGAGGCAACGAACAACCATTTGATCTCAATTAAACCGTCTCTTAGACCACTCGGCTACGCGGAAGACAAAAATCTTCCGGAAAAAACAAGTTTTTAAGGTACGCTTCGCAAAGTTGATCGGGACTATGAAAGAGAGAAATTAATAGGGAATTCAAAGGACAAAAGATAGTTGAGGTAAACACGCGGCGAATATACAATGTATATAAATCTTTCATGAACGCGAAAGAATGATGAAATAAATCCAGCAAGCGTAAGAAACAGGTCGATAGTCCCGATCGACCTTGCCAAGCGTACCTTAAAAACTTGTTTATTCAGAAGATTTTTTGTCTTCCGCGTAGCCGAGTGGTCTAAGGGATGGTTGAATTGAGATCAAAGCGGTTGCTCGCTGCCTCAGTTTGCACGGTTCGAATCCCACCACTGTACGGGATTTTTGCGAATTAGGAAATAACATTTCCGAAGAAAAATTATCTTGTTTTTCTGCTTCTGCGGTTTGCTGGCTTCATATGTATATATATATATGCGTATATGTGTGTGTGTAAGTGTGTATCCATCATCTATCGGTCTCTCCCTCTCCGTCCCATGTCGCTTCTTTCAGCCGACCCTTCTCTTCTTTATCTATCTGTGCCTTCTCTCTTTATCAGCGTCACCTATCTGTTTCTCGTTGTCTTTCAATCTTCTCCCCATTTTCTCTTCTTTGGATAACTGCTCCTTTCTCCCTCTGTCTATAATCTCTCTGTTTCTCCCTCTCCCTCCATTTCCTGTCTCTTTTCTTTCATCTCTTCTTTCTCTATCTGTGCTCCCTTTCTCTCCACATCTATCATATCTGTTTTTCTCTCTCTCTCCGCTTCCGGTCTTAATCTATTCATCTTCACCTATCTATCTATTCAACTATTTATTCACATCTCTCTCCTCATTATCTATCTATCTCTCCCTCCTTATCCCCCCCCGCCAATTTCTTTATAATCCAAAATTAATACTCGTTCCAAATCGTAGACAAAAACCAACGGAAGTTGTACATTTATGACCACAGTTTTACCCCAACCATCAACCTCTTATAAATCTGTCTATTTATTTCCCTACACCTTCTTAATTCTTTATTTCTTTCTTTAGCTCTTTTCTTATATCTCGCCTCTATTTCTTTTCTTCCATTATGCTTTATTTCTTCTTTTCAATTCTCCTGTCTCTCTTTCCCTCGCTTTTTCTCTCTCTCTATCTCTCTTTTCTCACTCGCTCCTTCTCTCTCTTTTCTCTATCTCACTTTCACTCTTTTTCTCTATCTTCTCTTTCTCTCTCTTTTGAAAGGATAATATGCCCATCTTTCTCGCTCTACTCCTCACCTCCTGTGCTCGCTATCTCTCGTTCTTTAGCAACTTCTCACCCTTCCTTGTTTTTATCACTCTATCCTTTTGCGTCAGTCACTTCTTCTTTAATTCTGTCGTTTTCTCTCAAGCTCTATTTCCCACAACATACGAGTATATATATTTTTTTTCTCCCATTCCAACTACTCACTCCCTCTTCCGGTTGTTCTCATCTTCCCACATTCCTTCCCACTCGAACCTTCTATACAAAGATACCGACTGAAAATGGGAATATGTGACGAGGTACACACGTGCACATGTGTGTACTCGGCCGTTCGCTCTCTCTATCTATCTCTCTTCCCACTTATTGAACCTGAGCTACCTATAACTCACTCACCTTCTCTCATTCCTACTCACCTTCTCTCCTCTTCCAATTCTCTCCTGTTCTCACTCACTTTCCCTATCATCTCACTTTCTATTTCTCCTTCTCTCATATCCCTATCCGTATTCTATGGTAGAAAAGACCTCTACCAAAGGGATGGGGTGCACCTCTCCTTTAAGAGCAAGGCTTTCCTAGCCAACCTCATCCAGAAGGTAGTGGAGCGCACCCAAAGGAGTGTCCGGCCAATTGGGAAGGCGGACGTACACCAGTACGCCCGAGTCACTCCCAAAACAACCTTCTCGGAGGGTGTCAAAAATGGTGCGACCGCGACAACCAAGAATCCGGGAAACGGAAGAGTATAGGGGGTCATACACTAGGGGACTCCCTGAAAGTTCTTCTGTTCAATGCGAGGTCAATCAGGAACAAGTTTCCTGAGCTCCGTGGCCTCGTAGCGACGGAAGAACCCGAAATGGTAGCCATAACAGAATCGTGGATAAAAACCTCAAACAGAGACTTTGAAGGCGAATTCACGCTTCCTGGCTACCAACTCTTCCACAAAGATAGGCCAGGCAGAGAGGGTGGCAGGGTAATGTTGTATGTCAAGGATACAATCAAATCTACGAAATCCAACATTATATCCGATCACGAGCTCCTAGGCGTTGACCTAGAGATAGGTCTTGTCAGATACAGGATCCTGGTGCTTTACAGACCCCCTTCCCAGCCCGTTGAGAAGGACAGGGAACTGTACCAGCTGCTGGGTGATCTTGTTCAAGGCAGAGTGTGCATCGTTATGGGCGACTTCAACAGACAAGTTGACTGGGAAACCAGAGCAGCCTGTGGCGAGAGCGTGCTACTCCTGGAGTTCGCCAACAACGAGTTCCTCACTCAATGGGTCAGAGAACCGACGAGAGGAGACAATATCCTCGACTTGGTCTTCACCTCTGACGATGATATCGTTGAGGATGTCTCTGTAGGCGAAGAGCTCGGTGGCAGTGATCACCAGCTAGTTAGATTTAGCGTCAAGATACCGAAGGTAAGGTCTGTTGCCAGTCAATCGAGGAAACTTGACTTGAAAAGAGCAGACTTTGCAAACATTCGTGCTGGGTTGACTGATGTAAGGCTAGCGGTATGCGAAGAGGTTGAGGATTCGTAGAACAATTTAAAAAATAAATTCATGAGTCTTCAATCAAGTTGCATCCCTCTGAAATGCCTCCGTCGGTCTTCTGTTCAACCAAAGTGGTTTAATCGAGAAATCGGCCAACTGCTTAGGGAGAAGAGAAATGCGTACCGGCGATCAAAGATCTCGGGTGCCTTTGACGAGTACCGGAGGCTAGCCAGAAGAGTGAAGACCAGCATAAGGGCGGCTAAGCGTACTGAGGAACTCTGAGTGGCGAGACTCTGCAAGGAGAATCCCAAGGAGTTCTTCGGCTATGTAAATAGCCGTAAACCAATCCATTGTAGGATTGGGCCCTTAGTGGACGAGGAAGGTGCATTAACTCAGTCAGATGCAGAAAATGCTAACCTTCTCAATGACTACTTCTCTTCAGTGTTTACTGAAGAGTGTGGTCCCATCCCCCAGCCAATGGATTCCTACTCGGGGAAAAAGCTGGATGATATGGACTTCATTGAAGGAGAAATAAAGAAAATGATCACTGATCTAAAGACGAATAAGTCCCCTAGACCGGACGGGTTTCTATCCAAGGTGTTGAAGGAAGTGTGCAATCAAGTATCACGACATCTGTGCGCTATCTTTAACATGTCAATCCGGACCTGATTTGTTCCTAGAGACTGGCGTGAGGCGGAGGTTACTCCGATCTTAGAGAAAGGAGACCCCAGCCATCGTCAAACTACCGACCTATCAGTCTGACTTCGATAGTCGGTAAACTTATGGAAAGCATGATGGTGGACAAATTGATGTCGTATTTAGAGTCAAACCTGCTACTGAGGAGTTCCCAGCACGGCTTCCGAAGGCAACGGTCATGCCTGACGAACCTTGTGGAATTCTTCCACTTCGTGTTCAGTGAGCACGATCGGGACAAGGCGGTGGATGTGGTCTACTTAGACTTTCAGAAAGCCTTTGATAAGATACCACACTGCCGCCTTCTCCGGAAAGTGCGAGCACTGGGTATAGACGGAAAAGTAGCCGGCTGGATCGAGAACTGGCTAAGTGGCAGACGGCAACGGGTGGTGGTAAATGGACAGGCTTCTAAGTGGATGCCCGTTACTAGCGGGGTGCCTCAAGGTTCTGTCCTGGGACCACTACTATTTATCATCTACGTCAACTACATTGACGGTGACATGGTTGCCAAGATTTTCAAATTTGCCGACGATACTAAGCTTGGTATGAACGTTGCAAAGGATGGAAATACTGCCCGCCTGCAGGAAGATCTTGGGATGATTGGGGAGTGGTCCGACACGTGGCAAATGCCTTCTAACGTGAACAAATGCAAAGTAATGCATATCGGCCTAGAAACCCCCAATCTCAGTATATCCTTAAAGGCACTGCTCTTGAATCGAGTGACACTGAGAAAGACTTAAGTGTAACTATCACTAGCGCCCTCAAGTTCTCGAAACAATGCATCGAGTCAGGGAAGAAAGCCCAAAGGATGCTAGGCTATATTAAGCGCCAGTTTGGATATCGGAACCAGGAGATTGTACTGTGCTTGTACAACTCACTTGTCCGACCGCACCTGGAGTATGCCGTACAATTTTTGAGTCCTTCATGGCGAAAGGACATCGCGAGATTGGAACGCGTACAAGCCAGGGCAACCAAGCTGATTCCTTCTATCCGACATAAAAGTTATGAGGATAGACTAAGGGAATTAGATCTGTTCTCGCTGGAAACCCGTAGACTGCGTGGTCAGCTCATCGAAGTTTTTAAAATACTTCGAGGGTTCGACAATGTTGACTACCGGGATATTTTCACACTGAGTGAGAACAGAACGCGCAATCACGGCTTCAAACTTGAACTGAAGCGTTACAACCGCGATCTGTGTGGAAATTTTTCACTTACAGTATCTGCGGTAAGTGGAGCGCACTTTCAGTGGAAGTTGTCAACAGTGAATCTGTTAACCAGTTCAAGTCAAGACTAGACAAAGTCTTGAAAAGTGGCTGTTTAGGGACGCAAAACAATTGAGCAGCCATGTGCCCGCTCGATTTCTAGTCCAAAGGTACCCTCTTTGAATGCACCGTAAGGTCTCCTAGGGTACCTTCTTTCCTTGTTGTTACTCCTTGTTGTCTCTCTTTCTCCCATTTACCTACATATGCTTCTAGTGCATTATTACATTTACTTCCGCTCTCTCCTTCCTATGACTAGCTCAATCTCTTTCATCTCTTTTTCTATCCATCTACCTATCACCATTTCGCTCGCTATCTACCTCTCTTTTCCTCTCTCGTTATCTTTTGTCTCTGTCTATTCTCCCGTTCTATTTTTCTTATCTCTATTTACTCTTCCGCTCCCTTTTTTCTCTGCCTCTTTATACTTTATACCCCATTTTGTCCTCTCTTTCTCTCTTTTTTACCTTTCTGTTTCTCCCTCTATGCGTGTGGTTATGTGTGTAGATTGGTGTTGTAACTGTGACTTTGTGTATATGCGTGAAAGACGCACAAAGCAGCCGTTTGGGCACATAACCGAGTGTTCTTCGACGGCGTCAATTAACACTTTCGAGGACTGCGCCAACTCAACTGTTACGCCAAAGGTACCCACCCTCTTGGAATGGACGGTAAGGTCTACTAGGGTACTTATTTTCCTTGTAGCTCTCTCTCTCTCTCTTTTTCTCTCTTTCTCTCTCTCTCGCTCCCTTTTTTTCACCTTGCCTCTTATTTGTCTATTTGTCCTTTCTCTCTTATCTCATTTTCTCTCTCTCACTAAGTCTCTCGTAGTCTCTCGCTCTTCCTTTTTTATTCTCTCCACTTTTGTCCTCTCATTCTCTCCTTTTTCCCTCTCTTTTTTCTTTATTTTTTTCTCCCTGTTTCTCTCTCTTTTTGTGTGTATATGTCTGTACATACGTGTTTTAACCTTGACTCTATGTATGTGTATATAGATGGAAGATGTATACCTCTATATATGTCTGTCTAGCCATTGCTCTCTTTCCGTCTCTCACAATCACTCGCTCTCTCTCTCTCTCTCTCTCTCTCTCTCATTATCTGTCTCAGCATCTCCTTTTTTCTAACTCTCAATTTTCTTTATTTTTGTTCATTTTTACTCTCGTCTCCTTTTCTCTTTTTTTCTCAATTATCTATAGATCTATCTATCACCATCTCACTCCCGCTCCCCCTCTATATCTCTTTCTCCCTTTCTCTTTTGCCTCTCTCTATTTTCTCGCTCCCTATTTTTCTCCTAATCTTTTTTATCCATTTTATTTTCTGTCTTTTGTCCTTTTTCTATTATCTCTTGTTCTGTATCCCTCTAACTCTCTCTTTTATGTCTCCGTATCTTATCTCCCACTCCCTTTTCTCTCGCTCCCGTTTTTTCTCTGCATCTTTGTATTCCCCCCTTTAGCCCTCTCCTTTCTCTTTTTTTCTCGCTGTTTCTGTGTATGTGTATGTATGTGTTGTAACTGTTTCTATATGTATGTGTATAGAGATGAAAGATGTATATCTCCATATATCTGTCCACCTAGCCATTTCTCTCTTTCAGTCTCTCTCAATATCGAACCCTATTTACTCTTTTCCTCTCTTTTCTCTCTCCTTCGCTCTCATCTGAATTTATATCTGTTTCTTGTTCTCTATCTTTGGTTTCTTCTTTACTCTCTCCTTTGTCCTCTTTGGTTCTCTCTCCTCTAACTTCTCCACATTTCCTCAACCCCTCTCAAAATCTAAAAAAGGGGAGGAGCTATCGTGTCTCTCTGTATAAATGTATGCTTCGGTATATCTGTGTATATGTATAAGTGTGTGTATATGAACTCTACTAAGAACTCTCATCTATCCTTTTTTATCATCTCTGCTAGTAACAAGTGAGGACCTGGCGGCTACCTCATGCACCAGAAGAGAGGCTTTGGAATCTCTATAAATAACACCATTTGACGCTCACAAGTTGTGGGAGACTGGGACGGAGGAGTCTCAGGCCGACAGGGGACGGAATAATGTGGTAAGGCAAGTATGCCCTGAAAAACCCACCACTAACGCATAATGCCTGACCAGCCCCTGTGACCGTCCTTTGGTGATTTAGACTGGACTGTTATTGGTCACAACCTTCCCTCCTAGTTGGCTGCCAGGCTAACTGAAAGGTCTCGGGCTAGGCCAATAGTAATGGCAAAATATCCCCTGAATGCCTGGGCTATGAGTTTGGCCGTTCGGTAGGGCCTAGTACGGCCCCGACCTTGGCTTTCTTCCTCCTGTCACTCCTGGCGAGAAAACAGTGAGAAATCACTTGTGGCTGCGGCCCGTAAGCTGCGCCACGTTTGGGACCGTCTAGCCTATTGGGAAACCCTTTCTGATAGTGTGGCAGGCCAATGGATAGATATACTAGGGAGGGGTTGGAAAGACCTGCAGGGTAGGCAGATGCAGCCGGTGCGAGACCCAGCACTAAACCTTTACCTCTCATTTTTAGTGGAGACAAGCATCGAAGATATTAGCGCGCGCCTAGTCAGCTGACAAAAGAACAAAAGTAAATAGAGAAAAATGCCTGGTGCCCAACAATTAAAAACTGCTTGGCCTAGGTGCGGAGGCATTCGTCGGTGAATAGATTTTAAAGAGGAAAACTTTAAGAACATCACATTTCAGAGTGTCTGCAAGTTCTGCGACATAGAATTAGTAATGGAGCGGAAGAAGGAAGCGGAAGAACGTCACCACCGTGAACTGGCCGTCGTGAAAAATCAACTTGGTCAATTCGAAGAAAACTGCAGTGTGGAATTGACTAACAAGAGAAATCAGGTGGGCCAACTTCAAGAGGCAGTTGATGAACTCAGGAGACGTGTCATCTCTAGATCACCTCCAGGGAATGAGAATGACAATAGAGGAACTTTCGTGGCGGACAGTAATGCCGCAAACACGATGTAAGAGAGCAATACCACCCAATCCGGACAAAGAGCTCATCGAAAAGACCCGGGAAGGGCTAAAGGAGGGGGTCGAAGAACAGAGACAAGTTATGCTGACGTCGTTAGATCCGCGGTAACCCTCGAGACGGCGAGAATTCCTGTGTCGGGCGCAGTTTGAAAGAATACCTAGAATATCAAGAACGATAACACTGGGGCTGCAGTAGCTCCCATTGAAGCTGTTGCAGTAAATCTTCGGATCAATTTGAAGAAAAAGAAACGGAGAAGAAAGAAGAAAAGGCAGGTAGTATCTGCGATGGGAGCACCAGTGAGCAACAGTAAACCCACCGATACGAGCACATCGGTAACGGCAGTGGAGGGTTCACTGGAGGTTAGAGATGCGAGCTCGAACGAAGGAAAGTTTAAGGAAGTAAGAAGGAAAAAGAAAAGTAGTAGTAAGAAGAAGAAGCAGAGGATGACCTCCCCTGCCGCAGAGGACCCCTTGAGAACCCTAAATCACTTTGACGTCCAGGCGGACGAGGGCATGCAATGCGTAGTGACGGGAGACTTGCAGCTGCGAGGCCTTCAGTACCACCTGGGTGGAGGAAGTGCCATATATGTGAAGAATGATATCTTCCCGGGAAGAATACCGAGGCACTACAAGACGAAGTTAGGAATGTACGGAATTTCTCCAGGAGCTCCGTACTTGCCTCAATGGTCAGTGGAAACGATCTTTTCCTTAGAGGAGGTAAAGTGTGGCAAACAGAACATATAGTCAAGACATCGATGAGGATTGCAGATGATCTCTCAAAGACAAGCAAGGCCATGCTCGTGGGAATGCTACCCAGGAAGTTTGCTACAGGGCACGCACATAGCAAACTTAGTGGCATTGACGAACGTCTAGGTCACCTTTGTGCGTGGAACGGGAGTTAGGTTTGGAGACCCGGTCGACTGGATTTTCGGGCGAGATGACCTATACACGGAGGACGGGGTCCACCTAAACGACCAAGGAAGGAAGTTTCTGGTCGAGTTAATCGACAGCAATGCCTTTTGATTGCTGAGGGTTGCACAGGACGAGCCAAGCGGCAACTCGACGGGTACCACCGAGCAAGAGACTCAAGACAAGCTGCGAGAGCAAGTCAATGCGGGACATTCAACTGCAAGAGGCCCTGCTGCACCGCAACTCGAGAGTAATGTAAGCCCTGCCGGTGACGAAGAACCAGTCCCAGGTGAAGAAGACCCAGGCATCTCGGAGGTAAAACATGGCAATACGTCCCTATCTGAGAACAACACTCCACCCGAGTCGTCGGGAAACGCATTAGAGGAGGAAGCTTGCGGACTAGCCAGAGTTCCCTAAAAGTTTTATTTTTTAATGCGAGGTCGATATGAAACAAGTGGGACGAACCTGTGGCTGTATTGGCCTCCGATAACCGAATAGATATCATGGCGATCGTAGAAACGTGGATCCATACTGACAATCGAGGTTTCGAGGGTGAGTTTACGATCCCCGGTTATAAAATGTTCCACCGTGACTGACCTTGTTGAGAGGGCGGCGGAGTTATGGAATAGTCCCTGAACTGCTCCCTCGCTGTCGAATGCAAGGTGAAAACTGGTCACGAGATTTTAGGGCTAGACATAGATTTTATCAGCTCCTCTTATCAAGTAGCGGTGATTTACAGCCCGCAAAGACAGTCAAAAGAGTCAGACTCAAGCCTGTACCCAAAGCTCACCGACCTGATAAACAGTCGCACGAGTTTGATCATTGGTGATTTCAACTGTCGTGGGATTAACTGGAGGAACTTGAAAGGCGATCCGGAAGGGAGAACATTGATTGAGTTCACTCAGGATAACTTCCTGACACAGGGGATAGAGGAGCCTTGGTGTTTACCACCGAGGACGTCATAGCATCCGGACTCAGCGTGAGAATGTCCAAGCGGGAGCGATCACCGCAGTCACGTTTTCCGTCCACATTCCATGTGACAGACACTCTCACTTCGCTAACTTTAAATCCGACTTCTGACGCACGAACTTTGTGGGTCTTAGGGATGCGATAGCTCGTCTTGGGCCTGCAACAGGAGAAAGAGCCTTGGAAAAATGGTTGGCGTTTAAAGAAAATTTTATGACCCAACAGTCTGCATTTGTCCCCAGCAGAAGGAACCGAGATGGTTCAATCGAGGCATCGCCGCAGCGATAAGGAAGAGGAAAACTGCCTACAATAACTGGAAAGCTAAACGTAATGATGAAAGTCTTCTTCAATAGTGTAGGCAAATTTAAGCACTGGTGCGCAGAGCTAAGCGCAGCGAGGAAGTTCGTGTGGCCTTCCTGTGTAAAGAGGCCTCGAAAGAATTCTTCCTGCATGTCAATAGCCACAAACCGATTCGTCATAGCATATGACCGCTGGAAGATGACAATGGCTGTTACGGAAGTCAGAACCAGACATCGTCAACGTGTTGAACGGCTACTTCGCCTCCGTATTTAGGAGGGAAGTTGACGGTCCAGCTTCGAGGCCGAGAGTTCATCTCGAAGAGGGTGAAAACCTATGCGGAATAGTCTTAGGGAGAAACGTAGTAGCCAGACTAGGAAACCTTAACCCGTATAAGTCTCCAGGTCCAGATGGCTTATTTCCTAGAGTCCTCCAAGAAGTTAGTCATTAGGTCGCTCTACACCTTACCACCATTTTTAACAAATCCTTCGAAACTGGAGAGTAGCAGACGTAACTCCCATCTATAAGAAGGATAAGAAGGGGAACCACGAATGCCCGGGTAATTACCCGCCTATTAGTCTGATATCCATCGTAGGCAAACTGCTCGAGGGAATAATCGCAGACCGTATAGTGCAGCACTTGAGTCGCACAACCTGATCTTGGATTCCCAGCACGGATTTCGCAAGAACCGTTCATGTCTCACTAATCTACTAGAATTTTTCCACAGTATTTTAAAGGAGTATGACCGTAGTCGAGCTGTGGATATCTTATACCTGGAATTTCAAAAAGCCTTCGATAAGGTACCACACCGCAGGTTAATAAATAAAGTCCGCACCCTTGGCCTTACCGGCAAGGTATCCGAATGGGTAGAAAGAAAACTGGGTCTCGGGACGGAGGCAACGAGTAAAGATTAACGGTGTAGCCTCGCAATGGGCACCAGTCAGTAGCGGGGTGCCCCAAGGCTCAGTGCTCGTGCCTCTATTGTTCATCGTGTACATCAATGATATAGACGAAGGACTAATATGCACGATAACCAGGTTCGCCGACGATAGCAAACTAGGAGGTAGTGTGAGCTCGTGAGGAGTGAAACGCCTGCGAAATAGTCTTCTCAGGATGGGCGAGTGGTCAGAGACGTGGCAGATGCTATTTAACCTTGACAAGTGCAAGGTAATGCACATCGGCCATGATAAACCTCGGGGAAACTAGTCCTTGCTAGGCAAACAACTGGATAGCACTGACCTTGAGAAAGATTTATGCGTGCTAATCAGCAGGGATCTAAAGTTCTCCAGATGGAAAAAAGAGGGGCCAGCGAATGCTGGGGTACATAAAGTCATTTTCGCTTCCGAAATAAGCAGATTGTTCTCATCTTATACAACTCTCTAGTCCGGTCACACCTTGAATACGCCGTTCAATTCTAGTCCCCAACCTTGTCCAGAGTAGACATAATATTTTTTTGTGATGTAGGTAACTCCCGCCAATCACAGTGGGTCCAGGAAAGCACACAACTTTGGGCGTTGGGTCCTGGAGGACACGCAATCTTCCAAATGCCAGCTGTATGATATGTACAGGGTTGTCCGAAAGTCTTGTCACCCACTGTAAATATTGTTTTAATTTCATATTTCACATGTTTGATATTATTATTATATTCTTCCTCTATTGTTCTTATTACTTTTCGGTGCGAATGGCAAGACTTTCGGACCACCCTGTAGTTGCCCTTACGCCCTTTTTTCACTCCCCTCCCCACCACACAAATACCACTCTTCCGCCTCCGAAATGTGTTTCAATATCCATACTCCCTTCACACTAAAGGTGTGGCTTTCGATTATTCATCCACGAGTGTTCCCAACGCCCGTTGGCTTTAAGCAAAATACTACTACTACTACTACCGTCCCCTTCCATAACTCACGAGGTCCGATCCGTTATGCATCCGTTATTCTGATCTTTATGTTAGTTTCATTATTCGGTCTGGGGACTCCCTCTATATAAAATGGACCGGGTGGGGTGGGGTGGGGGATAATGAATAAATAGCATTGACTCTTTTGCCTCTTTGAGGTCATGCATCATCAGGTTGTCTACATTATTTCCACGTTTTCTTCCCTAACCGATCGGAATAAGGGGGGTTGAGATCATCTTGGCTCTGAAACAATCGGAGAATTCAATCATTTGAAAAATGATGCCTTTTGTCGCGACATATACAAACCGGTGTAACAGACACGATTATGCCCAAACCAAACTATACCCTGGGTTAAAGTAGGCTATGCCAAAATATACCCCGGGATCTAAAATAGCCCAGTCTAGTTTAAACCCTGGAGTATTATTTAGGCTAGGCTATTTCATGCCCCCGCCCCAAGGTATATTACAACCTGGACTAATTTAATACCAGGTATAGGTTAGCACACGATCTTTTAGATTTCATCCTCAGCTCACGCTAGCGACACATGGCATCCATTCCTTTGTGGTGCGTAAAGGAAGAGAAAGATAGGTCAGTAGAATGAGAGAAGGGTGGAAGAATCCATACATATTAAAAAGCAACACCTCAACTGGACCCAATAGGGATGAGGTGATCTCTTCGCCCCAGGGATGAATGAATGAAAGGTGAGAAGAGGCCGTATAAGAAAGTGGTGAAAAAGTAGTAAAATAGAAATGTCTCAATTTAGTTTGAGACTACCGAGGGAACTGGGGAGGGAGGGGGACTCGCTCTTCCAGGTGGCAGGTATAAGTCTAAACGGGGGCCTCCATTACGTGGACGCAGGTATTTGGGGTCTGAGTTTGGGGGGTATAAACTGGCGTTGAATTGTAAGACTGGGTATAAACTGAACTAGCCCCAAATATACCCATATTATAAAAGGGGTCGCCCACTTTAACCTCGGGTATAGTTAGGGCAGGAAGTATATCAAAAGTTGGTGCTATGCCTTCACTTGCCTCCTCTCCGCAAGGTGGATAAGCCTACTTGCAGCCGCGTTGACAGTAAAAATGCAGCTTATGGTACAGGGTGGTGGTAAAAGAACTAAAAAAATTATATTGGTAAAATCTACAAATACTGAAAAGGGCGATTTGCAAGATCTGGGCTCAGTATGTCTTATGGTCTCAGTCCCTAGTGATATATTAAGTGTGTATTTAATGTCTATTATTTACTTTAGGCTAAGTTAATAAGTACGTTAGGTTTATTCCGGTATGGGACTATAGTGACCTATAGCCTAGCCTAAACAGTTGGAAGATTACACTCAATGACGAGACACAAAATTGTACATAACTGAGATATATCGAAATAAAACATGCAAAGGAGTCAAGGTCACAGGTTCTTTTCAGCGGATGTTTTTATGAATCGACATTGAGACAATAATAAAGCAAGGTTAAACTAATCGTGAGGGGGACTATGATTTATTTATTGCTTTGTCTTTTTCTATTTTTCTTTGGTAAATTAATTCCCATTTTTGTACTATCAAGAACTGAGCATATTACATATAATATTGCTAGCTTTCCAAAATGATGGATTTCCCTTTGTGATGAGGGCATTGTTCAGTATTTTAGGAGGATATATATATATATATATATATATATATATATATATATATATATATATATATATATATATATATATATATATATAATGTGTAAGTCAATGTGGAAAGTGCCGCTCAGTTTTGGAGGGGTTGAGTAGCTAGTAGGCTTCCAGGACGAGTTATGTAAGCGTACAAGCATTAAAGTGCTTCCAAGGCGCAATTCAAAACAAATATGAGTAGACATCCACGTCACACGCAAAAGCTATATTATACCCAAGTATGGATTGAATCAATAACAATAAAATATTTTCCGGTCTTTTAAATAAGGTTCTTCTAAGGTTTCAATCACCCACAAATAAATTGGGAGCACAAATAAGATAAGTGATCAGGAGATAATCAAAAAATGGCCCCATGTTTTCGGAAATCAATTAAATTAATTTATTTCGGAGATTAAATTCATTTGCTTTCGACTTATAAAAAGCTTTCTATATTACTGTAAACAGTTCGAACACTAATATAAACTATTTAGAGTTAAAGTTTAAATTGCTATAGGCTTTTATCAGAGTTGGCTGGAAACGGGATTAATTCTTCATGGCCTTGCACGCTCACACATGACACTTGTAATCAAGGAAACAATAATTAAGGTATGTTGGGAAGTTCTCCCTCAGCGTCCATACCATGTACGAGCTGATTTTAAATTGTTTCTCTCGCTGCAACATCATCTCCATGGAAAAAGATGCGACAATAATGAAGAAGGTGGAAAGTGAATGCTTATATTTCATCATAACCGAATCATTATTTTGTTAGGCGTTAATAATAATTGTAATTATTTAATTGATTAAGATTCATATATAATGCATATAATAATGTTTTTTTAGAATCAATGATTTCTTGAAACTAAAAAAGGTACACTGTGTGTAGTAATTTTAAGAGCTTGCTTCCTGTTTACGAAGAAAAAAATGGAATAGCTTATGAAATAAATTTTCCACCATACCATCATTATAATCCCGTCATTCTTTAAAAACTGGGATTAAATCGTCTTGTTGCCGGCGAATATACAGAGGAATTAAAACGACACAAAATTCTATAATTAAATGTGCGCATCCAAATTTGGGGTCCTTAATATGACTAATATCGATTTCATTTTGTGTTTCGAACTGAGTTTTGTTGAGTGAAGGCGCCATCTTGTATTGCTCGTCAGCCCTTTCTGTGACGAGTTATTACTTTCTTGTATACTTTTTCACTTAACTGTTTTGTTATAGTTCTTGCAAGTAATTGAAATTTAGTGTTTCGCTAGTAGTGTTTAATGTTTGTCATCTAGTACATCTATTTTTGCCCCTAACCCTCCTACACCCAGCCTTGTCTTCTTCATTGAACCTCTCCCTACCAGGGTTGCCACAAGCAAATTTTAAAAAGAACCCAAATTTGGAGTTAAAAGGTACCAGAAAGAACCAAATGTAAATTTTACGAGGGATGATACAAGAATTCTCAAAAATTTATCTTAAATTAATGTAATAGAACCATTTATGTTTTAAATAACGAGACCCTCATCATACTTAACAATAATTTAATTAAATTGATACATGATAAAATCGGCTTGATTTGTTGTAGTAATTTGGTACTTTTGGTGTTTTAGACACCTCTAAAAGAACCAAATCTGGTACTTTAGTACCATTTCTGGCAACCCTGCTCCCTACCATCGAGAGATCTCTATGCTCTTGCTCTGACCCTTTATTTAGTGTTGCCACTTTTGTCAGCTGTAAACTTTTCAGAATTGAACAAAATTATATCTATAAATATCTAGGACCTATCTAAATTAATCTAAAGAATATCTAACTTAAAATTTTTTGCGTGTAAAGTGTTGTATCATATTTACCTTATTTAATAAAAAACTGTAGGTGAATGTCGCCATCTTGGTGGGGGCGACCCCGTCCCCGGTCCGACAGTGGGTCGGGGACCCTCACACCTATTCCATGCCCTACCCCAGCTCCCCGGACCATCGCAAGAGCAGACCTGCCGCCTCCCGAGGTCTTTTCCAGACATCTACCGGCCCCAGGTCTATGTGTATCTGTGGCAGTTGAAGAGATGTGTGATATCGTGTATCTGTGTTAAGCATTTGGGGCAGTTTGGTGTTGTATGGGTGGTGGGAGATATTTTATGCATGTATGACGTCAGGAGGGGTGATTTGTTTGTTCGTATCTGTGCTAGTGTTCTTCTGATCTGCTTTGTGAGTGTTTCTTCTGAGTTGTGTATGGTTGGAGGAGGTGCACTTAATATTTTATTGTGGGTTCTGAGAGTGGATTGTTTTCTTGTTTTGCTTGTTTGTGTCTTCTGTTGTGTTAGGGTCTGTGTCCAAGTTAGTGGTGTAGTTGTTGTTATCGAAAATGGTGTGTTTTTTTGTGTGTCGGTGATTGGGATGTTGTCTAATGATGTGGTGGCAGGGATGATTTGGATGTTGTGTTTTCTGCCTGAGTTGTAATGCATGTAGTTTTAGGTGATTTTTGATTGGTAGGATGTTTGTCTCGTCGTGTAGATGTTGCGTGTTTGTGTCAACAGTACATCCTGTGGTAGTGCGGAGGGCTGTGTTTTGTATTGTCTGTAGTTTTTTGGTGTTGGCTTCTGAAATGATTGGAGCGCAGATTGTGTTGGCGTATTCTAGTACTGATCTTGTGATTGTCTTGTATGTGTTAATGAGCGTTTCCTTGATTTTTCCTCAGTGGGTAATTGTGAGTGCCTTGATGATTTGAGTGTTTTCGTGGCCTTGACTATTGTTTTGTATGTGTTTGTACTCACCACATAAAACCTACACTTACATAAAACATTTCACATATTCCATACACACTCAGAGACTCATCACACAGTACAACAATCACTACACTAGAGGCCTACGACAACACAACATCAATCACTTACGTGCCCGCATCCTACAGTGCGTGCAGCTAGATAGGAACCGGCAGTGGCGAGAGGTCGTCCGCATCGCGGACGACACCCGTTGCACTAACCCCTCCTTCTGGTGGCACGTAAAAAGGTTGCTAGGCACTGACCCACCCAAACCTATTACCCTCCAAGTAAACAACCAAGCACTCACAGACACTAACGTTATCCTCGACGCATTTCGTTCCCACTGGGACACAGTACATACACACAACCCACCTAAACCACATGCGCGGGAGGGAGCACTTCCAAGAAGTCCAGTAGTGGAGTCGGGCCCACGCTCACAAGCTAAGGCCCGCCCCCCTCCCTGATACGAATAGAGGTGCTCGACTACACGTCCACTCCCATCACCGTCGAGGAAACAAAACACTACATTAAAACAACACCAAAACGTGCCCCCGGCCCCTCCGGGCTACCAGCCACACTCATACACAACCTCCCCGCAGACATATACCCTACACTCACACGCCTATTCAACGCCTCAGGCCACTTCCCCAAAATATTCAGTTTCTCACAACATACTTCTGCACAAAACGAACAAAGACCCCAAACACCCAAACAATTACAAGCCTATTGCTCTATTAGAGCGCCTAGGCAAAATATTCGAATGCATGATCAACTGCCCCCTACGGGAAACCTGGAAGAGAGGGATTGGTTCTCCCCTCACCAATATGGGTTCAGGAGGGGCCGGTCCACTCAGGTAGCTGTGACCATCGTTCATGACAGAATACAGAAAAAACGTCAGGTACATCAAAAGACACTCTCCATTAGCAAGGACGTGGAGAAGGCCTTTGGTAAAGTGTGACACGAGGGACTCCGTTGGAAACTCGCCAACAATACGGAGTTACCTCTATGCACCAGAAGGCTCCTCTTGCACTACCTCACTGAACGGAGATGCCACATAAAATACAACAATACTCTCTCACAACCCTTCACACCACGCTCAGGCGTTCCCCAAAGAAGCGTACTGGCACCCACACTATACATCATGTTCACAAAATACACCCCACGCCAACCCGAAAACTTCTGTCACACATACACAGTGTCCTACCCCAATGACGAGACCATTCTCGTCAGCGGCCGTGGACCAGAAGAAATCGCGGTCCACGCACAAAGAATACTAGACGCTAAGACAGATTACGAGGATAAATGGCTGATTACCACAAATCCTCAGAAGACACAGATGACACTCTACGGCGCGAGAGATAACTTCATGCATAACCTACAAATCTTCTCACACACACCAGACATGAACCATCTAAACCCAACAAGGCTCGAATACACACAACATACAAAAATCCTTGGGGTAACTTTTGACAAGACCCTCAGGTTCAATATACACCAGAACATAACACAACCAAGAGCCTCACATACAAATGCATCGCTGCGTAGGTCCTACCCTGCGGGCATAAAACTTAAGTTAGACGTATACAAAACACTCGTCTCGTACGACCTCTTCTCACGATGTCCCACTGTCACTCGTAGCCGCGAGTCACACGTGGCAGCAGAAGGCTCAGCGCATTCAGAACTCTGCTCTGAAGGGCGCTTGCCGCTCTCCCCTTTACACAAGAATGTCCACACAACAACAAATTAGCACCCCTCAACACATACGCTCACACCAGACTCACAAAACAACTCGGGAAACTCGCCAGAGACCCATTATACACCGCACTACATGTAAGACGGTATGCGATGGCACCGCGATAACACGCGGCCCATGACCACCCGCAACCCATACCGTTCTTCGCATAAACTAAAGGCATCATGAATAACGCGTTTCCGACTAAGCAGACACGCTCCCCTTCCTGACCACCCTCCAACCGTCGCCCATTCACGAACACCTCGAGACCAACCTAACCACACCACGGCATCGGTGTCTAGCCACCGACCTATCAACTCTTCCTATCCCCTCTCAAGTTATTTCCGCAACCTTTTCCTCTACGGCTGCCTGTTCGCCTGTGTTACACAGTGATCCCTCTCTGTCCTTTCTATACCACATCATCATCATCATCACGGTTGGGCGACAAGGTTGCTCTTGTATGCTTCGGCAGTAGCAATTTGTTTCAAAACTGTTTCAGAGAAATGTTAAGTAGCAAAATATTTTCTAATTCTAAGCAACCCAAATTTTATAGTGATTATTGAATGAAGTAAATTTATTTGCAGTTTGTTCCTCAGTTTTGATTTAATATCATTCATAGTACTGAAACTCTCTCAATGTCAGCATAAAACATTTAAACAACGATAATAAAAAGTCTTGGCACCGCTTTCGTAACAAGCTTTCTTCACTCCTTGACAACAATTTCCTTCTTCTTAACTCGTCTCGAACAAATATTCAATATATGGTTTGAGGTCTAAATAAACTTCTATGTTACAAGTGCACAAATCAACTGTGCAAGCTGGCAGTAGTAATCTTTTGCCAATTGATTTAATAAGCATAACAAGCTCATCAACTAATTTATCGTTGTCAATACTCTTGGACTCATATAATTTGTTTGTTTTTTCTACTTCATTTAATATAGGTTGTAGAAATAGTAAGAATGCTAAATTCTGTTCATCAGAATATATACATTCGAAACAATAATTCAGCCGTATAACATTTTTCGCTCAATCTAGTAATTTCAAAATGTGTTCGTCATTCCAACCATTGTTTCACAATTTATTCAACGGCTGGTTTAATAGATATCCATCTTATTTTGCAGTCTGAAGGTATTTTCAGAGGTATTAATCCATCATTTTTTGTTATGTACAACTCACTATACTGATGTTGCTTCATGGTCATGGATGATTTGGAAAACCAATTATAAATTTCTGCGATAATAAACTCTAAATTTCTTGGTAAATATTCAGAAGAAGCATGAGAAATTGCTAATTGTAGCGAATGGCATATGCTTCTTACCAATATTACGGAAGAATTCTCTTGTTTTAACTTAGCAAAGACACTATTATTAACACCAACCATAACATTGCCATTGTCAATGCCATTCCACCAAGTTTCTTTATATCCAATTACTTTGGGCCTAACAAATTTGAGTGCTGTAACAATGCTTTCTGCATCACACTGTTCATTTATTGAGTGGTAGATTACTGGAATAGTTTTCCACCTGAGACAGTAGACAGTCCAAACTTGAATGTTTTCAAACGCAGATTAGATGATTATATGGGTTGGGGTTATACTGGACTTTTCCTGTGGATGGTTTTTTGTTATTGTAGATTATGATTGATTTGGATTTGACGAGCCTTGATGATGATGCTTTTTGTTTTTGACACATTCCTGTGGATGGTTCGAATTGTATATTGTAGATGGATGATCTGACACAATCCTCTTGATTGTTTAAATTCTATATTGTAGATGCATGATCTGACACAATCCTATGGATGCATTTCGTGGGTGGGTTTTGATAGAATCGACTGACCTTTGATAGGCCGTTGTGGCTTTTCTCATCCATGAAATTATGTTATGTTATGTTATGTTGATTAGACACTCCAAGAAATTTTGGGACTGAAATATCATTTGATTCATCCAGTAATAAACTATATTTACTATTACCAATGTATGTTATTAATTCATTTTTAAAATGTGTACACAAAACATATTTTATTAAGTTTGAACACTTTGTACGATGCATTTTGACATCACTCAAAACTTTGCAATCAAGAATATCGTTTTTAAGCAAATCACTCATATGGTAACAGAAATTGCGCAATGGCAACTGAAAAACATTGCTATGGACCCTTCTAGGTTTGAAGTATCATCAGATTTCTTTGACTTAAATGTTTCATTTATTGGCACACATCCAAAGGACACAGAGTTCTGGTGTTTTCTAGTGTTCATATGCAACTTCAAATCTGTATATTTGGTTTTAATTTTACAAGAACTGCCATCACCCAATGTTTAAATGCATCCCCACGCAACCACTCTCTTCTAAACTTTTGCTCATAAGCCTTGTGTTTTGGCATTTTCAAGGATTAAATAAATGCTGTAACTTTAAATCAAAAGCAGACGAATTTTAATTACGCTGTTGAAATAGAAGACTATTAATATGGAATACTAAATGAAGCAAAATGATAGATATCATGCTATCAATTGCAACACAAAACCATCTCACTCCGATACTGAAACTAACTTTTCTAGTGAGTCACTCGTAATCGGTTAATATTTTTCTATCTTCTTTCTCCCGTATGTAAAACCATAACATTTAAAAACTAACTTAAATTATTATAAAAAATATTTAGTATTATCTAGAAAACATCTAAACTTTAAAAATAAATATATAGATTTATATCTAACATCTAGACAACGAATTCCTATACATATCTAAACGGAAGCAAAACTATCTAGATCTAGATATAAAATATCTAAAGTGGCAACTGCCTTTGTTGCGCGTAACTCGTATTCGTTTGTGCTGCTAAGGGCGCCTTTTCTTCTGTATCTGAGTCTCTAAGACGTGGAATACGCCACCGTTCACCACACGAGCCGCTCTTCTCCTTCTATTGGTGCTTTCAAGAGCACCTTGAAGACCCAACTAAGGTTGCAAAATTCCGGGCAATTTTGACCTCGGAAATTTTAGGAATTTATTGAAAATTTCGGGAACTTTCAGAAGGTTGTGAACGCTTTAGAAATTATAAAAAAAAGAGGTGGCCCCTTTTACCTGAGGAGAATTAAAAGTCATTTGTAAAGAATTTGTTTTCATTTCAATCCAAATATAACTTGCTAAGCTTTATATAACTTTATTTCAAAATGTGTGGCTGTAGCATTATTCAGCATGTAAGCTGAAAACCTTGTTTTTAAACTTAAATTTTACTCAAAACTGGTACTTACAGTAATATGTAAGCAGAATAAGAAAGCACAATTTATCATTAATTATGAGTGGCTATGTCATATTAGTTACAACAATAGAGAAGATTGTTTCAATTTCACACTACATATATTTCTTATTTAGTTGTTCGGTAACTTCGTTTTCCTCTGAAACAGATGACACTGAATCTTCCATCCCTTCACTGTTTGAATACATTTCACTGGTGTAGATGGTTAAATTTTCCTCGCCATGTCATCGTCAAACAGTTTGAGATTTAAACGAATGGCCACCAACTTTGCCACTCGATCATTGGTAAGTCTGTTTCGCAGCTTGGTGTGTGTATGTTTCCATACATAGATAGACCAGTTTCTCTCGACGAAGCGGATGTCGCTAGTATCTGTGAGAGAATACTTGCTATTGATGATACTGGTTCCGAGCTGCAGAGCCCTTTCCACCAAATTGCTTTTGAAACATGCACAGCTGACTTCCAGACACCATCTGATTTCCAAATATCATCTCTGGCACGAAATTTTGTTAGGCTTCCCATCACTTCACCAACATCAAGATTTATATGAATGTCCAGAGACGATACGACAGAATATGCACTACCAACTTGTTCTTCATTAATGTCTTGTCCTTGATGCACAGGATCACGGATATTTGCTGCTGCATGTATTGGTTTTATGCAAAACTGCATTCGGTTCTAAATATATGTTGTCACAGGTGCCTCCCCCGTAAGGGGCGCGGCGATTTGCCACTCTGGCCGCCGTGCTGACGGGATCCAGCGCTCCGTCCGGCCCCAGCTTAGCCTCTCTTCCTTCCTTCAAAACACTTGATTCCTCTCTTTTCACACAACCTCTCCCACAACTTTCTCTAGTCAGCCTCTAATTTCACAGGGTAGATGCTGACCTTCCTTTCAGCCAACCGTCCCGCATCGGGGCTGAGGGGGTGGGGGACAATGTTCCCTAACCCCTGAGCTCCGGTCTGGGGTGGCTGGTTTTTAACTACCTGCTTCATCCCCACCCATACCTTCCTCACATCCCTTTTCCTCTCCTCTTCACAATCTATTAATTTTTACGCCGTGTCCAAGGTGGAGCCGCCATGCCGATGGACTGCCAGGCCACCAGGCGGGAGGGGTGGTCCCAAATGGCGGCGCCTGGCTCTGCCGGGCTTGTAAGCACCTCTCGCAGTGCGGGCTACTGCGAGAGGTGTGCGCAAAGGCATCCCGTGTTTAAAAAAGGGTCACCATGCCCAATGATGATAAAAAACAACAAACCCAACCCTCAACTTTCCCTGTTCCATCGAGGGAGCCGCCCTGGGGCAGCTCCAGCAAAAAAATGGAGGTTCCCCCCCCTGTGCTTGCACAGGGGACCCTCCATATTTCTCTAACCGGAGAGGAGGCTTACTCCTCTCCTTCGCCTACGGGTGCAGGGGACTCCCCCTCACCCCCTTCTCTGGAGGTGCTTTCGGGCACCTCCCTTTTCCCAGCGGCAGTCCCCTCTTTTCTTTCCAAGGGGACTGCCAAGAAAGCCAGCAGGCAGCCCTTAGCCAGCCGCTCCCCATCAAAGCGGCTCGGTAGGGCAAACCCCCTTAGGGGGGAGAGGGAAGCCAGGCCCCTTCGGTCGCTTCCCTCAAAAGACCTGCTGGCAAGAATTTTAAACCTTGCTGGGGTCAAGGCCTGTGCCTCCCCACACAAGACTGGCGACACTGCCAAGGGGACCTGCGATGTCCTGGGAGGGGATGGCCAACTGGAGGCCCCTCCTGTGATAAACATGGTCCTTGAGGAGACCCAGCCTCAGATGGTAGGGCCTTCCATGGGGGGGAATTCGGGCTCGGCGCCAAGCACCGAACCCGAACCCGCCCCTATGCAAGGTCCTCCTCAAATGGCTGAGGGCTCCGAGGCAGTAAAAGGAGGGGAGGGATATCCTCCGACAGGTGCCCCCACGACAACCAGGACCTTCTGCATTTCGGAGAGGGACCTGGCTGAGGCCGGTCCATCTGGCCTGGGGGCTTCTGCCGGCGGAGGTGAAAAGCGGGTTCATTCCCCGCCCTCCTCTCCAAAAAAGAAAAAGACAAAAAAGACTCGGGGCTCCTCTCCATCCGCGGGGGCTGCGGGGACGGATGGGTCTGCTGCCACTTTGGTAGGCAAACAAGCCAAGATCGGCACATCCGGCCCCTCTACCCCCTCGTGTGCAGAGCCCCTGGCCAAGACTAACACCAAAAGTGCACAGGGCGGAGCCTCGATGACATCGGGGCCCCTGATTCAGAGGTTACCTGGCGTTTTCGAGCCCGCTGGCTTCAAACGCTTCCTCGTTATTCGCTCCACTGATGGCACCATGTTGTCCAAGGGCAACATGATCCATCAGAGGAGAGGATTAGCTAGTGCAATTGGTAGAGAGCCGAAGGTGACCCCTTTCTCGGACGGGAGCCTTCTGGCGAATGCGGCGAATCCCGCCGAGGCGGCCAAGATAAGTGCTCTTCGGACACTTCATGGCACCCCGGTGAGTGTGACGCCGCACTCTACCATGAACTTTGTAAAAGGAGTAGTTTATGCGAGGGAACTCGTCGACTACTCCATTGAGGACATCACCCTAGAGCTGGCCGACCATGGGGCGGTCAAGGTCGAACGTGTGATGAGAAAACAGGGAGGGGCTTCGAGACCCACCACTACACTCTTCGTCACGTTCGACTGTGACAAGCTCCCTGAGTCGGTGCGTGCCGGTTGGTACCGCTACCGCGTGAAGGAATTCGTGCCACTGCCGCGGCGGTGCTATTACTGTCACCGCTTCGGCCATACGAATCGCTCATGTAGACGTGCAAAGTCGGGGTCACCCGAAGTCTGTGTAAATTGCTCCAAGGTCGCACACGATAAGTCCAAATCGTGTGTGGCCAAGTGTGTCAATTGCGGAGAGCCGCACCCTGCTTCTTCGAAGCAATGTGGTGCATATCTCCTGGAGAAAGAAATCCTGGCCGTTCAGGCCCAGGATAGACTCTCATTCCGCGAGGCTAAGGACTTGGTCCTGGCGCGCCCAGCTCTGCCTGGGACGTCATATGCCTCAGTAGTTCGAAAGGCCCCCTCTGCTCCTGGCCCATCCAGGCCAACGAGCACGGTTGTTTCCGCGCCCATTCGGAGCCCTTCTGCGGGCTCTACCCAACCCGGGCGCTCCCCTGGTAAAGCTGGCGGCAAAAAGGGTTCATACCCAGCCCCGGCTAAAACCAGGGCTCCCCCCTTCGCCCACGCCCCGAGGTGGAGCGAGTGGCTCGGAGACGGTGGTTCCTCGAAAAGAGGCCCCCCCCCGCCTCCGAAGCCACAGCGCCCGCCTAAGGTTTCGAGGCGGAGGGAGGAAAAGACTCGCATGGCGAGCCCAACCTCCCCCAATAAGTCCTCGAAGGCGACAGCGCCTCCAGCGCTTTGTCCGGCCAAAAGCGCCCGGGGTTCTGCCCCCGGGAAGCGTACGGCCATTCCCGTGAGGGTCTTCAATTCGAGGAGGGCCCCCGCGTCTCCTCCGAGCTAGGCCTGGAGGGTATATTCCTTCAATGGAATTGCCGTGGACTCCGGGCCAACTGGGAGGAGCTGCGGAGGCTCGCCTCGTCCCGTTCCCCGTTAGCTATTTTTTTGCAGGAGACCATGCCCTCCCGGGGTATAAGGGTCTTGCGACCCCACCACCGCGGGATGGCCGGGCTGGGGGATGCGCGGTTTACACCCGGCATGATGTCTCCGTTCTTCCTTTCTCTTTAGATACCTCCTTTCAGGCAGTGGCTGTGCAGCTACACCTGGATAGGAGGTATACTATCATTTCTGCGTACATTCCACCGTCAGCTGACTTCGACGCGGGGGACTTCCGCCGCGTCGTGGCACGGTTGCCGAGGCCCTATCTCTTTCTTGGAGATCTGAACGGCAGGCATCCTCTCTGGGGAGATTACTCCATAAATCCCAGGGGACAAGTCCTTGCCGATCTGATCGAAGAGCTTGAGATGGGTGTCCTAAACGTGGATGAGTTTACGCATCACTGTCCGAGAACCGCTTCATTTTCTTGCCTTGACCTATCTTTGTGCTCTTCGGATGCACAGCCTGATTTTGATTGGGGGGTGGTCGATGACCTCCATGGTAGTGATCACTTTCCCATTCAAATATCATTTTCAGGGCAACTGCCGCCTGAGAGACCACCTCGGTGGTGCTTGGCGCGGGCGCGGTGGCCTGCATTTCAGGAAATGACTGAATTCTCTATCTCAGTCGAGGAGTTTATGTCGGTAGATGAGGCCGTTGAGTTCTTCTCCGGCAACCTCATCGCCGTGGGCCTGACTACTATTCCTAGGACGTCTGGCCGTTTTGCACGCCGACCACTCCCATGGTGGTCGGCCGAGTGTGAGACGGCCCTCAAACAGAAGCTTTATGCCTACATGCGCTATAAGCGCCGCCCGAACGATTTCACTGTCGCTGAATTTCGTCGGGCTAGGGCTAGGTTCCGGTATATTTCGAAGCACGCCCGCCGCTCTTCTTGGCGGGCATACGTGTCTTCACTTAACGCGAAGACCCCTTTAGCTGAGGTGTGGAAGCGAGTCAAAAGGATTCGGGGCAAGTTCTCGCAGGACCCCCCTCCCGTTCTCCAGGAGAATGGGACCGCAATCTCGGACCCCGCGTCCTTGGCGGAATCCTTAGCGACCGCTTTCTCCGCATTCTCTAGCCGTGATGCTGCTCCGCCAGCATTCAATGCACGTCGTGATGTCGCGGAAGGCCACCGGCTGGACTTTACCTCCAGAGGCAGAGAACCCTTCAACGACAAGTTTACTGTGAGTGAGTTGCGTTCCGCTCTCGCTTCGTGCGCGGACACCGCCCATGGTCCGGACGATGTCCCGTACGCCATGCTTCGACACCTGGGTGAGCGAGGCATGGCCTTTCTGTTAGATATGTTCAACAGGATCTGGGTGGAAGGTCTTCTCCCAGACTCCTGGCGAATGGCTACTGTGCTCGCCTTTCGCAAGCCGGGAAGAGATCACTCTACTCCGACCGGTTTCCGCCCAATCTCTCTAACCTCTTGCGTGTGCAAGTTGATGGAGAAATTGGTAAATGTTAGATTAGCCTATTTCCTGGACAGCGGAGGCCATCTGTCTTCTGCACAGTGCGGCTTCCGTAAGTTTCACTCCACGTCGGATGCTCTGCTCCGACTGAAAAATGCCGTCTGCGAGGCTTTCCTTCGTAGACAGCACTACGCCACGGTGTTTTTTGATCTGGAGAAGGCCTATGATACCGCATGGCGATACGGTATCATGGAGACTCTCCACACGATGGGGGCGAGGGGACGCCTCCCAATCTTTATATCTGAATTTTTGCGAGATCGTCGATTCCGTGTACGGGTGGGGGGAGCCCTCTCTGCCCCAAAGGAGCAGGAAGAGGGTGTTCCACAGGGAAGTGTCCTCAGTGTCACACTCTTTGCCCTGAGCATCAACGGCATCACCTCGGTGCTGCCGGAAGATGTTCTCGCTACGCTCTACGTGGACGACCTTTCGATCTCTTTTGGCGCGGCCCAGATGCCAACTCTGGAGCGTCGACTCCAACAGGCATTGAACCGCGTCTCTCGCTATGCCGAAGCGCACAGGTTTCGGTTTTCTTTGGCCAAGACTAAGGTGGTGCACTTCTGCCGCCATCCACGGCTTCACCCCGACCCAGATTTGTTTCTTAATGGGGTGCGCCTGGATGTGGTTGAGTCGCACCGTTTCCTTGGTCTTGTATTCGACCGACGCCTCACCTGGGAGGCTCATATTCGCAGCCTTAGGGTCTCTTGTACCCGCGCCATGGACATTCTCCGTTCCGTGACGTTCAGCGCTTGGGGCGCTGATAGGGCTACCGCCTTACTTTTTTATCGATCCTTTGTTCGCTCGAAGCTCGACTACGGATGCGAGTTTTATCCATCCGCAGCCGAGCGTTTATTGCGGAAGGTGGATTCAATCCACCACACCGGCCTTCGCCTTGCGACCGGTGCCTTCCGCACTTCCCCCATTGAGAGCCTGTTGGTCGATGCTGGGGAGATGCCACTGGCTCTGCGCCGCGTGCAGTGCATCACTCGCCTGTACGCGCGAGCCCGGCGCCTCCCTCAGTCGCCAACAGCTCTCACTGCATCCGCAGCTGATCTCGATGGTGCCTATGCCGCCGAGAGACGCCAGTCATACCCTAAGCCCTTTGGGTTTAGGGCCAGGAAACTCCTTCGAGAGGTAGATATAGCTCTCGGGCCGGTGGCGCCCCTGGTTCTGCCCAGGACGCCACCCTGGAGGGTACCACATTTGGCTATTTGTCGCCACGCCTCTGCTCTCAAAGCTTGTACTGCGCCGGGAGTATTGCGTTCCACCTTTTTGGAGCACACATCGTGTCACGCTGGTACCGTGCCAGTGTATACGGATTGCTCCAAGTCCCAAGAGGGGGTCGGCTTCCACGCCGTATCCCCTCTGTTTGAAGTCAGCGGGGCTCTACCAGGCGCTGCGTCTGTCTTCACGGCCGAGCTGGTGACAATACACCACTCGGTACGGGAGATTACGCGACGTGCCCGGTTCGGAGACCGGATTGTGATCTATAGCGACTCACAAAGCGCCCTAAGTGCTCTCGGGGCATTGAAATCTCCGCATCCCCTGGTTCGCGATATCCGTGACGCCACGGTTTTGGCGAGCCGGGCAGATGTCGAGATTATCTTCTGCTGGGTTCCTGGACATGTAGGAATTGCGGGGAATGAGCGCGCCAAAGAGTCCGCGAGGACTCTGCGACCGGACCAGCGTTTCGCTCTTTCTCACACCGACTACATGGCAGGAATACGGGCAGCTCTTCGGACTGCTTGGCAAAGAAGATGGGAGACGGTCGAAGGGAACTTAAAGTTGCGTGCCATTGCGCCGCGACTGTTCCCATGGACCTATCCCCCAATGCCGCGGCGGCTTCAGGTTGCTTTCTGTCGTCTCCGAATCGGACACACTCGTGTGACGCATTGCTATCTGATGGAGCGCTCGCCTGCGCCCTATTGCAACGACTGCGTCGTCCCCCAGACTGTTCGGCACATTCTTGTCGAATGTCCCAGTCTGGGTGATCTTCGCGCACGATACCTGTCCCATTACCGGGATGGGCGGGGTCGCTACCGCCTGTCCCTTGTGCTCGGGACAGATTCGTGCACACTGACTTGTGGACTTGTTGACTTCTTGGGGGAGGCCGTCCTTCTCTCTATTATTTAAGCAAGGTTTGTTTGTTTTGTTTTTTGTTGTTGTTTTTTGTTGTTTTTTTGCATTTTTTGTTTTTTGTTTGTTTTTTTTTTCTTTAGTTGCACGCTCCTGCGCCGGGGGGACCTCTCCCCGACGCACCAGCTTGCTTCCTTTCCCCCTTTTGGGGTGTTTTTTTTTTTTTTTTCTCTCTTTAATTTCATTTTAAAGTAGCCTAGAACTAGGCCAGTTTTAATACGGCGACTAATGCCCAAGTAGGCAGTCGCCAGATGAGCTCTTAAAAAAAAAAAAATTCTTCTGATTGGACTGCGAGTATAGGTGATGAAGGAAGAGCTAGAGTTATTTTCTGCTTCAATCCTGCAGAGAGACGTAGTACATCTGAGAGCACTGCATCATCATTTTCTTTTTCCTGGATAGCTCTGGAATGACCAGTGAACTAATTACACGCACCCAGGAAACTTCGTTGTCTAATATCAACTTGCGTATTTCCTCATCTACACTGAGACTCTCCACGATGACCAACTCCTGCAAGGCCTCTTTCCCTTCCATTAGACCGTTCAGCGTTCAACATCAGGACTATGCCTCCCTACCTTGTTTTACTAGGAAGTTGTAGGGATGAGTTTTTGCTTAGAGGAGAAAGGGACCAGTACTGTTTGTTTGAGTTTGATATAATTGATGATCCTTTTGGTTTATTTATCTTAGTTGTTCATAGTCTTTAGCTTCATTATATTAGAAAGGAGAAGGTTGAGGATGTGCGCAGCACAACCAATTCCTGTTATGTGAGGAAAATCTTCATTGATAAGCTTCTAAGCAGCTTTCATATTGGCTGCATTATCTGTAACTACGGCAAATACCTTTAGACTGTGGACTCGTGTGTCAGTGCTTCTCAGGAAACCTGGTTGAGTTCATATTATGTAATTAATTATCGATTTTCCCCGCACATTTGACTAGCCAGCTGATACTACATAAAGACAGTCCGCATTCCGAATCACTCACTCTATCTTGAATACGCTTGTATTCTGAATCTAGAAGATCAGTACTTAAAATATGTCTTGCAGGAAGGAAGCTTGTACGAGGGGCACATTTCTTTAAAAAACTTTCTCCAGTAGACATTTTATGTTAGCATAAGTGGTGAACCAGATGCATAAATTGCTCTTGCTAAACTTTCATCCAATTTTTGTTTTTCAATATTGCTCATTCTGTCAAAGAATCCTTTCACATTTCCTCGATAATTACCAAATGCTAAAGTGCTGGATTGATCAGCCTTTGCCACTGGTAATGTTACTGTTGGTTGCTGGGCTGCTGATGCACACTCGATGTGGAAATCAGGTTGGCTTCCTTGTTTCTTTTTTAAACATTTCTCTATTATATTGCGCTGAACAATGCTTGCATACATCACTCTTCACTCGTGGCTTTCTGAAAAAAAGAAGAAAATCTTATATTACTGACAAACTATAGCCAGTAAAAGTTTGTGCCTTCACCTCTGGAATTGGTTATTTTATGGGAAATAAAAATATTGAAGAAGAAAACAACCTTCTCCCCGGAGAGCCTGATTCGCATGCATTACATGAATTGGCTATAGTCTATGACAGTAAATCTTAATTTCACAATATATCTTACACAATCCAACTTTTTATTATCATAAGTTCCGCACAAGATTATCTTCCAATATAGTTTCGTGATAAAGTCATTGACCACCTCACAATCCATCTGCGAAATTAGCTAAAGCTAGTGTGTGTGTGTGTGTGTGTGTGTGTTGCAATAGGCTAAATAATGCAAAAACTATTCATATATTGTCAATACTCCGCATTGAAACTGTTTATGATAGAAATAACTTTAAAAGTAATACTTTTAATAGGTGACTTACACTTATAAAATACAATACAAATTTGACAGTTATGCAAAGTTCAACTTATATTAATGATATGCAGACAGTGAGATGCATGAAGAGGAGAGCAGCGTCGGGGAGTGACCACCGTAACTTCCTCTCTGTATGGTTTCTGGCTGAATTGGGTAGTGTAGTGAGAGACTGGCACAATGAGACAGTGAGTGAGGAGAAGGACGCTGTTTGGTGTCAAAACATAATACTTCCTGGCACCTCTCCCCAAAAGAGGACCGGCCCCTGGGGCCCTTTGGCCGACCAGCGATTGTCATTCTGACCTTAAATGAAAAAAATTCCTTATCCGGTCGGGGATCCTCCCAGGATCATGAAAGGATTGGCGCTAACTAACTAACTAACGCGTTCAGTCATTACACTCCAGTAAGAGTCCCATTCAATACACGTCCTTGTACTGTACTAACTGGAGTTGAAGACACTTATTTTCTACAGACTTTCTTAGAGATTGTATCATTGCAATATGCACACACACACACACACACACACACACACACACACACCTACACAGGGATATCATTAGGTCATTAAAAAGTGTAATAGAGTATTTGAAAAACTACAGCTTAACTGGGAAGTAAATATATTACTAAAGCCTACCAAGAATGTGCATAACTAAATGCAAGCTTTTGACAGTAGTGCTCAGTGACACCAACCTTGTAGCTATTGTAATTGTACTGAAATACATTTTTTCAATGTTAAACTGTATATAATTCAAATATAATATTACATGAAATTGTGAAAAATGTGAATATTCCGGAAAATTCCCCAAATTACCGGAAAGTTTTCATTTTCCAGGACACTTTCTCACCCTGTGCAACCCTAGATCCACCCACCTATTTCGTAAATCCTTTTGTAAAAAAGCGCTCTGCGATGGCCCATAGCTCTGTTATTTTTAGTAGTAGGTAAACAAAGCTAATAAAAAATCTTTGCTTATTGTTTTATTGCATAGTGACCCCCCCTCCTCCCTCATGCCACGCCCTCGTTTCCTCTGTAACTCGAGCCAGCAATGAATCATGCATCCTCCCCAATAATTTTGTCCCTCAGTGGAGCGGAGTTCTGCCCATGCACGACGATTCCCTGATTCGTGCCCTAACGTTCCGAGCCTTCAAACCGCAGAGAACAATCGGATAATACTTTTCGTAATATCTGTTGTGTCTGTACGAAGAATTCCTATGGGAACCTTTTAATAAAGAGTGTAAATGAAAGGAGGGAATTCCTAATGATTACTAGTATGTCCGATTCGGAGACTCAAAAATAAACTGATATTCTCCAGGCATTTCAGTGTGTGTGTGTGGGGGGGGGGGGGGGATAAAGACATGAAGGCAAAATTAAGGATAGTAAAAAAAAAAGGACTGAGATTAACCCGTTCTACTGTTTCAAACTCTATTATTTCTTTGTCGAGTTCCTCCTCCTCGCCAGATCCTGATTCAGTACCGGTTCTTTTGTCTTGTCTCATCGAAGAGACCCGTTTTCTGGCCCTTCCCCCCCCCTACCCCCGTGGCATCAATTTTCCTACCCATCTAATCTCATTATGACGCCTTTTATTTGTCAGTATGGGAGGGGGCAAAGGAGGTGTCAAGTGTTGCATGTGCAATCGCGTTGTAGCTGACATCTCGAAGGTTTCGTGCCCTCTCGATCACAAGTTGATCTTTCGGGTGGAAATGCACTCGTTAGTTTTCGCTCCTTATTTTTAAGTAAGTAATAACAATCTGGGTACAAACTTTCAGTTTAACGTGAGATTTGAACCCTCGGTCGGTGCAGCCGCCGTGAACTCGACCCGAATCCGGAAGCGACATTTTCACTGGCCTATGCCGTATCCCCGAGAACCGTGGGATTGCAATGGTAACCCCAAAGAAGCGGTAGATGAAACAAAATACAAACCGATGGCCAAGTGTTTTCCCTTATTTTGGATCTTGGAGAGAAAGAATTAGCCTTAAAGCGAGAAAAACGCCATTAGATAAGGGGGTGGAGGCCGTAATTAAGGATGAAAGGGGAGAAAAGAACAATGAAAGAATAAATTATAGAAATTTGGTTATGCCAAGCGAAAGATTCCCTATCAGCCTCCATCCGACAGTCGTTGAGAATAGGTAGGTATATAGGAAAAGGGATAATATTTTAAGATAGGAAGATAATATAATCGAAACGGACATTTTGTAAATGCATTTGAGATAAAATGAAGATTGAGTCAGACCGATGAAGAAAATATGGGGATAAATATAATAAACAGAAATAGCGATAAAGGGTAAAAATGGGGAGAAAGCCTAGGCAATACTAAATCATGAATATGTTCACACAGAGACACCCAACAGCCAAAAGTCGCAATACCATTTTAAAAGTGAATAAATTTGATATTTATATAATAAATATAAATCCATGACTTGGATGATGGGTGGTTCCAATTCCTAAGTCTTGTAAACAAAATGCTGTTTTTCCTCTTTCTTTTCTGAGAGCAACGCTATCAAATTAAAAGAAACTACAGGGTGATGACTTGAGTGACAACGAAAGTGTTAAATAAACAAGAACAATAAGTAGATTAAGACTAAAGTAGTAATTAGAATAATAAATAGAGTGATAACTAAAATATTACTAGAATGAAACGAAAGTAACAACTAAAATAATCACTAACTTGATAATAAAGTAATAACGAGAGTAATAACTAGAGTACTAACTAAAGCAATAAGTCATAACCATATAATCCTTGAGTGATAAATAGAGTAATGACTTGACTAGTGACTACAATTATAACCTGAGTGATAACTAAGAGGGATAATCAGGAGAGTAACTAGGGTGAAAACGAGTAAAACTAGTGTAATAACTATAGCAACTACAAATACTGATAACTAGAATATTAAAGAGTGATCAGTAGAGTAATAATTCGAGGGGTAACTAAAGTAATAGCTAGAGTGAAGTCAAAGTAATAACTAAAATAATAAATAGTAATAAATATTGTAATAGATAGAGAGATAAATAAAGTAATAACTTGATTGATAACAAGAGCGATAACTGGAGAATAACGAGTGATAGATAGAGCAATATTTAGAGCGATAATTTTAGAGTAATAACTTAAGTGATAACTCGAAAATTACTGATTTGTAGCCTACGATTAAAGTAAACAAATAGAGAAGAGAGATTTAGTTCTTGTCGCTTCTATTACGAATTCGATTGCAACATTAAAATACATTTTCTTTCTCTACTCTTGTACTTCGTCCTAGAGGTTAAAGAGATACTTATCTATTTTAAAACCTTTACAGAAGGTCTTTCAACTACAATCGATAGGAGAGTATTCTAGTTTGAGGCTATCTTATAAATGAAAATATTTACCACGGGTTTTTTTTTTTACTGGGATCGTTTGTTTAATTTTAAAAGTATTAGTTTTGTTATTAGAATCAGGAATCTTCAAATGGCAATTAAAAGTTAATATTGTAAAATCTTTTGATAGCTTTGAGCAGCTAAATCGCCTGACTCTGAAGCCGTCGATCCTCTGAACAAAAGAAATTTAGTGTTTCGAGTCTGAGTACAACTTTTTGAAAATTTTAAATCGAAGGAAATTATGACCTCAAAAATCGGAATCATCTTGTTAACAACTCTTTGATTTAAAGAGTCTTTGAAAATAACCGATAGTGGAATAGCGATCTCGGTTTTTTTAATTCTTTTGCCTAATCGAGATTTTATTTCATAAAAACCAAGCGATTTAGATACTTTCACTTTGTGACTATAAATCTGTAACTCAACCTGCGACGTCGTAATACCAACTAGTGTATTTATGTCGTTGATTTCTATAATGAGCAACGGAACATATTTGATAAATCTTCAGTAAAGGCCCCTCATTGAATTTTTTTAAATTTAAAATTTGAACCCCTTAAGTGAGCTTTATAATTTATACATATAAAAAAATATATAAATTGTGGTGACAATTTGTGAAGTTTACTAACAATTTGTTTTGTTCAGATATGTCATGTTATGAGTTAAATAAAGCTATGGTTAAGAATCTCATTTCCTCTATCACAATTCATTCCAGTCATCTATATTTGATCACATTGTCAATACATAATCAGCTCAATCAATTCAAAGAAATTTATTCTATTAATTTATTTAGCATCAATGTGTAACGTATCTCTGTCCTGACCAAAATATTGAATACTGATCACAAATCTACAAATGCAGAAATGGAATTCAAACAGTGAACATTTTCTGCTGAAATATGGTGATAGAGCTCCTGATAAACTTTGGTGTTTGATTAAATATTTATCAGCCTAAATCGATTAACATTTTGCTAATGAAACCTCTCTTGATGCAGTCACATCAGTGCTTGGAAACTGTATATCAAGCAAATGAATGTCATTTTTTACATGTATTTGCTTGCCACAAAACCGCAACAGGTTTTTAAATTATTGGATGAATTTATTCAAGACTTACACCGACTAAGCAAGAATTGTCACCTGCAATCTGTATTTGAACTTGTCTGCGACGCCTTCATCACTGGACTCTCCTAATAAATGATCTCACATCACTTTTTGAGAACTGAACGTTAACAATTACACAGCTTTACCACTTAACAAGAGCCTTGAAATTACTCAAAGCAATTCTGGATCATATCATCTTGCTGGTAAATTTGATAAGGTCCCAAGACTCCATCAGCCAACACTTCAATTGGCATCAGAAAAACAAGCTGAAGTTCCATTGGTTCTTGTTGCCCCTAAAACTATAGCTCCAAAGAAGCGATACTGGTTCTAAAGTGGTGTAATCCATCCTAGAAAACTGATCAGTGAGCGAAAGTCTGCTATCTCACACTGTCAAAAAGTACCAACATCGATATATTATCCTCTTTTTTCAATCACCTTTTACGAGTAGCTACCATAAAAATTCTATTACTACTTCAGTTGTGATCAAGGGACAGTATCTTTCAGGCCTTATAGACTCAACAAAAACTCAAAACTTTATTAATGAAGGAGTAACTCACCAGCTACAGGTTCATATTGAGCTAGTAAAACAAAGCAATAACTTCGCACTCTTCATTAACAACTTTGAACACAGTAGTATGTACCTCAGAGCTAAACTTTAATAATTAGTGGCTATCATCATGAAATGAGCTTGGGAGAAATGAACAACTTGTGCATCAAGCGACCTCATCGCTGAACAGAATACTCCCTGTACTCGTCATCGCTATTCTAGAACAAAACAACCTGCAGGCCTCTACCCCGAACATCACCCTGCTGGAAAGAAGCCCACAACTCTCCTTCGAGAACTCCGAGACGCTGCAGGTACTGATTTCCCTGCGGCCTTTGTTAATCATTTCTCTATTCATGCCCCGTAAGGGGCGCAGCGATTTGCCATCCTGGCCGCCGTGCTGATGGGACTCAGCACCCCGTCCGGCCCCAGCTTAGCCTCTCTTCCTTCCTTCAAAACACTTGTTTCCTCGCTTTTCATACAACCTCTCCCACAACATTCTCTGGTCAGCCTCTAATTTCACAGGGTAGATGTTGACCTTCTTCTCAAGCAAACCGCCCCGGATTGGGGCTGAGGGGGAAGGGGACAACGTTTCCTAACCCCTGAGCTCCGGTTTGGGATGTTTTTTTTTAACAACCTTCTTCATCCCCACCCATACCTTCCTCACATCCCTTTTCCCTTCTTCTCTTTACGCCGCGTCTAAATAGAGCCGCCATGGCGATGGACTGCCCGGCCACCAGGTGGGAAGGGTGGTCCCAAATTGCGGCGCCGGACTCTGCCAGGCCTGTAAGCACCTCTTGCAGTGCAGGCAACTGCGAGAGGTGGTGAGCTATTGCGTCCCGTATGAAAAAAAGAGTCACCATGCCCATGTATGAACAACTAAAAAAAAACAACCCTACACTTCCCCTGTAACAACAACGGAGCCGCACTCGGGCAGCTCCACAGAAAAAATGGAGGTCCTCCCCTTGTGCTTGCGCAGGGAACCCTCCATACTTCTTTAACCGGAGAGGAGGCTTACCCCTCTCCTATGCCTATGGGTGTAGGGGACTCCCCCTTACCCCCTTCTCTGGAGGTGCTTTCGTGCACCTCCCTATTTCCAGCGGCAGTCCCTCCTTTTCTTTCTAAGGGGACTGCCTAAGAAAGCCAGCAGGCAGCCCATAGCGAACCGCAACCTATCAAAGCGGCTCGGTAGGGCAAACCTCCTTAGGGGGGAGAGGAAAGACAGGCCCCTTCGGTCGCTTCCCTCAAAAGACCTGCTGGCAAGAATTTTAAACCTTGCCGGAGTCAAGGCCTGTGCCTCCCCACAAAAGACTCATGACGCGCCAAGGGGACCTGCGATGTCCTGGAAGGGGATGGCCAACTGGAGGCCCCTCCTGTGATACACATGGTCCTTAAGGAAACCCAGACTCAGACGGTAAGCCCTTCCATGGGGGGGAATCCGGGCTTGGCGCCAAACACCGAAGCCAAATCCGCCCCTATGCAAGGTCCTCCTCAAACGGTTAGGGTTTCTGAGGCAGTACAAGGAGGAAAGGGATCTCCTCCAACAGGTGCCCCTGTGAACACCAGGACCTTCACCATTTCGGAGAAGGACCTGACTGAGGCCGGTCCATCTGGCCTAGGGGCTTTTGCCGGCGGAGGTGAGAAACGGGTTCATCCCCCGCCCTCCTCTCCAAAAAAGACTAAGACCAAAAAGAAAAAGAAGACTCGGGGCTCCTCTCCATTCGCGGGGGCTGGTGGGACGGATGGGTCTGCTGCCACTCTGGCAAGCGACCAGGCCAAGATCGGCACATCCGGCCTCTCTGCCCCCAACCCCAGTTGCGGAGCCCCTGACTAAGTCAAAAGTGAACAGGGCGGAGCCTCGATGACATCGGGGCCCCTGATTTAGAGGTTACCTGGCGTTTTCGAGCCCGCTGGCTTCAAACGCTTCCTCGTTATTCGCTCCACTGATGGCACCATGTTGGCCAAGGGCAACATGATCCATCAAAGGAGAGGATTAGCTATTGCAATTGGTAGAGAGGCGAAGGTGACCCGTTTCTCGGACGGGAGCCTTCTGGCGAATGCGGCGAATCCCGCCGAGACGGCCAAGATAAGTGCTCTTCGGACACTTCACGGCACCCCGGTGAGTGTGACGCCACACTCTACTATGAACTTTGTGAAAGGAGTAGTTTATGCGAGGGAACTCCTTGACTAATCCATTGAGGACATCAACCTAGAGCTGGCCGACCATGGGGCGGTCAAGGTCGACCGTGTGATGAGAAAACAGGGAGGGGCTTCGAGACCCACCCCTACACTCTTCGTCACGTTCGACTGTGACTTCACGCTAACGCGTGAAGTCATTTGTGCCACTGCCGCGGCGGTGCTATTACTGTCACCGCTTCGGCCATACGAATTCGTCTTGTAGACGTGCAAAGTCGGGGTCACCCGAAGTTTGTGTAAATTGCTCCATGGCTGCACACGATAAGTCCAAATCGTGTGTGGCCAAGTGTGTCAATTCCCGAGAGCCGCACCCCCCTTTTTCGAAGCAATGGGGTGCATATCTCCTTGAGGAAGAAATCCTGGCCGTTCAGGCCCAGGATCGACTCTCATTCCGCGAGGCTAACGACTTGGTCCTGGCGCGCCCGGCTCTGCCTGGGACGTCATATGCTTTAATAGTTATAAAGGCACCCTTTGCTCCTGGCCCATCCAGGCCAACGAGCACGGTTGTTTCCGCGCCCATTCGGAGCCCTTCTGCGAGCTCTACCCAACCTGGGCGCTTCCCTGATAAAGCTGGCGGCAAAAAGGGTTCATACACTGCCCCGGCTAAAACCAGGGCTTCTCCCTCTTCCCCCAGCGTGACCGTTTCCCGTAAGGCGAAACGGCCACGCGCCTCTACCGAGTCGTTAGACTCACAGGAGGACAGCAACAAAGGAGCTTCGGCTCCTTCACCCACGCCCCGAGGTGGAGCGAGTGGCTCGGAGACGGTGGTTCCTCGAAAAAAGGGCCCCCCGCCTCCGAAGCCGCAACGCCCGCCTAAGGTTTCGAGGCGGAGGGAGGAAAAGACGAGCCCAACCTCCCCCAATAAGTCCTTGAAGGCGACAGCGCCTTCAACGCTTTGTCCGGCCAAAAACGCCCGGGGTTCTGCCCTCGAGAAATGTATGGCCATTCCCGTGAGGGTCTTCAGTTCGAGGAGGGCCCCGGCGTCTCCTCCGAGCTAGGCCTGGAGGGCATATTCCTTCAATGGAATTGCCGTGGACTCCGGGCCAACTGGGAGGAGCTGCGGAGGCTCGCCTCGTCCCGTTCCCCGTTAGCTATCTTTTTGCAGGAGACCATGCTAGGCCCGTGCCCCTTGCCCGCACTCCCGGAGTATAAGGGTCTTGCGACCTTACCACCGTGGGATGGCCGGGCTGGAGGATGCGTGGTTTACACCCAGCATGATGTCTCCGTTCTTCCTTTCTCTTTAGATACCTCCTTTCAGGCAATGACTGTGCAGCTGCACGTGGATAGAAGGTATACTGTCATTTCTGCGTACATTCCACCGTCAGCTGACTTCGACGCAGGAAAATTCAGCCGCGTCGTGGCACGGTTGCCGAGGCCCTATCTTTTGCTTGGAGATCTGAACGGCAGGCATCCTCTCTGGAGAGATTACTCCATAAATCCCAGGGGACCAGTCCTTGCCGATCTGATCGAAGAGCTTGAGATGGGTGTCCTAAAGTGGATGAGTTTACGCATCACTGTCCGAGAACCGATTCATTTTCATGCCTTGATCTATCTTTGTGCTGTTCGAATGCACATCCTGATTTTGATTGGGGAGTGGTCGATGACCTCCATGGTAGTGATCACTTTCCAATTCAAATATAATTTTCAGGGCAACTGCCGCCTGAGAGACCACCTCGGTGGTGCTTGGCACGGGCGCGGTGCCCTACGTTTCAGGAAATGACTGAATTTTCTATCTTAGTCGAGGAGTTTAGGTCGGTAGATGAGGCCGTTGAGTTCTTCTCCGGCAACCTCATCGCCGTGGGCCTGACTACTATTTCTAGGACGTCTGGCCGTTTTGCACGCCGACCACTCCCATGGTGGTCGGCCGAGTGTGAGACGGCCCTCAAACAGAAGCGTTATGCCTACATGCACTATAAGCGCCGCCCGAACGAGTTCACTGTCGCTGAATTTCGTCGGGCTAGGGCTAGGTTCCGGTATATTTCAAAGCACGCCCGCCGCTCTTCTTGGCAGGCATACGTGTCTTTACTTAACGGGAAGACCCCTTTAGCAAAGGTGTGAAAGCGAGTCAAAAGAATTCGGGGCAAGTTCTCGCAGGACCCCCGTCCCGTTCTCCAGGAGAATGGGACCGCAATCTCGGACCCCGCGTCCGTGGCGGAATCCTTAGCGACCGCTTTTTCCGCATTCTCTAGCCGTGATGCTGCTCCGCCAGCATTCAATACACGTCGTGATGTCGCGGAAGGCCACCGGCTTCTCTTTACCTCCAAAGGGGAGAACCCTTCAACGACAAGTTTACTGTGAGTGAGTTGCGCTCCGCTTTCGCTTCGTGCGCGGACACCGCCCATGGTCCGGACGATGTCCCGTGCTCCATGTTTCGACACCTGGGTGAGCGAGGCATGGCCTTTCTGTTAGATTTGTTCAACAGGATCTAGGTGGAGGGTCTTCTCCCAGACTCCTGGCGAATCGCTACTGTGGTCGCCTTTCGCAAACCGGAGAGAGATCACGCTACTCCGCCTGGTTTCCGCCCAATCTCTCTAACCTCTTGCGTGTGCAAGTTGATGGAGAAATTGGTAAATGTTAGATTAGCCTTTTCCTGGACAGCGGAGGCCATCTGTCTTCTGCACAGTGCGGCTTCCGCAAGTTCAACTCCACGTCGAATGCTCTGCTCGGACTGGAAAATGCCGTCTGCGAAGCTTTCCTTCGTAGAGAGCACTACGGCACGGTGTTTTTCGATCTGGCGAAGGCCTATGATACCGCATGGCGATACGGTATCATGGAGACTCTCTACACGATGGGAGCGAGGGGACGCCTCCCAGTCTTTATATCTGAATTTTTGCGAGATCGTCGATTCCGCGTACGGGTGGGGGGCGCTCTCTTCGGCCCAAAGGAGCTGGAAGAGGGTGTCCCGCAGGGAAGTGTCCTCAGTGTCACACTCTTTGCCCTGAGCATCAACGGCATCACCTTGGTGCTGCGTAAAGATGTTCTCGCTACGCTCTACGTGGACGACCTTTCGATCTCTTTTGGCGCGGCCCATATGCTAACTCTAGAGCGTCGAATTTAACAGGCATTGAACCGCGTCTCTCGCTATGCCGAAGCGCACAGGTTTCGGTTTTCTTTGGCCAAGACTAAGATGGTACACTTCTGCCGCCATCCGCGGCTCCACCCCGACCCAGATTTGTTTCTTAATGGGGTGCGCCTGGATGGGGTTGAGTCGCACCGTTTCCTTGGTCTTGTATTCGACCGACGCCTCACCTGGGAGGCTCATATTCGCAGCCTTAGGGTCTCTTGTACCCGCGCCATGGATATTCTCCATTTCGTGACGTTTAGCTCTTTGGGCGCTGGTAGGGCTACTGCCCTACTTTTTTATCGATCCTTTGTTCGTTCAAAGCTCGACTACGGAGTCGAGTTTTATGCATCCGCAGCCGAGCGTTTATTGCGGAAGGTGGATTCGATCCACCACACCGGCCTTCGCCTTGCGACCGGTGCCTTCCGCACTTCCCCCATTGAGAGCCTGTAAGGCGATGCTGGGGAGATGCCACTCACTCTGCGCCGCGTGCAGTGCATCACTCGCCTGTACACGCGAGCCCGGCGTCTCTTTCAGTCGCCAACAGCTCTCACTGCCTCGATAAAGCCTATGTCGCTGAGAGACGCCAGGCATACCCTAAGCCCTTTGGGTTTAGGGCCAGGAAACTCCTTCGAGAGGTAGATATAGTTTCTCGGGCCGGTGGCGCCCCTGGTTCTGCCCAGGACGCCACCCTGAAGGGTACCACATTTGGCTATTTGTCGCTACGCCTCTGCTCCCAAAGCTTCTACTGCGCCGGGAGTATTGCGTTCGACCTTTTTGGAGCACACATCGTGTCACGCTGGAACCGTGTCAGTGTATACGGATGGCTCCAAGTCCCAAGAGGGGGTCGGCTTTCACGCCGTATCCCCTCTGTTTGAAGTCAGCGGGGCTCTACCAGGCGCTGCGTCTGTCTTCACGGCCGAGCTGGTGGCAATACACCACTCGGTACGGGAGATTACGCGACGTGCCCGGTTCGGAGACCGGATTGTGATCTATAGCGGCTCACAAAGCGCCCTGAGTGCTCTCGGGGCATTGGAATCTCCGCATCCCCTGGTTCGCGATATCAGTGACGCAACGGTTTTGGCGAGCCATTCAGATGTTGAGATTATCTTCTGCTGGGTTCCTGGACATGTAGGAATTGCGGGGAATGAGCGCGCCGATGAGGGCGCCAAAGAGTCCGCGAGGACTCTGCGACCGGACCAGCGTTTCGCTCTTCCTCACACCGACTACATGGCAGGAATACGGGCATCTCTTCGGACTGCTTGGCAAAGAAGATGGGAAGAAGGGACCTTAAAGTTGTGTGCCATTGCGCCGCGACTGTTCTTATGGACCTATCCCCTAATGCCACGGCGGCTTCAGGTCACTTTCTTTCGTCTCCGAATCGGGCACACTCGTGTGACGCATCGCTATTTGATGGAGCGCTCGCCTGCGCCCTATTGCAATGACTGCGTCGTCCCCCAGACTGTTCAGCACATTCCTGTCGAATGTCCCAGTCTTGATGATCTTCGCGCACGATACCTGTCCCGGTACCGGGATAGGCGGGGTTGCTACCGCCTGTACCTTGTACTCGGGACGAGTGCGTGCACTTTGACTGGTGGACTTGTTGACTTTTTGGGGAAGGCCGGCCTTCTCACTTTCATTTAACCAGGTTTAATTGTTGTTTTTGTTATTGTTATTGTTATTTCTTTTTATTGTTGTTTCCTGTTTAATTATTTAAAGTAGCCTAGAACTAGGCTGTTTGTTTACGGCGACTTATGCCTAAGTCGGCAGTCGCCAGATAGCCCCTTAAATTAAAAAAAAAACTCCTGGTTCGCGATATCCGTGACGCCACGGTTTTGGCGAGCCGGGCAGATGTCGAGATTATCTTCTGCTGGGTTCCTGGACATGTAGGAATTGCGGGGAATGAGCGCGCCGATGAGGGCGCCAAAGAGTCCGCGAGGACTCTGCGACCGGACCAGCGTTTCACTCTTCCTTACACCGACTACATGGCAGGAATACGGGCAGCTCTTCGGACTGTTTGGCAAAGAAGATGGAAGACAGTCGAAGGGAACTTAAAGTTGCGTGCTATTGCGCCGCGACTGTTCCCATGGACCTATCCCCCAATGCCACGGCGGCTTCAGGTCGCTTTCTGTCGTCTCCGAATCGGACACACTCGTGTGACGCATCGCTATTTGATGGAGTGCTCGCCTGCGCCCTATTGTGACGACTGCGTCGTTGCCCAGACTGTTCGGCACATTCTTGTCGAATGTCCCAGTCTGGGTGATCTTCGCGCACGTTACCTGTCCCGGTACCGGGATGGGCGGGGTCGCTACCGCCTATCCCTTGTACTCGGGTTGAGTGCGTGCACCATGACTGGTGGACTGATAGACTTTTGGGAGGAGGCCGGCCTTCTCCCTTGTATTTAACTTAATTTTTGTTATTGTTGTTTGTTTTGGGTTTTTTGTAGGCCACAGGCTCCTGCGTCGGGGGGAGGGGGACCTCACCTTGACGCCCGGGCTTGCTCCCTGATTGTTATTCCCTTTTTATTGTTGTTTCTGTTAAAATTTTTATTTTAAAGTAGCCTAAAACTGGCCAGTTTGTTTGCGGCGACTTATGCCAAAGTGGGTAGTCGCCAGATAGCCCCTTGAAAAAAAAATCTCTATTCATGTGATACATATCCTAAAGGCGCTGGGGGAAGTTCGACCTCTCGAAAGCTTGGCAGAGAATACTGATCGAATCTTAAATCAAGATGCATTAGGTGACCAGGAGCTAGTCGCCGCTGCCGCCTACAGAGATTCGCCCAATTCTTCCGCCGCCAAGCACCGCTTGTAACTTGAAGATAAGATGGACCAACTCATCGAAGTGGTCCAGAATTTGACCAAAGAGCTGCGGAGTAAAAGATCTTTCCGAGGTAAGAGTCCTGGTTTCCGCTCACGCTTTCGGTTCTCGGGTCAGTCGGTCAAGTCATCTAGATTTTGTGGGCTGGTATCACCTGAAATTCAAAGGTGAGGCATATTGCTGCTTGTCAATCTGTGTCTCTCGTAAAGAAGGAAGCCAATGATTATCTTGTCATGCATTTTTCAAGGAGGACCTTACGTCTATCATCCCCCTTTGCTGACACAAGCCACCCAAAGGCGTCTTGCTGAAATCTTAAAACTCTTCAGCAGCTACCAATTTCCCCATTGTGCCTCATTAAGGCACTTAACAGAAATTTGCACACCAAAATTTCACCATTCAATATTCGTAAAATATAGAAGAAATGACAACCGTATTTCACTATGAAATACAAAATTTAACCTCACCTCGTCAAATTTGTCATTCCCCTCTCCACATCCGAACTTCGGCGCCCTCAGGCGCCAGGAACTCTACCTCAACGACACCTTCCTCCAGGGGACTATCAGCCTGCCTCCGCACTCCCCGTGGAGGCGATGCAGGGCTCAGCCAGAATCCAGATATGGGACTCAATTTCCTCGTTGAAAGCGGTTCTACCGTCTCTATTCTTTCGGCTTCGCCTCCCGTTCTATTCTACGAAACTTCTTTCCATCTTTATCTTTCCCAGACGGTCACTCCCTTGGCTGTTCTTAGTCGCGAACGTTAGTCACCCTATCTTAGGGGCTGACCTCCTGCGACACTTATCGCTAGTCTTAGAAGTAAAAGGGCGTGCCCTCTCGGACTGAGTGTCCGGAAGGTTTTTTCACCCCACTCCGCACACCTGTCTATGCACGCACGCACCACACTTGCTTTTGGTTAAACTCAAAGCCGCGAATGAGAAATTCTCTAGAATGGAGAGAGAAAACATAAATCGCATTCTTCTTAGGCATCTCCATTGCATGGAGTTTCTAAGAAAAATAGATACTATAGTCCAGTGTGTGACTTCCATGGTTTAAATAGAGGCATTAGGGTTATACTTATCCAATTCGTTCATCTCGGATTTTACAGCTATAATCGCAGGTGCACACATATTTTCCAAACTTGATCTTCTAAAAGGCTTTCATCAAATTACAGCGGAGCCGTTGAATATGAAAAAATATATGTGCAACCTCATTTTTTGGTGGGTACGTTTTTCTATAGATGCCACTTGATTTGAAGTCGTCTTTACAAGCGTTTGTGCGTTTCCTTAAGAAATCTTGTGAGATCTTCTATTGGTTGTTGCCTTTATAGACGACATATTTGCCCACTCTCCAGTCCACAAAATTCACCTGGTACACCTAAAGCAGGTATTCAACCACCTATTGGCCTATGGTCTAAGATTGGCACTACATAAATGATAATTATTAGTAGAATGGCTTGAATTTTTTGGATACCTCCCAACCATTGAGGGCCTATCACCTCTGCTTGGTAGAGTTTCAGCCATACTCAAAGGAAATTCTCAGATCTATTAATTTTTTTTACAGGATTAATGTAGGAAAGGCGGCCTCCATTTTATCTCCGCTAAATGACCTCCTGAAATAGCACACAAACGCAGCAAATCTCCAGGTATTTGGCCGCAAAGCGCTGCCTGTTCCTTCCATCAGACCAAGCTTGCTCTTTCCTCATCCACCGAATTAAGGCATCAATATAGGACGCCTTGTTTCGTATTTTGGCCCTTGCAAGTGCAACGGGTGTGTAATACGTTAGAACAATATCAGAATGGAACATGGGCCCCGTTAGCTTTTTTTTTCGAAGCAGTTGTCCAGAGTTCAGACAAAAAAGTCTAGGTTCGGAAGAAATATTTTTGCGGCCTTCTCAGCAATCAAAAATTCCTTCCCACAATACACTGTAACCATCTTTACTGACCACAAGGTTCTTTCCTTGGCATTCCTTTTCCAAAGTTTTCTCGTCCTTCTCTGGTTGCTCGTCAGCTGGATTTCGTTACAATCTGTTCAGGAATACAAGGACCACAAAAATACTTGCTCTTGATCAAATTGGCGTTTCTCATCTGGCACTGTTTGAACGCAGCCCGCTGATTATCTTCTCTCATGTATTCCACCTCAATTTTTCCCACGTGTTTTTAAACTCTTGTCTATGCCCTGTTAGACACAGACCAACTTAACTGCCCCATTATTACAGGCTTCTTGAATAGGAAAAACACAAACCTTCAATTTTCCTCCTTCTGTCTGCCGAACACTAAGCGCCAAATCATTGTGGAGTCCTTGCTTAAAAGGCTATGGATCCTCGTCCTCTAAACATTTAAACAACAAATATTTGACCTCTTTTATTGCTTCGCTCACTCTAATGTTAAGGGCACATGCTTTCTACTTTCCAAGCACTTTGTGTGGCCTCAAATGCCCAAAGTGTCAAAATTCTTGTCCGTACTTGCGTCCTCTGTCAGAAAACGCGCACGAACAAAGTAAACAAACCTCGCTTCAAGAAATTTTTGCTTGAAGCACAAAACCTATTCATACGAATAGGATTTGTTACATCTGCGGATATTTCGCTCTTACAGACCGTCAAGCAAATATCAGGAATTTTGGAGTGAAACTAGGGGACCAGGATAAGCTATTTGCTCCCGATATTTGCTGTAAAAAATGTGTGGAAAATTTACGGGATTCGAGTAATAAGAAAAGGAAGAGTATGCCATTTAGTATCTCAATAGTGTAGAGGGAAAGCAAAGATCACGTCACCGACTGCTACTTATGCGTGAAAAATTTGAAATGCATAAATCGCAAGAACAAGCACCATGTTCAATTCTCCAATGTTCCTTCTGCTATAAAACCAATCCCACATGGCCCCGATCTTCCTGTTCCTGAGCCTGATTTTACCATGGGTTCTAGCTCTGATTTCATGGCTAGTGTCACTACCGGTACAGCTGAGTTTGATGCATACAATATAGAAGAGGGATACCAACTGGTGCCATTTACGCAAGCCGAACTCAATGACCTGACACGAGACCTGAACCTTTCCAAAGAATCTGCTCAGCTATTGGGTTCACGTCCTCGATAGAAATGTATGCTGGCACCAGGGACAACATTTTATTGGTCTCGGGACCACGAGATAGAATTTAGGAAACTTTTTCCGTTTAATGAAGCCTCTTTGCTGGTCTACTGTAATAACATTGCTGACCTGCTTAACTTAATGGGCCTGAAGTATGATGCTATGGAATGGAGACTTCATTGACTCATCTAACAGAAGTCTCAAGGCAGTTCTTCTTAATAACGGCAATAAGTTTTCATCGATCCCTGTTGGATATTCGGCTGCAATGAAAGAAACCTGCAACAGTATGGACCATATGTTGTCTTCTCTTAACTACCAGGAACACAAATGGCTGATCTGTGAGGATCTTAAATTTGTTGAACTCATCCTAGGCCTTCAAGGTGGGTAAACAAAGTATTCATGCTTTATGTGCTTGTGGGACAGTTGGGCTGACGATCAGCATTATGTCAGAAAAGACTGGCCGTCAAGACAAGGATCACCCGATTCACACAACTTTCTATCCCACCCTCCGGTTAAACCGAGCAATCTATTGCTTCCACCCCTGCACATCAAACTCGTTTGATGAATAACTTTGTCAAGGCACTGGACAGGAAAGGTAGAGAATTTGCTTTCCTCCGTCAGAAGTTTCCACGAGACAGCATAGTAAAACTGAAGGCAGGTGTATTTGATGGTGCTCAAAAAAGGAGCTCATCAAGGACACCAGTTTTTATGAAGCACTGAATTCTGCTGAACTCTTCCTGATTGTCTCTTTAGTCAGTTATTGCAAACTTCATTGGCAACCACATAAGTCCTCAATATGAGAAGTCATCACATGTCAGTGAAAATGCACTTCCTTCGGTCCCACCTGGGCTATTTTCCCAAGAATTATGGAGACTTCAGTGAAGAACAGGGTGAGTGTTTTACCAAGATATCCTTGTGATGGAGGAACACTACCAATGACATTGGGATGTCAACTTTCTGGCTGACTACTACTGGTGTCTAAACAGGGATTTGGTGTCTGATGGGCACAATCGGAAGCCTCTGAAGAGACCATTCATCCATGAGTAGCTTTTTTTGTATGGTGTACTCTTCTTGGTATCAATTAGAATCTTCTGTAAACCTTCTGTGTATAAATCAGTTCAAAATTTACTATTGTTTGTACATTTGCCTACAAAGAGATTGTAATATAGGAATTTCTGGCATGTGATTATATCACCAAAACTTAATCTTCTTAGATAAAATGAGTATGATTTTCGGATTCAGCGCAAAAAACTGCCCTAAAATCAGGTATTATGTGTTAGACCTTGAAAACGGTGCAGACCAATGTAATCAATTGCATATAAATATAAACAATAATTGCATTACTATTAACTGTCAAGTGAGATGAAGTGACGTTAACATAAAAAATGTACGCCTTTACGTTATGTAGCGCGTGAGACATAAAGAGTGCTCCGAAAGTCTTGTCACCCCCTACCGAAATATAATAAGAACATGGGGGAAAGAATATAATAACTGGTTTTAGTGAATTCACTTTTAATAGAGGAAAAATATACTAATATCAAACACATGTACTGGTTTGTATGAACATGATGTGTGTGATATTTTACGAAAGTGTGCTTTGGTGATTCTTGCAAAGGCTGTCCGACACCGAGTCCTTCAACTGTTGGGTATTCTGAACTCGCTGTTGTGAAACTCTCTCCTTGATAATATCCCACAGAGCAGAGGTTCTTAACCAGTGTGCCGCAGCACCTAGGGGTGCTACGAGATTCGGGAAAAAAATTGAATATAAACAAAATATTATACTGCTAAATGCATGCATAAGACGTGATATATCGAGATTTGGGCATTTGAGAATGTTTCGAACACAAACTTCCAACTGATAAGTGATATGGAAGACAAATCACAGTCATGTGATGGCAGAATACACTGGGAATTCCACACATACACACAGCCTCACCACATTCAAAACCCATTGTCATAATAATATCGTATATTTCCTTTATTAGTACTGAGACGCTCTCTTCCTTCAGCACGTGCAGGTTATGACGAGCTGGCTGTGTCTCGCCTCTCACGTATACAACACACATACACATACCACCTTCAGTGTCTCCCCAGAATAATGCATGATCTTATGTGCGTACACACAATGTTCGTTGAGCCATGAGTTGAGGAAGGGAGAATAATATATGTTTTTTTTTGTTTTTTGCAGTTTTCTGTGGCAGAGTAGGAGAGGGTTCATAACTATGAATGAGTTCATACTGAGGAAGCGAAAACGCAAGGAAGAAGAAGATGAAAATTAAATAGTCACTCCAGTGGTCACTGCTTGTTCTGATTCGACCTCAAATAATGAAAGTGTTCCTCGTCCATCTGGGTCAAAATGTAGTGAGGTGAAAGAAGCCCCTTTTATAAAGAAACGGACATATGATGATTCCTACTTAGCATATGGCTTTGTATCAAACAATGATGAAGATAATCCTCGCCCTGTGTGTGTGTGTGTGTGTGTATGTGGATATGCGCTTAGCAATGAAGCCATGGTACCTAGCAAGCTGAAGCAGCACCTTACTACCAAACAACCTGTTGTGTCACAGAAAGGCGTGCAATATTTTTCTTGTTTGTTAGAAATGCAGAAAATGGCAGCTAGCAAAATGATCATAAGAGTAACCATAGCTGATAGCTGACACTGCTCTTGAAGCCTCATTTAAACTGGCAGAACTGATAGCAATGAAAATAAAGCCTCATACAATTGGTGAAGACATTATTATCTCTATATGTAACATAATTATTGAAACAAATCTTGGCAAAAAAGCTCAGGTCCAGATTTATAAAGTACCCCTCTCCAATAGCACACTCAGTCGTAGGATATTTGAACTTTCTGCTAATATCAATGAACAAGTTGTGCAGTAGATTGTATCAAATGCAAAATTCGCTTTTCAGGTAGATGAGAGTAAGGACATAGCTAGTAAATATGTCAATTGCTTGGGTTTGGCATTTTCATTGATAAAAGAGTTGTAGAACAGTTTATGTTTTACAAAGAACTACAGACCACATCCACTGGGAAGGAGATTTTTGCAATCGTAGCATCGTATCTCAGTTACCATGGCCTTTCATGGAAAGACTGTTGTAACATATGTACTTATGGTGCGCCATCGATGATAGGGAAGTACAAAGGGTTCATTACCATAGCACTGAAAGAAAATCCATCTGTTATTTCAACCCACTGTTTCCTCCACAGAGAGGCATTGGTTACAAAAACATGTAGTGAAGACCCAGACTGTCAAGATGGTGAATTTGATAAAATACCGGCCATTAAAATGCGGAGTTTTTCAAAAGATATGTCAGGATATGGGTGCAGCTAATACCTCACTGGTGTTGCATACTGATGTAAGATAGCTATCCCGAGGTCATGTGCTGAACCGGGTTCTCGAACTCAAAGATGAACTGGAAGTATAATTTAACAAGAGAAACGAGATGCATTCCTCAGTTTGCTTAAAAGTCGTACTTGGCGTTTGAAGCTGTCATTCTCGGTGGATATTTCCATGAAGCTTAATGAGTTAAATATCTCAATGCAGGGGAGACTGGAGACAATAGTTACATCAAGTAACAAAATGAACGGTTTCCAGAGGAAGTTAGATGCATGGAAGTCAGCTGTTCAAAAAGACGACCTGTCAAACTTTTCTTCTCTTCTTAAGCAAGCAGAAGATAATACTATTGGACGTCTTAAAGATCTCATTCTACATCACTTGCTCCGGCTGAGAGAAAGTTGATTTTTATTTCCCTTTCCTTTCTACAGATAATCTCGACTGGATTGTATCATCCTTCGAACTGGCTGACAAGGCTGAGGAACTGGACTTCAGAGAGCTCATCCTAGCCGAGTGGATACGGCATTGGCCTTCCAACGTCGCGGTACCGGGTTTAATTCCGAATCCCGGCATGAGTGGACACAAACTTCAGCGCACGTAGAGATCTGGCTACCGATTGGTGGACGCCCTGTGTTCACCCCGTTTTCGGGTGGGTAGATCTTACACCTCTCACCTCACACACAACCAATCACAACACTGCTTTCTTTCTACTCCCGCCTCCACAGCACAACACACACTCACACTCTCTGTTCCAAGGAATCCTGTCGATGGGCATTTATATCCACGTACCTCTGACGCGGAACAGGTTCCTCTCCCAAGGAGGTGACGAAGGTTTCCACCTGTACGCTGTTTGGTGTTAAAACATAATACTTCCTGGACCTCTCCCCCTAAGAGGACCGGCTCCTTGGGCCCCCTCAAACCGACTAGCGATTGTCATAGTGAACTTATATAAATTCATTATCCGGTCGGGGATTCTCCCAGTATCATGGAAGGATTGGCGCTGACTAACTAACTAACTAACTGGACTTCACGGCAATAGAACGTGACTAATTTATTGATCTTAGTGCTGATTCCATCATAAAAGTCAAATTCGATAAGTCTGAGGAATCATTGGCTATGTTTTGGCGTGGACTAGTGGAGCAGTATCCAAATTTGGCTGAATAGGCTGCACATCTACTTTTATCTTTCTCCACATCGTATTTGTGTCAGCAGGAATTCTCTACCATAGCAACAATTAAATCTAAATCCAGAAATAATCTTTTATCTCTTGAGGACAATATTGGAGTAGCATTATCAGCAATTAGACCTAATATTAAGAGTTTGTTTTCCAAGCAGCCATCTCAGGTTTCGCATTGATAAATTCATGGCTCATATTGTGGTATATTTTCCTATCTTACTACTGATAATCACATTTTTGTATGGTATGCTGTTTTATTATTAATAAGGCACTATCACAGTATATGTGTTTTTCATATACTTATGGAACATTAAATTTGATAAAAATTAACTTGGAAAGGTTGATAGATTGAATAAAATACCATATGAAAAAGTTTGAGAACCACTGCCATGTGAGGAAGAACACTTTAATGGGGAATGGAGGTTGAAAACAATATAGACAAACGAGATTTTTTAATAAGGGTGCCGGGAAATCTGAAAAGCTTGGCAAGGGTGCCGCGAGCATCAAAATGTTGAGGACCACGGCCACAGAGCGTTGTCACAAGGCGCAAGATCTGGACTTCTGGGAAGCCAATGGAGAGGTGCTTGAAGGTGTTATGATCTTCGCCCCATCCATATCTACCGAAAAACTTCATTCAGGTATTCCATGACATTGATGAAATAGTGGGGAGAGGCACCATCTTGTTGAGACCAACACTCACTCAAATCTACATTCAACCTCTGTAGCTGTGGAACAAACCACTCTCTCAACATCGCAAGGTAAGGGGGCTGGTTAACAGAGCCCTCGAAGAAATAGGGTCCTATCAAGTGCTTACTCAATATAGCAGCATAGATCATCACATCGTGTGTGTGTGTGTGGTGGGGCACTTCTTCGTAATAGTGCGGATTTTCTTTGCTCCAGAACCACATAAGGGGGAAGGCGATTTGCTGTTAGGCCGCAGTGCCGATGGGACTTATAGCCCAAGTTGGCCCAAGCTTAGCCTCTTCTTTTTCTGACACCCTATCTTCTTAGCCCACCACTCACTTACCCTACATCATCTTCCACAACTTTTCCTGGTTGGCCTCTAATTTCACATGGTGGACGCCGATCAGCTTCTCCTCACCTAACCATAATTGACCGTTGCCCGTGGTAGCTGCTCGATAGGGCCAACCCCCTTAGGGGACAAAGGATGACAGGGCCAGTCGGCCCACACCCTCTAAAGTCCTACTGGCGTCCAAATCAAATCTACAGGGGGTCGCTATAAGTGTCCTCCTCTGTTTCCCGACGAATGCCGTTTCCTCGGCCCAAGACGAGATGAAAGGTTCTTCGAATAAGATTCGTGATGTCTTGAGTGGAGATGGTCACAAGGAGAGCCTTCTGAGGTGGACATGCCAGCCGCAGACGGAATGATCTTCCATGGGCTCCGAATCCGCTCCTGTGCTAGCTTCTTCTCGGATGGCTCTGGCACCCAAGGCCTTACAAGGAGAGGAACGATCTCCCTCCCTGGCTAATGGCCCTGTGAGAGCCAAGACCTTCTCCACTTCAGAGCAGGATCATGCTAAGGCCAGTTTATCTGTCCTAGGGGCAGCTACTGGCGAATGAGAGAAGCGGGTTCATTCCCTGACCTCCCTTCCTAAGAAGAAAAGACAAAGGAAAATACAAAGAAGACTCGGGGATCCTCAGCCTGCGAAGGAGCAACTGGGATGGACGGGTCCTCTGCCCTTCCAAAAGTGCGCAAAGCGGAGCCTCTATTGCGTTGGGGCCCCTCATTCAGAGATTACCTTAGGGATGTTCAAGCACGCTGGCTTCAAACGCTTTCTCGCTATGCGTTCCACTGATGGCAGCCCGTTGGCTAAGGGCAACATGATCAATCAGAGGAGAGGTTTAGCTAGCGTGATTGGTAGAGAGCCGAAGGTGGCCCGTTTCTCGGACGGCAGCCTTTTGGCGAATGCATTGAATCCCTCTGCGGCGCCATGATTAGATGATTAGTGTCCATAGAACACATGATGGCACGCCTGTGATTGTGACGCCGAGTTCTACCATGAACTTCTTGGAAGGAGTAGTTTATGCTAGGGAACTTATATACTACTCAATAGATTACATCACCTTTGAGCTGGCCAATCATGGAGCGATCAAGGTTGAGCATGTGATAAGAAAACAGGGAGGGGCCTCGAGACCCACCGGTACACTCTTCGTGACATTTGACTGTGACAAGCTCCCTGAGTCGGTGCATGCCGGTTGGTATCTCAACGTGTGAAGGCATTCGTGCCAGTGCCGGGGAGGTTCTACTACTGCCACCGCTTCGGACATACGCATCGTTCCTGTAGATGTGCAAAGAGTTGTGGTTACCCGAAATCTGTGTAAGTTGCTCCAGGGCCGCACAGCTTCTTCGAATTTAATTAATTATTTAATGAAAGTGATGAATTGTGTGGTAGGTTTATAAAGGTGTGAAAATGTTTTCTAGTTGCCCTGGTGTTAGGGCATCACTAGCATGCTTCTTATTTTTTCTATTTGATAATATAATCTTCCTCCGTCAGTAATGGTGCTGACTGTCGTTGACAACCAGTTTCCTCCATTGTTATATATATATATATATATATATATATATATATAGCAGCAGGAATATGAAGACATATGCGATAGTTTTGGACATTTAATTTTCCGGACGTTTCGGTCATTGACGATGACCATCATCAGCGAATTCTAAATACCCCAAATTATTTTTATAAGAATAACTAAACACAGAAATTAAATTAGTGAAAATCTATTAATAAGAAATTGATGTAATATCTTAAAAAAAATAACTAAATTAAATAATAATCCCACGAGTTTTTAAATATGCATAATAAACATGACGTAAATGACTATCGAAATACAAAAAATTCTAAACTATAGCAATAAAGTCGAAAGCAAGGCATTAAGAAATCGATTAATAAGACAGAAAAAAGATTAAATAATCTCATGAGCAACAAATATGAATAGTAAACATTAATATCTAACAATCTGGTTTATTATTGACTTTTCCTTAATTTAATTTTTTAGTCGTCCTTTTGACCCCTCCATTATTGATTATTTACTATTTAAACTTTCGTGCCTTAGTCTACTCATATTATTTGATGTTCAATCACTTAAAATTTAACTTAATTCAATTACTTGCTTCGCTCCATTTATTAATATCCGCTTCGATTACATACCCCCTGATCTAACTTATTTTCGATTGTTCGCCCTGCCCATATAATTCTCTCTTGCTGTGTTTTATAGGGATTTTTTTTGTATTCCGCTTGATTCATGTTTACTATTCATATATGTTGCTCATGGGATTATTTAATCTTTTTTTTCTGTCTTATTAATCGATTTCTTAATGCCTTGCTTTCGACTTTATTGCTATAGTTTAGAATTTTTTGTATTTTCGATAGTCATTTAAGTCATGTTTATTATGCATATTTAAAAACTCGTGGGTTTATTATTTAATTTAGTTATTTTTTTTAAGATATTACATCAATTTCTTATTAATAGATTTTCACTAATTTGATTTCTGTGTTTAGTTATTCTTAAAAAAATAATTTTTGGTATTTAGAATTCGCTGATGATGGTCATCGTCAATGACCGAAACGTCCGGAAAATTAAATGTTCAAAACCATCGCATATGTCTTCATATTCCTGCTACGAATAAGGTTCCCAAGGAACGACTCCATCACTAATATATATATATATATATATATATATTTCTATTTGTCGTAGAATTCCCCCCCCCCCCCTTTTGTTCTATCTCTACGTGTGCTAAGTGTGTCTAATATATTGATATTATAAGAATATCTTAACGAACAGAGCCGTTACGAAACACGTAAGGATATATATAAGAGAAACGAACATTAATCCCGAAATAAACTTATATTTTACCATTATCAATTGAATACATAACATTTATACATTAACTACAGCAATACTCTAAATATTATTATAACCAGAATTAATTAAATTAGTTTACCCATAAAAATTGGTTAACGTTTTCTCTACACACAACAATAATATAAAAATTAGGATTACGGACTCATGTGGAGTTTAAAGGCCTCAGAAATGTTATTTACTCTCGACGCGTACCGCCGGCCAGATGTAGATGAGCGAGATCACACGGTTGTTTTGGCGAGGGTGGCAGCTGGGGGGTCCACACGTTCTTCCGGGGGGTTGATGGGTTCTTCCAGGACGAGAACCAATACGGTGCTTTATGCAACACCTAGGCAGTCGTGGTCTCTCTGGCGAGAGTGAGTCGAACTTGGTTCTTAAATCAAGTTAACTTGGAGTGCGGTGTGATCACCGAGTAACGAGCTCGAGGAGGAGCTTTTCTCCTTCGTTACTTATTTCCTTATGGACGAGGATTGAACTCGGGGAGGGTCTTCTTCAAGGTCGAGGATAACGGAGGGGGGTTTCTCTGGCGAGAATAAATTACTTAACGTTCGGTTTGGTAACCCGGAACTAGCTCGAGGATGAGCCTTTTCTTAATTCTAGTCTTCCTCAAGGGCGAGTATAACGGAGGGGGATTTCTCTGACGAGAACAAGTTGAACTTAGTTCCTCACCAAGTTAACTAAGAGTTCGGTGTGGCCACCGAGTAACGAGCTCGAGGAGGGAGCCTTTTCCTTCTTCTTTTCTTAATTCCTCAAGGACGAGGAATACCCCTGGTGTTTAAGGTGCACCAGGATATGAGGAGTCTCTCTGGCGAGAGTAAGTTGAACTTACCAAAGTTAACTTATCGTTTGGTTTGATAACCAGGGACTTAGCTCGAGGATGAGCTTCTTCTTAGCCCCTTAAGGTAGGTAGCCCTGCCTCTCTTGCAGGGTACTTCTTGGTCTGGCGAGCCAAGTACTCTACCTCTCTAGTCTCGGTAGTTCGGTTTGATCCGAAGACTTCGTCACCTAGAGACTGACGTATACTACCTCGATTTTCCTCAGAATTCCTGATTTATACCTCGTCACCCCACTGGGGGAAGGGTGAGGGGGGGAGGGGCTTGAGGACGGCCCCAGGAGAGTTCTTTTGGCCAACGGTTTTTCCCATGAAGTCAAACATCGGCTCCTCGTTAGCCTTCGAGATTGGGCGAAACACGTCTCCAATTTCTTATTTGACGTGAAACTGGATCTCACTCTCCTGGGGGAGATCTTTCATTTTGACCTTTAGGGTCTTTCATGGCACCAAGTTGTGGCATACTGCGGTTAAGCACTGAACCCGCCGATGCCTTCGACGGATGTCTTTGCAGTAACCGCCTTGTGACTGCACCAAGAGTGAACGGATGGGGGGGGGGACGATTCTCCTACACTATTTTTTAAGTTCAATATATTCCACCGTCGTAGCATTCGAGCCTTTCGAACTTTTTTGTTATGCTAAATATCTCTATTTGAATTTTATTAATCTTTTCAGTTATTATTTTTATTTTAGGCACTTCGCCTCTTTTTGTTGATATGAATTATTTTATTTAAATTTGATTCGATTTAAATTTGGGCACTTCGCCTCTTTTTATTTTAAAGTTTTAATTTTTAATTTTGACTTTGTAATTTGGGCACTTCGCCTCTTTTTGTTAAGAATAATTTTTCTCTTTTGTTTATTGTTTTATAATGAGTCGGGTTCATTAAGTTCAAGGTCAATTTATTTTGTGTACTACTAAGTATATATTGGAAGTACGTCTTCTCTCGCGCTCGTTTTACCGCTTGGGAACAGAGCTGTTCTACCAATTGCGCGTCTTCTGTTTCCACGTACGTTCAAGTTGAAGTTTATTGTCGAGAGTATTTCTTGATCGATTTTGTCCCAAGTCTTTCTCCCTAGCCTTTGGATCTCCATATCGATCGGCTTTAGTCTGATTCTTTGATGTAGAATCGATTGCCGAATACGGTCGATTCTTTGCGGGCCAGTTATCAGCAGTGTGGCTTTATTCTGCACCCTCTGCATCATTCTGAGAGAGGTACAGCTTGTCATCTGCGTGATCACAGCCGGGTACACTAGGACTAAGCGTACCAAGGCCATGTGCAGTTTTTTCTTGTTTGGCACGCTGAGGCTTCGGAAACGGTAAAGTTTCTTCAGCTCTCTTTTGGCTAGGGAGACTCTGGTTTTTACGTGAGCCTTTCAACCAGATTTGTAGAGTTGTAAGCCCAGGACTTTTCCCTCGTTAGAGTACGGATAGAGTTCGTTGTTGACGATGACGTCGTCAACTTTCCGGCAGGTCATTGGAATTATGGTGAACTTCTGGCGGTTGGTCTGGCGCGCCCGGTGCTGCCTGAGACTTCTTATGTCTCAATGTTAAAAAAACAGCCTCTGCTCCTGGTCCCTTCCGGCTCTCCCTTGGAACCAGGCAGGAGGATGCCCCATTTACACCCAGCATGATGTCTCCGTTATTCTCTGCCTTGGATACCTCATTTCAGGCAGTGGCTGTATATCTGCACCTGGATAGGAGGTGTACTGTAATTTCTGCGTACATTCAACCGTCAGCTGACTTGGACGCGGGGAAAGTCCGCCGCATCGTAGCACAGTTGTCAAGGCCATTTCTCCTGCTCGGAGATCTGAACGGTAGATAACCCTTCTAGGGAAACGATTCAATCAATCCCAGGGTTCAGATCCTTGCCGACCTGATCGATGAGCTGGAGATAGGTGGCCTAAATGTGGATGAGTTCACGCATAATTGTTTGAGAACTGTTTCCTTTTCCTGTCTCCATCTATCTTTGTCCTCTCCGGATGCACAGCATGATATTGGGTGAAGGATAGTCGATGACCTCCATGTTATTGATCACTATCCCATTCAAATATCATTTTCTGGGCCGCTTTCGCCTAAGAGCCGCCCCGGTGGTGCTTGGCGGGGGCGGGGTTGTCCGCTTTTCAGGAAATGATTGATTTCTATATTTAGGTCGAGGAGTTTAGGTTGGTAGATGAGGCCGTTGAGTTCTTCTCCGGCAACCTCATCGCTTTGGGCCTGACTACTATTTCTAGAACGACTGGTACTTTTTCCTGCTGACCGCTTCCGTCGTGGTCAGCCGAGTGTGAGGCGACCCTCAAACATAAGCGTTATCCCCATATGCGCAATAAGCGACGCCCGAACGACTTCACTGTCGGTGAGTTTCTTCGAGCTAGAGCTAGGTTCCGTTCTGTTTCGAAACACGCCCATCGCTCTTTCTTGCGGGCATGCGCGTCTCCACTTAATGGAAAGAGCCATCTAGCAGAGGTGTAGAAGCAAGTCAAAAGGATTCTGGGCAAGTTCTCCCGTTCTCCAGGAGAATGGGACCAAAATCTCGCGCCACGCGTCCGGAGTGCAGTCCTTCGCGACGATTTGTCTGCATTCTCATAATGTGGATTGTGATGTCACGGAAGGGTGCCGACTGCACTTTACCTCCGGATGTGGAGAACCCTTCAACAAGAGGTTTACTCAGAGTGTGTTGCGTCCCGCTCTCGCTTCGTGCGCGGACACCGCCACTGGTCCGGACGATGTCCCGTACGCCATGCTTCGACATCCGAGTGAGCGAGGCATGGCCTTTCTGTTAGATTTTTTCAGCAGGATCTGGGTAGACGTTATCCTCCCACACTCGTAATGATTCTCTGATGTGCTCGCTTTTCTCAAACTGGGGAGAAATCACTCTACCCCTGCCGGTTTCCGCCAATTCCTATAACCTCCTGCGTGTGCAAGTTGATGGACAAATTCGTAAATGTTAATTAGCTTTATTTCTGTAGAGCAGAGGCAATCTGTCTTCTGCTCAGTGCGGCTTCCGTAAGTTCCACTCCACGTCGGATGCTCTGCCATTACTGGAAAATGCCGCCTTCGAAGCCTTCCTTCGAACAAAGCAATACACCAAGGTGTTTTTCTACCTGTAGAAAGACTATAATACCGCATGGCGATACGGTATCATGGTGACTCTCCACACGATAGGGAGGAGGGGAACGCCTCCCAATCTTTATATTTGAATTTTTGTGAGATTGTCAATTCCGCGTACTGGTGGGGTGGAGACCTCTCCGGCCCAATGGAGCAGAGGGATGGGGTTCCGCAGGGAAGTGTCCTCACTGTCACATTCTTTGCTTTGAGATCAACGGCATTACCTCGGTGCTTCCGGAAGATTTCTTGCTATGCTCTCTACGTAAACGACTTTTTTGGCGCAGCCCAGATGCCAACTCTTGAGCGTCGACTTTAAAAGGCATTGAACCGCGTCTGTCACTATGCCGAAGCGGTCAGGCTTCTGTTTTCCCTGGTCAAGACTAAGTCGTTGCACTTTTTCCGCCATCCACTGCTCCACCATCTCCCAGACTTGTTTCAAAATGGGATTCCCCTGTAAGTGTTGGACTCGCACGGTTTCCTTGGTCTTGTATTTGACCGATGCCTCACCTGGTTGGCTAATATTCGCACTCTTACGATCTCTTGTACCCGCGCCATGGATATTCTTACTTTTTTATAGATCCTGTGTTAGTTCAAAACTTTACTACGGATTCGAATTTTATGCATAGACAGCCAAGCGTGTATTATGAAAAGTGGACTCGATCCACAACACCAGCCTTCGCCTGGCGACCAATTGAGAGCCTTCTTTTCTATTCTGGGGAGATGTTACTCGCTTTGCGCCTTGCAAAGTGCATTATTCTCCTGTATATGCGAGCGCGACGACTCCTTCAGTCGCTAACAGCTCTTACAGCATCGGCAGCTGATCTCGACCGTGCCTATGCCGCCGAAAGTTGCCAGTGATATTCTAAACCTAAAGGCAAGAAAACACCTTTGAGAGCTCGATATAGCTCTCGGGCTGGTGGCCTCCATGGTTCTTCCCAGGATGCCTCCCTGGAGAGTACTACGTTTGACTATTGGTCGCCACGCTTCTGTTCCCAAATCTCCTACAGGGCCGGGAGTATAGCGTTCGGCCTTTTTTGGAGCATAGTTCGTGTCACGCTAGAACCCTGGTGTTGTATACGGATGGCTCCAAGTCTTAAGAAAGGGCCGGTTTCCATGCCGTATTCCCTCTGTTCGAAGTCAGAGGGGCTCTGCCAGGCACTGCCTCTGTCTTCACGGCCAAGTTGGTTGTAATACACCGCTTGGTGCGGGAAATAACGCGACGTGCCTGGTTTGGAGACAGGATTGTGATTTATAGCGACTCACAAACCGCCCTGAGTACTATTGGGGCATTGAAATATCCGTATTCGCTGCTTCGCGATATCCGTGACGCCACTGTTATGACGAGCCGGGCGAAGGTCTAGATTATCTTCTGCTGGGTTTCTGGACATGTAGGAATTACAGAGAATGAGCGCGCCGATGAGGGCGACAAAGACTCCGCGAGGCCTGAGCGACCAGAATAGCGTTTTGCTCTTCCTCACACCGATTACATTGCAGTAATAGGGGCAGCTCTCTGGGCAGTTTAGTAAAGAAGATGGGCGATTGGATCTTAAAGTTACGTTCCATTTCGCCGCGACTGTTCCCACGGACCTAACTTTCAATGTCGCGACGGCTTCAGGTTGCTTTCTGTCGTCTCCGAATTGGACACACTCGTGTAACACACCACCATTTAAAGGAGCGCTTGCTTGCACCTTATTGCGAAGACTGCGTTGTCCCCCATACTGTTCGGCACATTCTTGTTGAATGTCCCAGTCTGGGTGATTTTTGCGCTCGCTAATTGTCTCGGTACCGGGACGAGCGGAGTCGCTACTGCTTGTCCCTTGTACTAGGGACTGGTTCGTGCACACATACTTTTCGACTATACAACTTTTTGGAGGAAGCTGGCCTCCTCCACTTTCTTTGACTGTTTTTTTTAGCTTTCATGTTCCTGCGCCGGGGGGGGGGGAGGCGGGCCTACCCTTAACGCCGGAGCGCGCGTCCTTCCTGTTTTCCCTTTGCTTTCTTTCCTCTGTTTGTTGTTGTTATTTTTTATCCTGTTCTTAACCTTTTTATTTTTGTTATCTGTTATCTACACATTGTTATTTGTTTTTTAATCTAGCTTAGTAGTGGACTCTGTTTGGAGTACGGCAAATTTGCCCCACTAGGCAGTCGCCAGATGGGCTCTCAAAACTTAAAAAACCAAATTTGCTCCAGAAATAAATATTCCAAGCCCGGCCACTCCGCTAAATTGCACATTCATCGGACGAAAACACCTTTCCACGTTGTGGGATCGTCGAAAATAGTCCATACTTTTTTTTTGTCCATGTCGTTATCACTTAGTTCGCTGACGAATGTTGGTCTAATCGATTTCAAGTGAAGATCCTTTGTCATGTGTGGTAACATTGTGCTTTTTGGAAATCGTAGCTCGGAAGAGCGTTTTCGCAGTGACTTCAAGGGTGATCGTATCACAGATGCCTCCACCTCTGCACATGTGTCGCTTTGCGTTGAGGTTCCTCCTGTCCTCGGTTTGTCCTAAATTGATCCTGTCAGAAACATACCATGTTCACAACTCAGTATCGTCCTCTTCGGAGGAGCTTATCTGCCGAATCTTGTAGTGGTCATGTTAAACATCATCCATGCTTTTGCCAGAATGCATATAATCATGTGTCCATACCCTCGCAATCGTCTCTCTTCTGAACTATAGGAGCTCGTGTCAGCCCCTATGCTCTTGGGGCCTCCTGACAATTAAGACGGCCGTGAGTGAGCATAGTACTCAAGAGGAAACCTAAAAGTTTTCAACTAGAAATAAGAAATCTGAAGATGATTCATGTTTTATATTGAATTAAATATAATACAAAAATATCAGGTAAGTGCATTATAGAAGAAAACAAAAGCAACATACCCAAATATCAGGTAGTAGACTTGTGCTAAAATTCATTCCCCGATTTTTTAGGAGATCGGATAATTTATTGGGGTAATCACATAATAAGTGGATCTATTCAAAATAGATTTTGTCAAAGTCCGATATGTAAGATCATACCTATCTCGCTAGTAGCTCTCGCCTGAGTAACGTTTAGTCTCGTGAGATTTGGTTAATGGTTGTGGAGCTCCGATTGGGGATCGATATTGAGGCGTCACAGCCCTGTCATCTCCTCTAGTTACGCATGGTGGGGGCGGGTCCCACGGTAAGTATATAAACGTAGCGGAAATCGGAGGCAAAGCCTATAAACGACCAAAATTATTTCCAGAAAACTTTAATTACACAAACTATTTTATATAATTATAGATTGCGCATATTGGTAATTTTTATAGAGTCTAGATGAGAAATTACTGCTAAATGTCCATTACTCCATTTTCATTCAGCTCTTTTTCATTCATTTTGTTTTAATCGTTGGTGTGTCTTTTTGCCAAGCCTAGGATGCTTTTCTCTGCGTCACTGCAATCCTTGCACTGATTTATACAGAAATAACGTTGGTATGGAAGAATAGGATTCTTTCGCTCATAATTCCATTATGGTTGGAAAGACTGGAATACTTTGTGCGAACTAAATCTGCCTTCCATTTGCTCTTTTCTCATATTGTCTCTCTTTTACATACGGAAAGAGCTATTTATCTCTATGCTGTATCTTCAATGTCCATAACCCCGTAAAGGGTACGGCGATGTGTTTTCCTGGCGCCGTGCTGACGGTATTCAGTACTCTGTCCTTCCCCTCTTTGGTGTTGGTCCAATCCCCTCCCCTTTTAGGGATTCCGCCTTTCGTCCGACGCAGGAGTGTGTTTTTTTTGGCATTTTTTGTTTGGTGTTTGGCTTCTTTATCGGACTTTTAAAGTAGCATAGTATGTACTAGGCTGAATATTTAATTACTGCAACTTATGCCTTTGGTAGCAGTCGTATGATGTGCGCTATTGCCTTTAAGAGTGGAATAAATGCTGTTTTTTTACGCATATGTTTTTTTTATTGTTTTAACTCCTAAGAGCTTCAAATAAATGGTAAAATCGCCTCCTGGTAAGGTCCCAGCTCGAGGATCGGGTTGCCTTCAATGCCATGCTTGCTCACTATTGGAAAGTGTGAACACTTCAACGCGAACAGCGAGGTGGAGACTTTTCGACAAAAGTCTCAAGTCTAGAAGGGCTGCGATGTAGCTTCATCCCACCAAGAAGAACTTACGGATAGGCTCCACTTTGGTTTTAAATATAAAGAGTGAAATGTTGAAGACTGGGGCTTTTTTGTGGGGAGGGGGAATATAAGATCCATCGTTAAGAAGAGAAAAGGGGAGCGCTTTTCCGAGTCCTGTTTCGTGCACACGGTGAAACATCCGGACACTCTCCATGTCTAAGACTGTATCTCATCTAAGGAAACTCAAGAACTAACAATTTTGCTTAAGAACACTGCCATCAACTCAAAATGGTACCAGCACGTGCTTCATCAGTACCTTCTCCCAATAGTTAAGCACCAATTTTCGGATGATAACCGTATTTTTCATTATGATGGCGCAACTTATCACAAAGCGAAAGCAATAACAAAGTTCTTGAATGAAAATAACTTCGAACTTCTGGAGCATTGGCCAGAATTGAACCAAGAGAGAATTTTGTGGGGGGTAATTAAACTGGTGGTAAACAGAAGCTATATAGTTGCGAGCAGTTGCGAGTGATTAATAAACAACGATTGAATCAAGATATTCACACATTTGGTCTCCATCATGCTAAACCTTAAATGAGCAGTCCTGAAGAAAAAGGAACATCATTCTAAATATTGATTGCGCGCTCAATTGGATGTATAGATTAATAAAATAGGCTTGGGCTCTAAATCTTTGGTATATTTCACTTTAAAATTATAATTCAAACATACTAAAACAAAATGCAGCGTTTGATTAGTTCTATTAATATTCTTATGTTAAAAAATACAGGTCTCTAAACTTTTGCCCATGGCTGTGCATTAGTAATTTTATACGAAATGAAATCTGACTAAACCACCGAAGTCCCTTTTGCCTTTGATTCAAAGGTTCACAGATTTCTTTTGAATAACAAAAAGTACCTGAATATAACCCTGATCTAATCACCTGCGCATCCGCTCTCTGGATTTCATCTCTTCGGTACCTCCGGTTTTCCCATATTATCACAACCATCACATCCATGCTGACACACTTACGCCTTCACAAAAAAGAATCGTACACTGAATCGTCAATACGCACAACACACACACACACACACACCAACGTGCAAATGAATTAAAGTATAAACGTCTTCATAATGTATATATATATATATATATATATATATATATATATATATATATATATATATATATATATATGAACCAGGCACACTGAAGCAGCGAGCACCGCTTTGATCTCAGTTAAAAGTCTGCCGTTTGTACCCTACGCTACGCAGAGAACAAAAATTCTCTGAATAGAATAGCTTTAAAAAGAACACTTTCGCAAGCTCGAACGGAAACTATGAAAGAAATAGAAAATTAATTGGGAATTCAAAGAATAAATAAGGAATAGTTAAACGCGTAGCAGATATACAAATGTATATTTCTCTCAAAGTAGCACGAGAGAATGATGAAAATGAATACATTAAACCACATTGAAAGAGAAAACGGAATAATTTTGCCTTGCAGTAATATTTTTTTTACCTTTTTCGAAAAATCCGTGCAGGGACGAGTACTCGGTATCGGTATCGAGTATCGATGGTATCGAACGATTTTAGTGGTATAGGTACTCGTATTCGTATCGACACAATTTTGCCTTAGTTTTCGATACCAACGTTTGATCCAAGACTCTTAAAGGCCTCTTCACACTACAAGAATACCGGCAACTTTCTGCCCATTTTTGCTGCCGGCAGCACGAAACCGGGAGAAAGTTGCCGATATTGGTAACTCCGATGTGTCGGTGTTTTGCTGCCGCTTTCGGCCGCATCCTTCCCACTATGGACGTGTTTGTTGATATTATATCGTTTATGAAGTTGAATCTATTTTTTTGCCAATTGCCAAAAGCTGCTACTGTTGAACAATCGAGAACATTCATGAATAAAGACGGGGTTATACAAGTGCTGCCACCACACGCATCTGTTTTTTCCGGTACAACCCTTTATACAGATAATTTAATGATGTAGATTAGTTGTGTTTTCTAAATATGTGGTAAATCCTGGCAAAGAACGAAGGTGAAGATGAAAATAACGAATATAATTTCAAGCGAAATCATTATTAGTAATGGGACGAGTATTCAATATCGGTATCGAATATCGGTAGTATCGGCTGTTTTTAGTGGTATCGGAACTCTTATCGGTATCGGGACTTTTATGTCTCATTTCCGATATCAAATTCCGATACCTGCCATTAATTCCCAAGACAGTGTATGCAGTCATTTTACAACAGATATTCATTCTATTTAATGATTATATTCGTGTGTCGTACGTGAAAATATTCACATAATCTGCACCTAATTTAGGTGTAAGAAAAGAGAACTGCTAACACTCATTTTAGATAAACAACAAGAAGGATGGGACGAAGCAATACATAAAATAGATACAAAAATTAAACCAAGAGAGTTGTGGAAAAAGTTAAACCAAATGAAAGATAAACCTCCGTAAGAGAGAATGAAAATTAAAGACATAAGAGGCAACTGTACAGAAGATAAAGAGCAAATCGAGAAATTATTTCGGGATCATTGGGAGAAAGTCTTCAGGATAAGTGAAGAGGAAAATGCAAACTTTGACACTGACTTCACACATCGGATCATAGATTTATTAAACACAGAAATAGATAAAACACAACCCTACCACTTTGTCGAAAGAGAGGGAGATACCAACGAGGGCATCGATGCTGTAATAACAACAGAAGAAATGATAAAAATTATTTTAATTTTCAAACAGAAAGCCCCAGGAAAATCGGGGCTAACGAAAATACATTATGTAGAGGCCCCTAACAACATGCATGAAGGGCTTAAGAACGTATTTAATGCAAATCTAAATACGGGATACTTTCCAGATGAACTAAAGGGAGCCAAAATGGTATTTGTGCCTAAACCTGGAAAGTCACCCACGCAGGTTGAGAATTACAGACCGATTTCTCTGCTAGATTTCATGGGGAAAATATACGAAAAAAAAATAACCAATAGATTAATGAGATTCCTAAACGTAAATAATTGTCTAAACACATGACAATTTGGATTCCGTAAAAACGGAGCACTGAGATGGCAGTAAGTGTAATCATAGAAAAGATAGCAAAAGCCAAAGGCGAAAAGGCAAGCATTGACATAGTGTGCAGAGACGTATCGAAAGCGTTCGACAAAGTTTGGCAAAAGAGAATACAATACAAAATACGCAGATTGCAAATTAATAATATGATTGAGCGGATACTTTGTGACTACGTAATGAACAGATACGCCTACATAGAACATGAAAAGTATCGAGGAAACACATTCATGCTAGAAGAAGGATTGCCGCAAGGAGGGTGTTTGAGTCCCATATTATATTCACTATATACGGCGGATATCCCTCCACCTATAAACGAGGAAAGCCTTAATATACAGTACGCAGACGACTTGACACAATTAATTGTTTGCCCCTATCGAAATGGACCTATGCAAGCAAGAATGACACTAACTGAAATTGAATCCATAAACAACTATGAAAAAAATGCAAGATCAAGACAAACATACACAAATTTAAAATTGTACCAGTATATAGGAAAAAAACAGCTTATATCTACATAGAAGGTGAAAGATATAGATATCGCAACGAATGCAAAGTTTTAAGCCTAATCATCTCAAAAACAGGTTACAAGAAACACGTAACAGACAAAATTAACTAAGGAAAAATGGGACTCAAACTACTCTTCAGATTAAGAAATATTAACCTAAAGAACAAAAGAAAAATATACCAAGCAATTATTCAATCGGATTTAGTGTAACTCTACGGTGGCAATGTGCACTATCTCTAAAACTAGCCTACAACAGATTCAGAGGATACAGAACAAAGCAGTGTACATAATAACGAATACTAGACGGGTGGAAGGAAGAAATCAACGAGATTCACACAGAGAGGCAAAACTTACTACTATCAACAAAATAATAGAAAATGGGCAAAGAAAATCAGACGGAAAACCCAAGAAGAGATGGCAGAAGAACTCCCCAACCAACTAGTTCACCTAGAAGGATGGAGAGCCCATCGACTATTTCCAAGTAACTTAGACATTTTTGAAAGAGAAATGGAAGAATTATACACGTACGTGAAAATTCCCAAACAATAAGTTGACCAAAAAAAGATAAAAACAGGAATAAAGAAGGTAAAGTAGATCTTTAATTATTATTTATTTTTTTTAATTGGAAACAAAATAAAAAGATACGAAAGAAAAGTATGTACTAGAAAGAGAATGCATAACAGTAGCAATTTATTAAAGCTAAAAACGGTTTGAGCACCATGACAATTCGACAAAAGAACAACATGAAACTTTTAAGTATACTCAAAAACAACTCTATAAGTAAATACCTACTCACACAAATTCTAACTTAAATACCTACTCAAACTGCCAGAGATTACTGACCACCAGGCAACATTGCAACCCTAAGCAAACCTCTTACTTCCTTCCATTTCAACCTAAGAACTTTCCCTCTATCATAACCCACACTTGCCGGGTCTACAACTTACACAAGGGACAGAGACCTAAGAAAATAATGAATAGAACGAGATAAAAAAGAAAAGAAGATACACACCGTGGTTCGAATCCCGCGTTAAGCTGTAGGGCCAATGACTGCCTAGGTCACCTATATTGTCTCAGACTATATTTCTCGCTGTTCTATCCTTAACCTTTCTTCTTCCTCTTCCTCTCACCCCCTCCCCGAGTTTTCCCCACTCCGAATCCCAGACTCGGGTGTAGGGGACTCGAAGGACTACAAGGGAGTACCGGGCCATCGCCCTCCTTTCTTGCCCTGGCACTCGTGAGTGCCCGGGTGAGGATGGGGGACAGGGATCGGACGATCTGTTTTTTTTTCTCACACTTTCCTTTTCATTTCATTTCATTCATTTCTAATATAACTATTTACCATTTTTGGTCGGATTCAATCACTGTAGTATTTACATAATTCCAATTTGAGTTATTCTTTTATTCGTTGTTATTTATTTTAGTCATGTCTGGTTATTTATTATAAACATATTTTAATCACTTTAGTGTTATCATTATTTATTCACTTTTTGTTAATATTATTTACTTCTCTCACTTTAGATTATTTATCAATAATTTATTTTAGTCACTTGTTTTAATCACTTTATTATCGATATTTATTCGCTTTTCTACTTTATTTATTCACTTTTCGTTATTATAGTCACTTTATTATCGCTATTTATTCACTTATTATCGTTATTCACTTTCCGTTATTATTTATTTTTCGCACAAATCATTTTATTATCATTATTTATACATTATTCTACACTTTTTCGTACTATAGACTACACTGGGGAACACCCTGTATTTGGTGAAATGACAAAAGTACATTTTCCTACCTAATTCGAGCATAATGAATTCAAATCTGAAATCAGATTATCTTTAAATGCTACCGTCTTTTCGGAATATCAATAACTAATATACAATAATTTTCATTTTATCACGCCTACCATCATGCCCTTAAGTAATTTTGAATCATCCTTTTGCGTTATTTATAGTAAAGCAGGTTTTTTTGCACAACCATTTTATTGCATATGAGAAGAAACCTGAATTCCACATTAGGATTACAAATACTGTAATCAAATAGACGCTAATTTATTAATGACTGTACATCAGGCTGGAGGACCTCTTCTTGATTTCAATCGGGCAAAAATTTGCGTTTGTAACTCTTTCTCTTGTAATTCTTCTCTGGCTGATCTCTTCTAATCGTCCAGCAGTAGTCCGCCATCATGTGTCTATTCCAGTGACCTTGGTAGCACTCTTCCATCGTCATCAAATCCTGATGGAAGCGTTCGCCTTGTTCGTCGCTCACGGCTCCCAGATACTCTGGGAATCGTTCCTGGTGACTATTTAAGAAATGCAGCTTCACACTCATGTTGCATCCCAGATCACGATATGCTAAAAGCATATTAGTAACCAGATCCTCGTAGTTATGCGCGGTTTTGTTTCCCAAGAAGTTACGAACAAGGGTGTTCACGAATCTAGAACCGCTCAGAAGTCTTCGGATTTGGGGACCATCAAATACTTCTGCTTTTGTTTTTTCGTATGACAAAGCAGGAAACGCCCATACTATGTACTGAAAACAATTATTGTCAATACTCAACGCTTTGAGATACTGCTTCATCAACCCCAATTTGAGATGAAGTGGAGGGAAAACGATGTTCTCTCGACTTACGATTGGCTAATTAACAATATTTGGCATTCCTGCTTCCAAAGTTTCCCGAACTGGCCAATCTTTTGAGGACCAGTGTTTGTCAAGGGCTAGGCTGTCCCACATACAGATATAGCATGGAAACTTTGTATATCCCTCCTGCTGGCCAAGGAGGAAGATGACCATCTTAAAGTCTACACGTATGATCCAATTGTGTTCATGGTACTGAAGTAAATCCATGAACATTCCTATGTCAACGTGAGTTTCTTGCAGATGGATAGTGTGACCGAGAGGAACTGCACCAAAGTCATTGCCATTATGCAAAAGGACACACTTGTGGCTACATTTGGAGCTATCCAAAAACAGTCTCTACTCTGCAGGGCTATAGGTGCCAAGTCCCAACTTGGTAAACAGACCAGGAACATCGTGGCAGTATACAAATTGTTTGTCCACAGAGAAATAAATACTTAACAAATGTACTCTCCCTTGTTCGGTAATATGATACCTGAACCGACATGTCAAGCATATGTCTTTCATTTAACCTTGAGGCTAAAAGTTCTGCAGCTTTCTTGGAGAGCGCTAAATCACGTATCTAGTCATTCAAATCCTCTTGGTTGAAACAGTGAGGAGCTAATGACTGTTCAGTATCTGATGATGAATCTGCAGACTCTGAATCCATTCAGTGGACGACCATATCAGGTACATCATTTTCATCCTCGGAGGAAGCATATCCACTGAAAATCAGAATTGGTAAAGACTCAGAATGAGGTACTGGCCGGATCGCCGAGGGAATGTAGGGGTAGTCGATCTTGTGCCGATTTTTCTTGCCAATCCCTTTAGTATTCACCAGACAGAAATAACAGTCCGATACATAATCCTTTGGCTCTCGCCACACCATGGAGATTCCAAAAGGACCATATCTCTTTCCTTTCGTCCACTCACGAAGATGTTCCGCACAACTATGGCAAACAGCATGTGGGGCCCACTTCTTATCTTGATCGCCAAGAGGAACATCAAAATATGTTTTATAAGTTTGAATCACAAAATTTGATATATTACGCCTTTGACGAACTAGCATATAATAGCCACATATGTAGCAGAAGGTGTCTGGATCATTAACGCAATTTCCTCTTGACGAAGCCATCACTCTAACATGAGACCTAAAAAAAGGAACAATAATGTCAATATTTTGCACAATAACACTGTCGTGGTATAGCTCTATATACCATACATACATCTATTATATTTGATTTTAGAGTGCGCGGAGGTTTCCTTTTAATAAGGGAGGGCTAGTTCAATAGAGCTACTTTAAATCTTTGTATTGGCTGAGAGTTCCAAATCTCACTTGGTTACAGGCTGTTACACGGCTATGATGAGCTCAAGGGTCGGAAAGTAAAGGAGTCGACAAAAAAATAGACTTTAATTAATATTAATAATTTAGGTTAAATGGTACAACAATAAACAGACATATAATAAGACAAATAGATACAGTGGTCAACGGGCCAGTAAGAAGATTAGGCATTTAAAATGCAATAAAATGCGGTAGGCTGGATGAAATTAAAATAGAGCTTTACACGGGGACATGGTAAGAACACAAATGATAACGGGGGAACGGTAGACGGCAATTATAAATTTGGGGAAGCTAAAATATTCGTTACAATACCTTGTACAAAAATGGAGGGGGTGGGGAAGACGATGGTCGTTTCTGGCGAAGCGGTGAGATGATGGTTGGGTCACTTCGACGGGGTCCAAGGGTCAACTTGCTTGTAGTTGAAGTATTCCTTTGAGATGGCGGGGGAGGGGGGGCAGAGACTTCGAGAATGGAGGCTGGGAATTCTTCCGGTGTAAATTCCCTTGAAGAAAACGGAGGGTGAGTTTCTCCGAGACGTTAAACGGTTTGTTTGGTCGACTATGCGTAATCAAGGGGGTATTACGCTAAGATTAATCTTCACTTAAGCCTTTTGGGATAAGACTTGGTTCTTGTTTGGAGTTGGCGTCTTTGCGCGGAGTCAGGCGGGTTTTCTTACGGGAAGAAGAGTTCTTAACTAGTTCTATGGCAGATATTTGTTTTATCCAAGAGGGATACTCGGTTTTATCCCACAACGTTCCCTTGCCTTCGGGGTATGACAACCCGAATCGAGAAGGAGTAATATCGTCTGCTCTCGTGAGCTTCTCTCGCACAAATCTCTCACGATTCTTCCTCACACGGGAACATATGCACGCCTGGATTGAGGTAGCTTACCCCATAGAAGAATGGGGGTACTAGCGCCCATCATTTGAGTAATGGCGAACGCGGCCCGGCTGGCGTTTGTCTCAGCCGCTCCCAGGGTGGCTGGAAGGAGGAAGGGGGCAGACTCCTTGTTTAAATACACGGATTGATAAGGGCTGCATTCCATGAGCCCGCTCCAATTCTTTCTCACGTTTTTGAGCTTCAAAAATTGCTTGTAAGTGACAACGAGGCCCCTCACGTGTAGGCAAAGCTTAAAAGCGACGTTATTTCTCCCATCGCGTGCTTGTTTTCTCATAAATAACTTATTACTATCTTACTGCTATGTAATATGAAGTATTTGTTTTCTACCAGCACCCTTTCTGTCCGTCCGGAGGGCAGTTTTCGGGAAAACGAGAAAATAGAAATTACAGAATAACTATAGCATGTAAGTAAAAATGGATTATATATTTAAAATTAGCATGGAAAAACGAATTAAAATTGGCAGATAAATCTAAGTCACCAGAGAATGTGATTAAAATTGTTCCCCTCTGTTATCACTCAATTACCGATGTTTTTTTGCAGGTGGACATAATGACGGTGTGAATGCACGAGTCCGGGATGAACATCGTTCACTCCATCAGTAGTCCTCCTATTACTTTCGGTGAACAAGGTTCTTCGTAGGTCCACTTGTAGTCGCCACGGTAGATGCCTTCGAGCGGTTTTTCTACCTTTCCTTTGGAGGTCTGCACACAGAAGCGTCGAAGACTTTGAGATTCACGTCCTGGGCGTCGAAGAAGAAACCCAGCAGTAGGATATCCCTTTACTCCGTGAGAGGTACTCCAAGATAGCCTAGGATTTCGTCTTCATCTTCTTCTGAGATTTTTTTCCACTTCTTTACTCTCTTCCTTCTCTGTTTCTAGTCTCACTTCCGTCTTCTTCTTTTTTCTTTGACGTATGATGATGTTCAAAGTTTTCAGTAATAGATAGATAGTGGTAGAGATAGTTTGGTGAAAACACACCGTTGATATTTTACCCTGGTGATTGGGGCATCTCTTGCATCTTTGTTTTGCTATTTTCTTCTCACTCTTTTGTATCTTTCTGCTTTATCAATTCTTGGTTTTTTATAAACTCTTTATATATATATAAATTATATATATTAGGGTGGTCCCCCCCCAAAAATTTAGTTTTTTATCTCCACATGTCTGATTGTATTGCCACATTGAACAGTAGGTCACATACTCAATTTCATCAAAATCGAACAATATTTACTGGTCGCTATATGGATCTTAACTTATTAGTCTGTTGGTAAATTAAATTTTGGGATAGAAATGAACAGTCTTTGCAAATACTAGTTTATTTGAAACAGATCTTGGTGTTGAAAGACAATTTTTTAAAAATATTTATATTAAAGGGAAAATAAAATAGTTAAATGGCAAATGATTTTTTTTTACACAAATTATAACTAAAATTGCTAATAAAACATTGATCCTTTTGAGCATGAGGGAAATTTTTTGTGATGTTTTGCCACAAGTCTGAGAAGCAACTGTTTCTGTTCTTCATCTTTTGTTAGAGATGCATTATACGATTTGATAAGTGAAATACCTCTTTCTGCTGGATCGTTAACAACCATTAAGTTAATCGCTCGATGTTGAAATTCTTGAAAGCACGTATTCTATTCCCAAGAACTTGGGTTAGTCTTCAGGAATGTATCCTCTGCAAACTTGTATCCATCTTTCATTAGGAGACTGAAAATTTGCTTAGGTTTTGAGTTACCAGTTCATGCAAGTCCAAATCGTCGATGTTTTTTGTAAGATTCAATCGGCGAACAACTTTGGTGTTTTCATTACGTTGGAGATTGGAAACCATGTTCTGTTTGGTCCCAGCATTAATTCTATGATCGGAAAATGCAAGACCAGCAAGATGTTCTCCCAGATACCAAAGGTGTATGTAAAGGGCTGTGGTTGCTTCTTTAGATATTGTCTGATTTGGGTAGTTTTGCAAAGTTTTAAGAAGCAGAGTCATTTAAAGGAGCATTAATTCCAAAATGGGTTTCATTCCAAAAACGTGAGTAGACCAAAGCAATAAAAAGAGAGCACTCTGTAATATTGGCCTTTTCACGTTCCGTTAGTTTAAACTGATACTTAAACAAGTATATTTTCAGGACATATATAGCCTTAGCTATCCAACGTGCATAATGAGTCACTCCTGGGGCTCTTAATGTAACTTCTGTCTCATCAATGCCCCTAAGAAAGATGAGACTGAGTCGCAGCAATTCTTCATAATCGTCACGCAACTGACGAGATTTCAAAGCTTCCTGAAAATATGAGACCATTTCTCCTCGAAGATTATGCATTACTGGATTGACGAATATACTGCTAAAAAAATATTTTTTTTTTAAATGACGACCATTGATCTATAGAACGTTCAAAGAGACTCCTCTTTGCACCACTTGTAGGCCCAAGTAAAATATTGCAAGCACATGACAACATAATTTAGAAAATATGATGACGGCACGCAATCCAAACTAGCTCCCTTCCTAATACTTTCTCAATTATGGTACAGGCTCCTTTTTGTAGGCCTGTATTTGATGCAGCTGTGTCAAATGCAAGGCCTTGAATTTCGTCACGAAGATTCCAGTCATTAATTGATGAAATGCATGCCATAGCCTGTTCTTCTCCTGTTGCTCGTGTTATTTTTGGCACAGGAAGAAGTTTTTCCATTCCATTTACATAAATTATTATTGCAATTCGTTCTACTGTTTCCTTTGCCCCATCAATAGCAGGTAGTAGTTTTCTATCCCAGTGAAGAAGGATCGGTCCTTCAACAGACAACGAAACTTTGTCTTCATTGTATGTTGCCTCTCTTACTTGCTTTCTGGAACGTCGTATAGAACTCCTGGAAAGTGTCATAGCTGCAATATCCTGACCCAAGGCCTGTGCTATTGATCCAGCAACCATTGCTGCTTTTCTATCCGTAATATTTACACGATCAAGAACAGCAGCCACACCTGAAGTTGTAAAGATATTTTTTTAATTTGAAAGACTACATTGTGCATTATTTTTTCTAGTTGAAGAAGGTGGACAAAACTCTTTGTCTGCCGCAATTAAACTTTCTCCTTCAGGTGATGATGACTAGAAATCTGCATGAGCAGCAAGCAGCCTCTGCTTGATTTTTAGAAGTATATACTTCTTCTTTGTATTGTAAAGCCTTCTCATGTCGATAGCTTTTGCGGGATTCCTTGGCTGAAGTAATCTTATCACGGCATGACATACTGTAGGAGAAAATGTTCTCTCTCTGCATCAACAGAAATTGGCGGGTCTTCTTAATTTTTTACCACATTTAAAGCATTTATTGAAGCTATGTCAAAAGGTTTTGAAAGAGTAGATTCGAAACTACACTCATCCATTCTACATGAGTAGTGTTCGGTTTTGCGGTTTTTCTTCAAAGAAATGTATTCTTCATACAACCTTAAGAGTTTCCTAACGCAAGAGTCTATTCGATGTGTGGGAATTCGGGCTCTTTCCCATACTTTCATGACTTTTCTGCAAGCGAGGTTGTAACTTTGTGTCAAAGTCATTGACTCCACTTGATGGTGGTACTGAACAACACGAATCACATCACCACATGCTGGTAGTCTTGCACATGAAAGCTCACTAGTAGGATATCCTAAAAACCAGACTGCCGCAGATGAACGAGTACTTCCAGCCATAATCTGAAACAAGAGAAATAAAAAATATATTGTAACTGAGTGAGCTCACGGTTCCCCTCTATTTAGTTATACTTAGTAGATATTTTTTATACTCTAAAATATCTAAATATTCAATATTCCTGAAAGAATAAGCTTTCATTTGACATAAATAAATAGGCTCTTGTGTTTGTAAAAAATTACGGCAGTCATGCTTAATTAATATATATATATATACATATATATATATATATATATATATATATATATATATATATATATATATATATATATATATATATATATATATATATATATATATATATATATATATTGTGAATTAAAATATGAACATAAAGTGTGTTAACATAAAATTCTAATATTCTATAAGTAAGTCTGATATTGATAAAAAAACTGCAAATTATCTATGCACTGAATAAACCAGCACTTGTATGCACTTGTATTACTTACGTCAACTGTTAAACTTCGAACTACAAATGAACAATTAATCAATCCTCGCTGACTTATATAGGAAATGGTGTGATTGCATCACCATTTGAAACGAGGGGGCATTATTGCGCCATCACTTTATAAATGGGCTCAGAAATCAACTTGCTGAAACAACAATTATTATTGCATCATACACCGAGTATGTGAATGTCATTCCACTTTTCAGATAATGCAATATCTTGATTTTTTTGCGAATTATTGTAATTCATAAGGAATGAGTTATCAATGACAAATATATGATAGTATATAAATGCCTACTGTTAAAAAGTTTATCTAAATATTCACCAATTTAGTCAATATTTTGCATCAGCTCTTTAACATCTTATAGCATAATTTTAGCCATGTGGAGAACATTTCCAACTAATTTCAATTTTTTGCATATATTTTTGGACCACCCTAATGTATATATATATATATATATATATATATATATATATATATATATATATATATATATATATATATATATATATATATATTTCTTTTTTTTAGATCTATATTTATTTTAACTTTATACTTTCATACAAATTTTAACATATATTTGATCTAACTTTAAACTTTCATACGGATTTTGACATTTTTTCTAACTTTTATACCTTCATACAAATTCATACAGACACAATCTGTTTATTTAGGTATACGTTTTATTTACTTTGTATAAACATATTTTAAATAATTATATATTTTTGAGGCGTTCAAGCCTTTATATTCTAGTTGTAGCTGAATTAATACATTTTAAGTACATATTGAAAAACCTTTTTCAACATAAGTGATTTAAAACAGTTTAAGGATTTATGTCATAAGTTGGTATTTTTAAGTGATTTTGGGATAATTACGATGTTTCTATATGAACTTAGGGTTAAACAATATATAAATGGATAGACTATTTAAACCGTTCTGTCAATTCCTCAGCAGCAGTTCGTCTGCCACTTGCGAAGTTTGTCCGTCGTGTCATTTTCCGTTTTAGTCTTCTCATGTCAATGTCTAAGTCTAGGTCCAGACTTGGCAGTATTTCAGTTTATACTTTGTCCCATGACTTCTTTGCTTGTGATTGTACTAATGTGTTGATTGATTCCGGCTCTTCTGTGTGGTTAATAATCAAGGAGGCTTTATTTTGTACCCTCTGCATAGATCTCAGCGTCTTGATCCCTGAGGTTTGAGTGATTATCGCTGGGTATATAAGCTTTGGTCTAACGTAGCAAAGGTAGAGTTTCCTTAAGGTCTCCTGCTCAGTTTGCGGAAACGGAACAGTTTCACTAATTCCACCAGCGCTAAGTTGATCCGGTCTACAACATGATGCTTATATCTCAGAACGGTAAGTTTGAGCCCGAGCACTGTGCCCTCCAGAGAGTAGTGGTGGTTTCGATCGCCAACATAAAGGTCGTCGTATATCGTGCGGTTTATGGGCATAATGACGAACCTTTGGACGTTCGTATTTATCTCCATTTACGCTCGTACGAGTGTATGTTTTCGATCTCCGCCGCCGTCTCTGCAGCTTGCATTAGGTCGTTGTTGTAAATGCTCGGTACAATCTGCGTATTGCAGATACATCGCGTCATCCTTGATTGGTGATGGAATGTCTATCGTGAAGATGCTATACAGTAGAGGGCTGAGGCAGCTACCTTGTGGCACACTAGCCTCGAGGCTAAATTCCGGTCCCTTGTGGCCCTCGATCTGCATCTGCGCTATTCTTTCCATTACATAATAGCAGAGGATCTTTTGAATGAGTGGGTTTAGCCGAAGGTTTATGATCTTGAATTACAGACTCCTCAGCCAAACCTTGTCGAAGGCCTTTTTACGTCTCTGAGGACTACATCTACGTACTTTCCCTCCGCCCTGGATTTTGCTCGCTTTTCTGAGTTGAGTGCGAGCGCGGTGTTGGTTCCTGTTCCTCTGCGGAATCCGTGCTGCTGGTAGTTAAGCGCATCGTTCTCAGCTAGCTGGTTTTGTAGCCTCCGGCTACGATCTTTTCAAAGATATTGCCTATGAATTCCAGGAGAGAGGTTCGCCTATAGTTTAGGAGCTGGTCGGGAGGTCTGTTCCCCTTCGGGATGAATATAACCTTTGCAAGTTTAAACGAATCGGAGAAGTAGCCCGTGTTCATGGCTGCGTTCATTACGTTCAACATTCCCTGATGCACTTGCGTTGGAGCATTGGTTATATGTGCTTTTGTTATTCCCGACCAACCTGGAGCCTTTTGTTTGAAGGTTTTGATCGCATCAGCGAGTTCCTCCCTTCTTATTGCCCTTCCGTAACCCATCATTTTCCTTTCTTCGGAGACGTGTGGGTACGGGTAGGTTCGCTCAATAACTTCATTCAGCTCGTTAATGATCTCACCATAAAACTCTAAGTCGAAGTCTTCGTTGTCCTCTGGTGTTATAGAGAAGACTTCTCTACAGTGCTTTCTCAACCGTTCTTCGAGTTCTATTGGTTCGATTTTTGTTTGTACCCCTTTATCTGTCTCCAGAATTTAGTGGGATTGTCTTCGTCCTTTCTTTGACGTCGATGGTATACTCAATTTAGAAGATGATGGGATAGTAGTAGATAAAAGTGGGTGAAATTTAAAGTGGGAGGGGATAATTTTTTGCTCTAGTAGGAAGGCATCACATTATATTAATTTTGATTTTTTCATTTTTGTCCTATTTATTGTATGTGGTGTTTTTCTATGTTTTGTTTATTTTTGTGTAGCTGGTGTGTTCTTCTTATTGTTATTGTCTCAATTCTTGTTTACTTATTTTTGGGTTAAATTCTTGAGCATTCAAGCCTTTAATAGGTGTTAGCTCAGAAATTAACCTGTGTTGTTTTAACGTTATAATATATGGTCTCTCTGTTTTTTTTCAGTTGAACTGTGTTAGTTTTTTGTGTTCCTGTTAAGTGTATAATGATGAAATGTTTTCCTGTGTGCAGAACTTAGTACTTGGGAACTGGTTACGACGTGAGACTTTCTCTGGCAGTCGTGTAGGTATGTTAAGTCTGCCACCTGTTCCCTGTAGTTCCGGAATGACATCGTTCGTAAGAGTTAACCAGTCCCTTCTTCCCAATTTCTGGGTGAAGATGTTAATAGGGTCCAGTTTTTTCCTTGTATAGAGATCCCTCTGCTGACGTTGGTCACGCCTTCTGACTTTATTAATAAGTAGGGATGCAGAGTTCTGTATTCGTTGCACTTTTCTCATTGAGGTCTTGTTAGCCGCTTGAGTCACTACTGCGGGATAGATGAGCTTAGGTCCATGACAGTGCCTTCGGCGGAGTAGCCGTATCTCCTCTCATCGATGATGATGGGCCACGTCAACGTGCGGCTCAGTGGGACGATTTTGAACTTGTCTCTATTAGTTCTTATCTTCCAGCGTCTCTCGTACTGGTTGATGTTGTTGATTTCCGCTAATGTACCGAGCACGGGACGATCTGGGTGAAGTCATCTGCAAATTGCAGATACATCGTGTCCCTGCGCACCAGTGTTGGGAGGTCGATGGTAAAGAACAGGTAAAGCAGTGGGCTCAGGCAACTTCCCTGTGGAACGCCCGCCTTCAGTTTGAATTCGGGTCCTCTGTGTCCTTCAATCATGAGACATGCCGTTCTGTCCATGACAAAGTCACAAAGGATCCTTTCCAGGATTGGGTCCAGCTGGAGTTTCAGGATCTTGTATTGAAGTCCTTCCAGCCAGACTTTATCGAAGTCCTTCTGCACGTTCCTCAACACAATGTCTACATAGTACCCATTCGCTCGGCAATAGGCTACTTTTTCTGTCAGGAGCGCTAGGGATGTATCTGGGCCCCTTTTTTGGCGGAACCCGTGTTGGTGGGGGTTATGCGCTCCCAACTTGCTCAGTTGAGCTTGTAACCTATTAGCTAGGATCTTTTCAAAGATCTTGCCGAGCATCTCCAGAAGAGAGATCGGGCGATAGTTTGCCACCTGGTCTGGGAGCTTGTTTCCTTTCGGGATGAAGATGATTTTAGCCATCTTGTACCCGTCAGGAAAGTAGCCTGAATTGAGGGCGGCATTCATGTTATTTACCAATCCCTGAATGATTTGCCTCGGGGCATTCACGAGGTTGTTTTTCGTGATCCCAGACCAGCCCGGTGTCCTTTGCTTAAAGGACCTTATGGTGTTCATGGTCTCTTCGAAGGTTATTGGGCACCCGTGGCTAACCATCTCTTTCCTGAGATACTTGCGAGTGGGGGTGGATTCTATGTATCATTGTGCCGAGGTCCTCGAGCAGTTGGTCTTTGAACTCATGGTCTAAGTCGTCGTTCACGTCAGGGGTTATAGAGAATATCTTTTTCCAGTGTGTCCTAAATCTTTTTTCGAGAGACTCTGGATCCTCAATGATTTCATCTCCATCTTTTATTATTGTTCTGGCTTTGGTGGACAGTCCCCCAAGTCTTCGGATGCTATTCCAAAAACTTACTGGACTGTCCTCCCTGCCCAGCCTACCAATGATGTCATTCCAGATTTCCTTCTGTTTCTCTGTGATTGTGTGTTTTAGTTCCTCGCTTAGTTGTCTCATTCTGGCTGTCCTTTCCTGATTTGGGCCTGTCCTGCCTATTTCTTCGAAGATTCCCCTATGTTCCCGAGCGATATCCCTCATCTCGTTCGTCCACCTAGGTTATGGGACCATTTTATAGGAGATCCTGGGCACGCATCTCTCGTCGGCTTGGATGAGGAGATGAGTGATGGAGTTTATCTCCTGATCCACCTCTTCGAGATTGGCGTCTTCCAGCTCAGATGGTTGATATTCGCTTAGTATCTCACTATATAGCTCCCAGTTTGCTTTCGCATAAATCTTCCTAAGTGGGACGGGCTTGAGAATTAGTTGAAGCGAGATTGTTGTAAGGATCGGGATATGGTCGCTCGGTACCACAGGTCCGGACTCGTTGCTGATGTAAAAGGAGAAGTTATGGTTCGCCAACACTATGTCCGGTTTGGTTGCCGAACGTTGCGTTAGGTAAGTCGGGAAATCCAGTCCTACTCTCTGGAGTCTATCTCTTTCGAGGAGTAGTTCCAGATTCCTTCCCCTTTGGTTGGTGTTACCGTAACCAGAAACTGAGTAACTGGCGTTTAGGTCTCCACCTAGCAATGCCATTTTTCCTCGCCCAAAGATGTTGAAAAAATTGGGAATCGGCAGGTACTTTCGGCGGGGCGGCTGATAGGCCTCTGGCACAGTTAGGCCTTCCACCAGGGTTGTGATTTTGACAGCCACGAATGATTCTTCTAAGTCTGGAAGTGTTTTTGTATGTTATGTTTTTTCGGATCGCGATGGCTGCGCCGTCGTATCTTTCTTTTGTATGTTTTTTTTGTGATCACAGTGTAATTTGGTATTTTTATTTTGGTAGTTTCTGTGTTTACACTGTGTTCGGATATGAGGATCAGGTCGGGATCCACTGTACGTAATATGTTTTTAGCGTGTTGTTTGTGTTTTCCATGTTTTTTTTGGTGTTCTTGTAGTATATGTGAGTGTGTGTGTTCTCCTTTCCTTCTTATCCCGTCTCTTTTTTCCATTTCTTATTTTTCCATACTCTGCTTCACTTATGGTGAGGCAGGAGTCTTTGTGCAATTAAATATTTGCCGCCATGAGCGCCTCATCTACAATTGCCTCTCGCGCCTGCGCATCATGGGTCCACTTTAATTGGCCGGTCCTTTCCCCCTCAACAATCTCCCTAATGGTGGGGTTTTCTTGGAATGGGGTGTGTTCAGTCTTGTAGAATTGCATATTTAGCTCTTCTCCATCAAATTTAGTGGTTTGTTTCGGAGTCTTTGCCCTGCTTCTACTCTACCTCTTGCTTTCTTTTGGGTGTTGGATCTGCTTTTCTTCGTCTTCAGAGGAGGATGCGGAGCTTGTGAGGTTACCCTCAGCTTGCTTAATCCTCCTTGCTCCCTTTTTTCTCCTGTATTTCTCGTTTTCTTATTGCCTTTATCCTTGGGTCCCTATTTTTGGTTTTTTGAGTGGCTTGGGTTGTCTCCTGATCTTCATTTACTTCCTCTCTATCTTCACTTGGTGAGAACGGTGTCGCTGGGGCTTCTTCCGAGGGTTCGTATTGCAGTTGCAGGACGTCCCCCGATGGAGGGTTGTCCGGGAACCAGATTTCTTCTAGACCATTCTTTTTGAGCATGCTGTTCAGCCCGGTCGTGAAGCAGACCAGGTTAGTAAAGTTTCTCACGTGCGCGTACAAAATGCACGTGAGAATCTTCGTAGAATCTTTATTCCCTACCTTCAGGTAGGTCTTTGGATCGGCACTTTCTATGGTCCTTGCCGGAGAGGATTTTGCTGCTTGGGCGTAGGAGGTATTCGCTCTCCTTATTTCCTCCGCTTTTTTTTCGTCTGCTTTTCTTTTAGCATCTCCTTCTTCTTTGGGCAAGACATGGCCATAGCCCCGTGCTTTCGCTCACAATTTGGGCATTTTTCTTCGGATGCTTTGCATTCCCGCCAGCCGTGTCCTTTACCACTGCTTCTAGAGCAGATTATTTCTTGCTCCTTACAATCTTTTGTGGCATGGTTCTCTAATTTGAAACACCTGAAGCAGATTTGGACTGGGGTGAACTCCTCCCTCTTGATTTGTTCCCCGCTTATTTTTACGTTGAAGAGTAGTAGCCCACTCTTCTTCGCCTTGGTTGCCATAGTGGTATAGCCAAAGATGATCTTGAACACGTGGCTGTATTCCGTGCTATCTCTTTTGTTTTTTAATTTGACCTCTTCGGTAATGCTCACCCACTGTTGGTTTCTCTCTATTTCTTCTTTGATTTCCTCTTTTGTATGTTGGCCGATCTAGGGGTCTAGCCTTCGGCAGATCACACTTCTGTGGGCCTGGATCTGGGGAGGGGTACTTGGTTGAAGGATATTCGCCTCAGGATTTTGATCCCATCTTCTTTTGTGATCTACTCAACATCCTTAGCTTTTTCGCATATAGCGACGTATCCTGTCGGTGAGTTGATCAGGCGAAAGACTGCTACGTTTAGGCTTCCGAATAAGGTTTCGTAAACCGTTCCTTACTCAGTTTTTCTAAGCCACTCACTGTTCTTAGCGGTACCCTTGTAGCACTGGAGTCTGCCATTTCTGCTTGTGTGCAGCCCCTTGAGGAGAGGGTTGCACTTACTTTCTTACCTTTATATTTTTTTATTTTGAATGTTTACCTACCAATCTGTGTTCTTCAGAGTTTTTTGTTTTTTACGTTTTTTAGTTCATTTATTTAGCTTGAGGAGAAGAGAGCCCTTCCCCCTGTTTGCATACCGCCTCGAGGGAAGAAGGAATTGCCTTTTAGGATGAATGATAAGATGGATGAGATGAGTCCGGTTGGGATCCTCTCAGGGGTGTAATTGTATGGCGGACTTATTACAACGCCGACCCCCGAGGGTGTTTTAATCGCGACCACGTCCCAACATACCATAGAGACGGTTGTATGTCCCTCTATGGTCCCGGAAGGGACCCCCGCTGTAATGAGCAGCGGAGGTAGCAGTCCGTCCCTTGACCGGAATTGTTTCTGACATTGTTTTCGGCTATGAGCTAATCCTTAAACCAGCTTCCACCAATGCCCCCAATTATGCCGTGGCAACAGCTCGGCATAGTTGGGACGAAAAATGATTAGAAATCCCTCCTCACATCTAGCAACAGGTAACTTTGGGGGACAGGGCTGGGGACCTCAGCAGCCATCTGTTTAAGTGGAGCCTCTAAAAAAGGAAGGTGAATATTATTAAATGATGAATGAATGGTGATGAGTATATCTCTTTCATGAAAAGTGGTTTTCCGGAGGCGTCTTTTTTGGAAAAGAAATTTCAAAAACTTTCCCCCCTTTTCCGAGTTCTGAGGTAAATCTGCCAGTAATTTTTCCAAGAATTCCGAGCTAGCTTCTTTGATGTAATCAATGATCAATGATGGTGTAAGTTAGAAATGTGTATGGATAGTTAGGAGATGAAAGTTTGAAGGTGCGTATATAAGTAGAAGAGATGTGTACCAGGTTAACTGGCTAACTCTGTTTTCTTTCGGTCAAATAACAGTTATCTTGGCTGTTTTATGTGGTTAAAGCTTTCAAGCCTTTGTTTTATTTTACTGTGGTTTCAATTTAGATGGAGGACTCACCGCTTTTTCCTTTGTTTATCCACTACGGATCTTTTTATTTTATTTATTAATTTACTTTTGGTCCATAGGGATTTTTTAAAAATTAAAATCATTTGTACATATTTTCAATGTAATTTTGGAGTTGACTTCAGTAAAGGTAAGTTTATTGCTGTAGCATCTCCTTAAGCCAGGATCTGGCTGCTTTGAAATGCGTATTTGAAGGTCAGTTCATGGTTAATATCAGGTCGTCTAATTTGGTTTGTCATCTCGAGGGCCATGTGATTTTGAATCCTTTGCCATATTGTTTTCGCTCGGTTATGGAATGTTATATTGATGGGGTGCAAATCGGTAACTTGATGAGGAAGGCGTGTGGCTATGCGGTCATTCAATGTGACACCAGCAATAAATCTTAATGCTCTATTGTGAATCGTCTGAAGTTTTCTCAGGGCGCATCTACTGAGGGTATGGAGCGGTATGATCGGGTGAAGAAGGACTGGTCTCACCAGTGTGGTATATAATTTGCGTTTATTTGGGGGCGAGAGTTGTTTGAACCTATAAAGCGAACTGATTGCTCTCCAGCCTGCCTCCGCTCTTTCCTTGCAGTGTGAAACGTATCCATTTGACGTGATCTTCAATCAAAGGAATTTGCCGTCATGCGTATAGGGGTAGTTTTTGCCGTTTGTATGGATGTTCGATGTTTTACGGCGTCGTATCGGAATTACTTTAAATTTGGCTTCGTTGGTTCTGATTTTATTTCTTTTCTCGTAGTTGTTATGTGTGCTTATCTCTGCTCCCGTTCTATTGGCAACGTCCCTTGGGTTCGGATAGTCGCTTGCCATGATCTGTTATATCATCAGCCAGTTGGATATTCTGTGCAAAGTCATAATCGGGATGAGGGAGGTCATTCGTATAGATGACGTAAAGGGTGGGACTAAGGCAGCCCCTTTGGGGCACTCCGGCTCCCAGCCTGAATAGTTCCCCTTCATAGCCATTAATAGTTATCTTAGCTTTCCGTTCGTCCAGATAGTTATATATGATTCTGCTGAAATTGTTTTTTGTTTAAATGACTTCAAGGTTTGCTCGTATTCCTTTTGACTGAACGGTGCACCTTCTGCAAGATTCTGCCTTAAGCCGTCAACCTGAGGGAACGGCACCATCGTTTCTCGTCTTGCTCTAAGAGTTTCGACAACCTCTGCTTCGTAGTCTGCATCGAAATCTCTATTTTCATCTTGACCTATGTCAAATTTCATTTGCCATTGTGGCCTAAAATGCCTTTCTATCTCTTTCGTATTTGTGATCTCCATGCCTTCCATTTTGATCTTGATTCTTTCCTTAGGAGGGGTTCCTGTAAGCCTCCTTATCTGGCTCCAAAATTTGCTGGGGTTTCCATCAGTGTCCATCTTGGATATGATATTATTCCATGTTTCATTGTTCTCTTCAGTGATTAGTTGTTTTATGAGGTTCCTCAGTCTATTCCTTTCCAATGTTACGATGGTACGAGTTCCCAAGTTGATTTATCTCCACGATTAGATTTTCTAGGTTAGTCATCTCCTCTTGGATATTTGCATCCCATCTCGGAGCGGGAAGAGTTTTGTGTTGGGTTTACGATATCGTTTAGCGATCTACTTCTATTATCCTCTCCGTTATATACCTGACTCCTTCTTCAATCTCGCAGGTTGTAAATCTGTCAGTTGTCTAAGACTGTATGTCCTCCAGTTGTCTTCTGTATTGGTCCCAGTCAGCCTTTCTGAGATATTTGCGCCAAGGGATCTCCACTTGTATTGGAGAAGTTGAGACAGTTGTGATCATGCTCTGATAATCCGATGGAATGTATGGTCCCGGTATTGTGACGTGGTTAAGGGCGAATGTGGGATTTGTTAGGACTATATCGGGAGTTGTTGCAGATCTCTCTGTTAAGAACGTTGGGAAGTCTGGGCCGATCTTTGCAATATATTCCTATCTTAAATTGAGATCACCGATCACGATGATTGATGAATTCCTGCGGAATAGGCGCAAGAATGATGGGACAGGGAGATATGGGTGTCTTGGGGGTTGATATCCGACAGCTACTATTAGGTCGTCGTAAGTCATTTTGATTTTCACAGCGAGATATGACTCTTCTAGGTCGTTCACTTCTTGGAAAGGTATTCCTGTCTTCATTACTAAGGCCACCCCGTCATACCTACCACTTGAGTAATTGGTCGTTATTACTTCGTAATTGTAGATCATAATATGGTCATTATTAGGGTTAATTCCATGTTCAGTAATTATGACTATATCAGGATCAACTTTTCTTATGATCTCATTATAGATATGTCGTTTGTTGTGCCAGCCGTTAACACTCATCGTAAATATTTTTAGCTTTTTAATGCAGCGGATTCTGTATTCCATAACTATTTCTTACGGGGTGGTTTCTGGGTGCTTTTATGTTCGCGGGCTGGGGATCTCACTTTGCCGGTTTTCTTTTTTTTGTACGAGTCTTGGACGATGCTGATGCACGATTCTGGTCTGATTTCAATTTTTCCGGTAGTCAGTGCTTCGTAGACATCTTATTTTGTGTAGTCTGCATCATAGTCCCATTTATACTTTCCGTCCATTACTCCTTTCATGATTTCCACTGAGTTATGGGTTTGGGAAGTGGGTTGGTTGAGGTGCCAAAAAGTCTCAAGTTGAGAGCCTGGCTTGAGCTGTGCATTAATGTGGCTGGTTCCATTTCGTCCTGTTCGCGGTCCTTGTCCATTCTGGCAGGTGCCTGATTCGATTCATCTGAGACTGGCGGAAATGCTACAGAAGAGCTATTATCAGGTTTCACAGATGTTTTTTTGTTTAACCTGGGATCCCTTGAGCTTGCTCTAGATCTGTTCTCCATTGTGGTCATACTTTTAATTTTTACCTGAAAGAGTTCGGCGGATGGGGAATTATCCAGGAACTACATTGGTTTCATCCCGTTGTTCACTAGCATACGATTCGCTTCTGTTGCATAGGTCCCTGGACTTATCACGTTCACGAAATGCGCATGGAGGATGACCATAATCAGGACCGTTCTCATTCCGGGTTCTAATTGTAGCAAGTTCTTCTCTTCGCTCGATGCTTTTGTCACTTGGGCGTAAGTCTTGTTGGCCTTTTTTGTTTTACATATCCATCAATTGTCTCCATTTTTCCGCGATGTGGGACTTTTTCATCGGGCAGGTCATAGACAGGGTACAATGGGGGTTACGCAGTTCAGGCATTTCTTTTGGTTGCTACTGCATTCCTTCCAGGTGTGTTCTTCACTAGTGCATTCAGAACATTTCTTGCCTTGGAATGTGCAATCTTTTGTTACCTGCGATTCTAATGCGTAGCAGGTAAAACACACCTGTACGGGTATGAAGGATTCACGTTCGATGCATGATGACGAGATTTTTTAGTTAAATAGTAAGATTCCCTGTTCCGTTGCTTTATGTGCCATTTCCGTTGTCTGGAATGTAACTTTAAAGACATGGGTGTACTCTTCACCCTCTCGATTTTTTAATTTGTAGACTTCGTTTATTTCCGCCCAGCTTTGCATGTCTTCAATTTCTTGTTTAAGTTCATTGGCAGTATGGAAGCCTACATAGGGGTCGATCCGGCGCAAATGATAGATCTCTGAGCTGTTATTTGGGGGGGGGGATGAGCCGAATTTTCTCAAATTCTTCTCTTTCTTTTGTGCTTAGCATGTTAGCCACGTCCTTGTTTGTACCACAAATGGTCAGGTATCCGTTAGGTTGTTCCTTCACTCTGCATAGCGCAATTCCAAGTTTGGCGAAGGCTGTTTCGAATATCTTTTCTCTTAGCGGTTTCTTTTGTCCCTCTTTGGTCATAAGTGGGACACGCCTACTTACCCCAGGGTCGTCCATGACGATCGCAAGGTCAAAGATCGGTTGAGTTTCTCCTATAGGCCCTTATCGCGAGGGCGTGTGCCTAAAGTTAATCTCGGGTCCACCCTTGACTGCTCTACCTATTCTGTTGTCTACCAGGGCCCACCAACCAGTGCTGACCACTCCACCCCAGAGCGAGGTCCCCCTCTTCGCGCCTTCTGTAGGGCTTCCTTCAGGGGTTCGGACACGCACAGTCACTGGTGGTATCTGTAGGGCCTTTACTAGCAGTGAGGTCATTAGGCTCCCGAGTGTGCTGCTACAGGGTAGAGCTGGATCAAGGTTCGCGCGCGCGCAACCTTCTTCTCTTAATTCTGTGCGTAGAGCAAGACGCAATGAGAAAATCCGAAGATAGCGCAATCTTTTCCTCCTTTTCCTTAGAAAAGTTGAGTACTCGAAGTTTGCAACCAATCCTTTGACGTAAAACGATTTTTAAGGGGTATTTATTCCGCCTAGGTTGAGCATAACGTTAGAGGAAACGGGCCAGTCCGGTGAGTAGAATTTTAAAATAATTTTAATGTACGATTCCAGCTTGTCGCTTGAATTTTGATGGCCCGCTTATCTTTGTTTGACTGGACAGAAAAGTTGAAGTATCTCAAGCTCTCCGAAGAAGTTCACCACCGGTAAAGGAGGAACATAAAAGGAGAAGCCATGTCAAAAACGTGAACTTACCAGACTTTTCTCCACGGGGATATCAAAAAAGAAGATAATATACGGACCCACGCATAGCTGACCCATGTCTGGCTACCCCCATCCCCCGCTGCCCCATCATCGGGGCAAGGGAGCGGAAGTGAACTGAACTTCCATTCATTTAGTCTAGATCCAAGTATGTCGGTTTGTTTGATAGACATAATTGGAGGCGTAGAGGAAAACAAGTTTGATGATTATCAACTGTAGAACTCAACGTCAGTGGCAGTCCGGTTAAGAGGCGATTCTGAAAGCTTTGAGGAAGAGTTCGTTCTAGTCTCTAAGGGTAGTTTCCAGCCAGGACGACAGGGGGACATGTAACCGTCCGTGTGTAAGTTAGAAGCAGCACCGATAACAAAACCCCAGACGCGGTGGCACCTCTGGGTGGTGGTAGTTGATTCGATCACCACCCATCATTAAGTCCGCCACATTTTCCCCGTCTAAGGGGCCTCCCCGGATTCACCCATCATCATTCATCCACCCCATCCGACAGTTCATATTCATGGAAACTTGCTTGCAACGAGGAGGGGACGGCTCTCAAAGCGCTCTACCAAGAAGAAGCGGACCCTACAGTAAGGGGAATACATTGATGAATACAGCGACGAACAACCAGAAGCCTCACAGAAGACACAGCGAGGAGAAAGCCAGCCCGAGGTGCCACCCCCTTGGGGGCAAAATGGGAGCACTCGGATCCAGCTACGCAGAATCAGCGGAGGCAGCAGGCCCAGCCGAGATAAGTTCTTCAAAGTGGTGTATGGAAAATTAAAAATCGCAATGCTCCAACTTCTCGAAATTCCTTCAGGTTATGTGGAAATCTGTGTTAAGGAGAAGGATGTGGAGAACATAACAAAAGAAGAGGCAGTCAGAACGCTCCGGGAAATAAGTCTTCAACCGGCAATTTCACCGCAGATCCTAACGCAGAGGAGCGTCCTCTGCCGGCGAATGGACCCCTGGATTGGAAAACACACTAAGGAGCAAATAAAAGAGAAAATCATGAAGATCCAACCGTGAGCCAAAGTTTCCGAAATAATAAATGTTTAGAACAAGAGAGACAATTCGGAATACACTCACGTGTTTAAGGTTGTCTATTCCGACACTACGATGGCACAAAAAAAACAAAGAAAAAGGCACTACTGCTTTTTAATGCAAAAAGCAGTGGGAATCAGATTGAGAGAGAATAATTTACTCCCATACAGATCTGCTTCTGATGCTACAAGATGGAGACACACACGACAAAAGAATGTACAGATCCGAGGGAAATCTGTTCAAGGTACAGCGAGCCAGGACACCACTGGAAGAACTGCAACAGTCCCAGAGAGAAATGCGCCAACTGCAGCCAAGGACATCGTTCCATAGCCATGGCCTGCCCACTGCAAAAAGAGCTTATCGGAAAGAAGATACAACAAAAGGAAGACGAGCAAGAACGCAAAAGCAATACATCATATGCACAGGGGGCAAAGTGCACAGAATGCACAGCAGTCTTTACAGATGCAGAAACCAAAAATACTTATTTGAGAATCGAGAACGAGAACACGGCGATAATCCTAACCTGCATCTTGTATGCTCACGTCAGGAACCTAACCCAACAAGAGGTATTTGCAAAGAAACTAAACTAAATGCTCGCTAAGAAGGGCATGAGTTAAATTTGGTTCCCTGATAACCCACCATCAGGGGACGTACTCCCACTGCAGCTGAATCCAAAACAGATCTCAGGAAAGAGTCAAAAGACGAGAAAAGAAAACGAAAATAGACGGCCCGACCCAAGGATTAGGCCAAAAAAGAGAGAGAGGCGGCCGCAAAAGCAGCCCACTCACCCCCCTCAAAAGATGAGGAAAAAGAAGAAACAGAATCCCCTGACACCACGGACAATACAGAAACCTCGGACTCAGAGAGCACAAAATAGGAAGTACGGCGTAAAAAAAGGTAAAAGAGAGACAAAGAAAAAGCTAGATGCTGACCAAATTAACCTCTATATCTACGTGACCGAACAATTCCCCTTCCCGAAGAACTGGGACGCAAACAAAGTGTTGTGCGAATAAAGAAAAAATACTATAAATGGGACTTCGATGCTCAACGCGAAGAAGAATCGGTTAAGGGGGCTCTATACAACCAGAACGCTGTCCTCTCCTGGGAAACATTGGTAGAACTCTCCCCAGCTTAGTACAAAAAGAAGAGGAACGGGAAACGTAAATCTACTACTCGTAAACACTAAGACATACAAGAGCCAGATCAGAGAATGGAAAATCCGAACAACAGGCTAATGATATTGACGCTCAACCTGAATGGATGGGAGGGAAAAGCAATAGCATACGGAAACATATTCCGCGTGCTTGACCCTGACATCATACTAATCACGGAGCACGGTATAGATACTACTAACAGCCAGCTAAAGATACCGGGCTACAGAGTGGTTACAAATAAACATTACCAGGAGGGGTTTGACGGTGCTGCCGTTGCCGTCAGAAAGAATCTCTCGTTCAGGCACTTTCCAGAAATGGACGAGTTCTTTGTGGCGATAGAGTTGCACACACTAGTGGGCAATCTCGTAATCGGGGTGGCATACCAACCACCTCGACGAACGTACCTACCCCTCACGAACTTCTACACCTTGTTCGGCCGCGGCAGAATGGCATTCCTTGAGGGCGACCTCAACGCCTGATGCCAAACGGCTAGCTATGTGAACACGAATAACAGTGGTCACAACTTGAAAATGATTATGCGTCGAAAAAACATCCAGAGGATAGGAGCGGACTTTCCGACCTATATCACCTTTCGGGCAGCAACAAAGCCCGACATAATCATGACAAGTGGTGGCTTTCCTTTGAATTACCATACAAGCTGGGCACAACACTAACCAGCGACCACATAGTGATCTTGACGACCATCACACTTGCGTCGAGACAGCTTCCGATCCCCATCCGCAAAAGTTACGCTTCTGCTAATTGGTACCGCTATAGGGAAATCCTTGCTAGATACGAACCAGCGGACCTAAGCGAAGCAATACTGGAGGAGATCGATGAGGAACTGGAGAAGATAACTGCCCTCATCATCGATGCGGATCGCGAGTGTGTACCAATGAAAAGGTATAAAACCCTTTCACAACCCAGATGGACTGAGGAGATCAGTGAGATCGCTAAGGTGCACAGGGAGGTGTACGAAGTAACCAGAAGAAAGGGCACAAATCGTGTAAAAAGCTCGCTGTTACGTCGCCTGAGTGAAGAACTGAAGCAGGCCATAAACCAGCAACAGGCTGTGATCTGGGACAGCCTGATTGAACAACCAGACAACAAGGTAAGACCTAACAAGTTCTGGCGATTAGTGAAAAAATAAAAGGCCTACCAAGTAGAGAAAAGACCGCATTAAGGCGGACAATGACTATTTGGAAGATCCGGCGATTTTGGAAGAGAGATTTCACACGTTCTCGAAGGAAGTATTCACAATTACACCTGAGGACGATGTGGAATTCGACCATAAGTTCGAAGGCCAGCTGATTGAAGATCTTAATCAACAAATACATTGAACGCACCCACAGGTCTATGTCGACAAAGGGAGGGTGATGGCTGACAATGGCCGACCAATTACAACAGAAGAGGTCATGGAAACTGTGAAAACTTTTTAACAGAAGGCACAAGGATGGACGGGCATCACAAAAAACAAGCTAGTACATGCCTCCCGTCAGATCATTTGGGGAATCGAGAATATCTATAACGCTTCCCCGAATACGGGTTACTTTTCCGACGGTCTAAAAGTGGCCAAAATCATTTTTATACCTAAAGGGAAGAAACCCCCCGATCAACTGGTGGATTACACGCCAATCCCTCCTCGAGTTCATAGGAAAAGTCTACGAGAAGCTTCTAACTAATAGGCTACAAGACCAGCTAACAAAGCTTGAAGCTCACAAACCTCAGCAACACGGGTTTCGAAGATGAAGAGGGACTGATACAGCCCTTAGTTTCTTCACCAAAAAACTCGGTCGCTGTAAAGCTGAAGGGAAATACGTAGACGTGGTGTTGCGAGATGTCCAAAAGGCCTTAGACAAGGTTTGGCCGAGAGGTCTCCAATTCAAGATCTTAGGCCTCTAGCTAAACCCGATCCTGGAGAGGGTCCTTTGTGACTACGTCATGGGAAGAAAAGCCAAAATCACGATTGAGGTCTACGATGGACCCAAATTCGAACTTGAGGCAGCTGTCTGAGTCCACTGCTGTACCTAGTGTACATATTAGAGCTAATTGCTCCAGTTGTGGAGGATGTGATGTATCTGCAGTTTGCGGATGACATCACTCAAATCATCCTGAGTACCCGCAAAAATCCTGGAGTTAAAGCAAGGCAGACAACCACCGAAATCGACAACATCAATCGATACGAAAGAAAGTGGAAAATCAAGACCAACCGCCGAAAGTTCCAAATCCTTCCGATAAACCACCTGAAACTTGAAGATGTCTTAGTGAACGACGAAGAGTACCCGTACACCAACGACGGCAAAGTTCTAGGTCTGCGCATCACTTCAAAAGGGCTCAGAGCGCACATAAAGAACAAAATCTCCCTAGCCGAAATACAGCTTGGGAAACTATATGGATTCCGAAACCTCAGCTCCAAGAATCTCAAGAAACTGTACACTGCTCTGGTACGCTCGACATCAGTGTACTCGGCAGTGGTCATGCAGGCCGCGAATTCGACCACTATCAGGCAAATGCAGAGAGTGCAGAACAAAGCAGCCCTGCTGATAGCGCTAGCGCACAGGGCGGACCGTATTCGGCAGACAAATCTGCACGCAAGAGCAGGTTTGAAGCCATTGAATATGGAACTCCAGAGGCTAGGGAGTAAGACCTAAAACAAAATCGAAGAAGCGATAATTCCAAATATGGGAATTAAACTTGACATTTCGAGAGCGGATAGGGAACGCGCCACTAGGCGAGCCCTATTCCCAAGTGGAAGAATCTGCTCCCGAGAGAACCTAATTGGACTCATACATGAAGATGACAGCCGAATAAGAAGAAAAAGATGCGAAGTGCCCACAACCAAAAAGAAGTGAACAAAAGAGGCGAAATGCACAAATACCGATAAGACAAAACACAATACCAGCATACCGGTAAATCAATAAGTAATCAGGAAAATTAAAAGATACAAAAATAAAGTATCAATATAACACATGAAAGGCTAGAATGCCGTGACGGAGGAAATAGAGTAGTATATTTATATTCATATATATATATATATATATATATATATATATATATATATATATATATATATATATATATATATATATATATATATATATATAATAATAATAAATAAATAAATAAAGTTCAAAGATAAACGAGAGAGGCAAAATCAAAAGAAAAGGTCGCAATGCGGCCAAACAAGCACCTGAAGAAACTACTGACGGTGCACAAGAAGAGACAAATAAGACACTATAAGAAAAAGGAAGTACCTTAGAGATGCCCTCTACACCAGGGCAAAACTCAACATCTATTTACCTATATTTATCTTCTACACCTTTTTCACTCTTTATACATCAATCAATCAATTAATTTTCGTTTATTAATATGGCTTCTAAGATGTTCAGCCTAGCTTTATTAACCTCTTTTCTTTTGAGTAACGGTGTTATCAACTAGCATATCTCTCGTTAGGTTAATGTTATGAGCACTCTCCATATGATATTTAGGCCCTCCGCTTTGCAGATGCATAGTTAAACGTCTCGAAAGTTGTTTTATAATAAATGACGAGTTGAATTTTATCCATTTGATTTTTAACCTTGATGTTACGGTTAATAATCTCCTTGATGTTTTTTTCATCTATTTTATAGGCTTTGAACATCTGGTTTCTGCAATACACTTTGATGTTGTTGACTTCTCCATGATTACTTTCAGTTTTATCCTTATCTTTGCAATGATTATTAAAAAATGATTGGATTTGTTTGTCAATCATGCTGTTTGAGAAACCGTTGTTCACGAATGTTTGTTTTACTCGTGCTATCTCTTGGTTGAAAAGTTCCCACGTAGAGCAGCATTTATATGTGCGATAACATGCAGGACGTGAAGAAGTTAGTTTCAAAAGATGCCAAAAAACATCTACAAAAATAGGGCTGGAGGCGATCATCCCCTACGAGATCCTCGTTCAACGGACCATCATCCAACGACGGCTCGACCCCTTCTTCACGGATAACTCCTGTGAGGAAATTAAATCCGAGCTGTCCAAAAGACAAAAATGGGCAAATATAACAAATATAGAAAAATTCGGCAAGGCCAACAATATAGTTAAGGTGGTATTCTCCAACATTGAGATGGCGCGTCGGACAAAGAATGACGGACTATTAGGGTTCTACTTCAGGGTAGCCCCCGAACAAATTTAAACGGAAGAATATATCCCCATCGAGAGCTGCTTTAAATGCTTCGCGGTTGAGCAGCACCAAACCAGAGAATGCCTCGCGAAAGAGATGGTGTGTTCCAACTGCGCCGGATTCGGACACAGTCGGAAAGAATGCAGAATCGAAAACCCATAATGCATCAAGTGCGGTGGCGAACACAAAGCCATGGCAATGAAATTTCTCATCCGGAAAAAAAGCAATTCATAAAAAGAAAGAGAAGCAGGAAAAGGAAAAGGAGGCAAAGGCAAAGTCATACCTCGTTGCAGCCACACCAAGGAACACCGAAACCGAAACCGCGACAAAACTGGTTATGCCAAAGGAAGGAACGGAAATAATGGCCATGGTAATGTTTTCCCACCTACCAAACCTGGCTCGCCCCGGCACGTTTGCAGACGAGTTAAATCAGCTTCTGCAAATGAATGGAGTAAAACAGAAGCTATGGTTCCCGCCGAAACCTGCTTCCAACGAAATACTAAGAATACAATTCACCGAAGAGCAGTAAGTAGAAAAGAAAAAGGAAACGACAGAAAAAAAAAAGGAATTAACAGAAGGAGAAAAAAGTGCAAAGAATGAAAATCCAAAGAAGAAAAAACAGAAAAAAAGAAGACGAAGAAAACGAAAACCCAACAACATAAGAAGAGGACGAGGACGAAGAAATCCTAAAGTACCCAGGAGTTTCCCTGACAAAAAAGAAGGAAATATTGGAGATTGGGGTACTTCTTTAACGCAGAAGAAGTGTCCCTCAAGGTCTTTGGATCACCAGTAAGCAGACCGCCGAAAGGAAACATCCAAGAACTCAAGGAAAGCATAAAAATGGGCAAATTCAAATGTACCCCCGAAGGACCCTACTCACCGAAGGAAATATCAGGACTACTGGAGGAAGGCACATTCTACATACCGGACTCGTGCATCCATAAACTGAACCTGAATGTTTTCAAGATTATTAAGAATGGACAAAAGACCTCTCAGATAGCCAAATAGTGATAAGTGAATCAAACGTTAGGAATAAATAAAAGTGAAAATGAATTACCGATGTGAAATAATATAAAAAGAATAAGGCAAAATATAAAATAAAAATAATAAAGTGTATAAAATATCGGTACTAATTTAAAATAATATAAATAGAAAGTGTTAAACGTTAAAAATTGTGAAATATTAGAAAATGTAGAAATATATAAAATAATCGAAAACATAATAGAGTAATAAATGAACGTGTATGAAATATAGGTATTAAAATAAAGTGAATAAGTAAAGTGAAATAAATAAAGTGAATGAATTAAAGTGAAAATGAATTACCAATGAGAAATAATATAAATAGAATAAGACAAAATATAAAATAAGAATAATAAAGTGTATACAATATCGTTATTAATGCGAAATAATATAAATAAAATGTGTTAAACGTTAAAATTGTGATAGAAAATAAAGTAATAATAATTAAATCACCCCAAATTATAATTTTAAATGTATAAATAAGATATAACAAATCGACAAAAAAGGATAGATGACCAAGACAGTTCCTGGAGTTTCGTTCTTCTTACTTCTCCATGACAACTTTCCCTTCTATACACTCCTTTTTGTGTGAATATTCACTACTATTAATCTAAATTGTTTTGAATATATGAATTTTTTTTTATTTATATGTAAAATACTCAATTCTGTAAACTCTGTTCTTTTTAATAAATTTAAACAAATTTCTTTCATTCTGTCAGATCCTCACTCGACACTCATTACATCGGTAAAGGAGGCAAGAACATCCAAACGCTTCGAAGATGATCGAATAAGATCGAAAGCTTAGCAATTTTAGTTTGTTTTTTACCAAAAACATTCATTTAAAAGAGAGATGAATACTGTACAAGTGATCCACCATCTACAAGATGGAATAAAAAAGATAGTTAGAAGAAGAGAAAGTTACCAAAGGAAATTGATTAAGGCGAAATACACAATGGTCTTCAACAAAATTTTCATTCAAGGACGACTACACCCAACTACAACTACACTAATATATATATATATATATATATATATATATATATATATATATATATATATATATATATATATATATATATGTATATATATATATATATATATATATATATATATATATATATATATATATATATATATATATATATATATATATATATATATATACAAGCCGCTGTTCTCTTCCTTAACAGGAAGAGCTTGGTTACACAGGCACCCCTGCGGGTGTGTGGCCTACGGCCTTATTTGCTAATCTTAACCGCTTTTTTTAATCCCCTCTATAGACTCTTTATTTTAACACCCTGAACACTCTTTTCTTCTTCTTCTTCTTCATATTCATCTTCATCATCTTCATTATATTTATCTTCATTATCTTCCTCTTCTTCTTCTTCTTCTTCTTCTTCTTCTTCTTCTTCTTCTTCTTCTTCTTCTTCTTTGGGGATTCTTTAATTAGAAACCAAGACCCGGAATTCACAGCGCGTAACCCGTCAAAACGAAAACGATTTTGCTTTCCTGGTGGCCGCATAAATAACGTAGTAAGTGAAATTGAAAAATTGGACCAAACACGTGGCGGGCGTACGATCCTCACGCTGGTAGGGGAAAATGATGTCCACAGATACGACAGCACCCCACAGGAAATAGTAAACCGCGCTAAGACTATGATTGATACTGCGAAAGTTAAAGCGGATAACGTAGGAATAATTGGTATTTTCCCCCGACTAAAATCCACGTTGCGTCTGCAGTACCGAGCTATCTATACAAACGAGTGCCTTAAGCGCTTGTGTCGCGATACTGGAGTTAGCTTCTTTAACGTTTGGGATACATTTCAAGACCAACCTTCACTTTATCAAACGGACGGAATCCATTTAAGCGATGTGGGGAACAGTCGGCTGGGTCGGATTTTAGACCAGTCAGTACGTAGCATGTTAAGTAGGAGAGTTGCGGGGCCACGTGATGCCCATGCGCCGGACCGATCCTCGCTTGAAGGGGCAATGAGTATTGGGGAGCAGGGAAACGGAACCGATTCGCGTGTGATAGAGGAGCCCACTTAAAGCGCAAATTGAAATGTATATATGCAAATGTTCGTAGCTTAAAAAGTAAACTTTCCGAAATAAAAGCCGAAATTCTAGAGGGAGACTACGATCTCGTATTCTTAAGTGAGACTTGGATAGATACACATTCGGGGATCAGTGTTTGCGAATTTGATATAGCAGGTTATAAAATTCATTATAAAAATAGACAAACTGGTAGAGGAGGGGGCGTATTAGTGTATATAAAAGATGACTTAAACGCTATAACGATCGATTCGTCTACGGCAGATATGAGAAGTGAGGCCTTATTAATCCAATTATGTTGTAATGCCAAAAATAAATTAATTTAGCCGTCATATATCGTCCACCATCTCAAATGGAAAGAGAAGATGCTGCACTCTTTGATATGCTTTTATCTTGGGTTAGAAAAGGGACCACATTAGTCTGCGGCGATTTTAACCATCCAAACGTTAATTATAGTAACATAACGTCAGATAAAGCTGGGGAGAGACAACTAAAATTTATTCTGGAGAACTTTCTCGTACAAAAAGTGGAGGAACCAACGCGTGATTATAATATCCTCGATTTAATCATGGCAACTAACGAGACATTGGTAGAAAATGTTTGTGTAGGAGAGCATTTAGCCTCGAGTGACCATAATGCGATTAGATTCGAAGTAAACACGTGTGTAGAAATAAAAATGAGCACTCAACTCATCCCACGTTTTGGTAGCTGTAATTTTGATACTTTTCGCGAAAGGATCAAGGATGTAGACTGGGGAAGGCGCTTCGAGAATAGGTCAGTAGGAGAAATGTACACTGAGCTTCAGCGTACACTCCTTAGTGTAAATTTCGACTTAGTAAAGTATGTGCGCCGTAAGAGTGGGAAGTCGATGAGAGCGCTGTGGGTTAGCCCACTAATATTAAGCTTAATTAAGGATCAAATAGAAAATTGGAAATACATAAGAACAATGAGTCATTTATAAGTCGGCAAAATTACATAGATTCTCGAAAAGAAGTTAAACGGGCGGTTAGAGATGCGAAGCGGAAATATGAAATAAAACTCGCGAAGGATTCGAAGAAGGAACCAAAACGGTTTTACGGCTATGTAAACAGTAGGAAACCCTTAAAAGGTTCAATAGGGCCGATTAAAGACAAAGATGGTCGTTTGACGGAATTTCCGGCGGAAATGTCTAAAATTTTAAATGAACATTTCACAAGCGTCTTTACTGTTGAAGATTCGTCCGAATTAGGATCGTTAGTTGAAGAAGTACATTTTAGTGATATTTTCATATCCGATATAACAGTTAATGAAGAGGAAATTCTTAAATATATTAACCTGATGAAAAAATCGAAATCACCCGGGCCCGATGGCGTTTCCCCCACTCATTTAAAGGAACTTAAGAATGAGCTTGCGAAGCCGTTGCGTTCAATTTTCAATCGCTCATTAGAAGATGGTGTAGTCCCTTTAGACTTCAAGCGTGCAAACGTTACACCAATATTTAAGAATGGGAATAGATACGAAGCAACGAATTTTCGTCCTATTAGTCTAACTTCGGTAGTTGGAAAGCTTTTAGAATCGGTAATTAGAGATAGAATAGTGAGCCACCTCGAGCAAAATAATCTGATTAAAGATTCCCAACATGGGTTTAGGTGGGCGAGATCGTGCTTGACAAATTTGCTGGAATTCTTCCATAAAATGATTTGCGTTTACGACGAAAGCAAAGCTGTAGATGTAATCTATCTAGACTTTAAAAAGGCGTTTGACACCGTTCCGCACGAGAGATTATTAATGAAAGTTAAAGCAATAGGTGTGAAGGGTAAGACATTAAATTGGATCAGAAATTGACTGAAGGATCGTTCGCAGCGAGTAGTTATAAATGGTGAATGTTTTGATTGGGTCAACGTCAGTAGTGGAGTGCCACAAGGCTCGGTTCTTGGCCCATTATTGTTTAGTACGATTTCTAAATTTGCTGACGACACGAAGCTGGGCAACCGTGCCTATGTAAGATCGGATGTAGAAAAATTACAAAAGGACCTAAACTTGATTGTCAGATGGGTGGATAAGTGGCAAATGCAGTTTAATTTAAGTAAATCCAAGGTGATGCATTTGGGTTGCCATAATTTGAGGGTAGAGTATACCATGAAAGACCAGGTCCTCGACGTGGTTAAATTGGAAAAAGACCTGGGAGTTTTAGTCTCGGATGACTTCAAAGTCACGAAACAATGCGCGGATGCATGTAAAAAAAGCAAATCGTGTGCTGGGTTATATCACGCGTAATTTCACGTTCAAATCCAAAGATGTAATTTTACCGTTATATAAATCACTTGTGCGTCCCCTGCTCGAATACGCGGTTCAATTTTGGGCTCCATAGTTAAACAAAGATATCGCGCAATTAGAAAGAGTGCAGCGTAGGGCGACAAAATTAATTCCCGAGCTGAGAAACAGGCCGTACGAGGAAAGACTCAGGGCATTAGATTTGCCACCTCTCGAAGGCAGAAGATTACGTGGCCAGCTAATAGAAGTATTTAAAATATTGAAAAGATTTTCAAACGTTGATTATAGGAATTTGTTCGAGTTGGATCATGGGGAAAACACTCGCCAACACGGATTAAAATTAGTGAACAAGCGATTTAACACTAGTATAGCCCAAAACCTTTTTACGTTTAAAATTACTCAAATTTGGAATAGGCTACCCACCCACGTAGTAGATAGTACGTCAGTAAATATGTTTAAAAACCGTATCGACGCACACTTAAATAGTATAAATATAACGTAGTCTGAGCACAGTAAATAAAAACGTCTTTGCAAAAGGAGTTTGGAGCGGAGGAACAACGAGTAAAAATGATGACTAAAAATGATGCCAGCGATTTCTCTTGCATGTGTAGTTTAGATATCCATTTTCTTTTCCACCTATCCTATAAATAGTCTTACTATCCTAAAATTAGATTTTCACCACTAGCAGTCGAGGGCTGCGGAAGTTGAGAAGAAAAACTTTCTATCACCCCCCCACCCCTAGGTTGTAGTAGTTAATATGCATGACAATGTACACATGTAGATAAGTGTGTACAGTAGATTATATATTAAAAAAAAAATAATAATAAATAAATATATAGGATGTTAGAGATACACTCGTAGATAAGTGTGTATCGTAGTTATGGATTTAGTGTAGCGGACTAGCCTCGAGCGGACCTTAGGGTCTTTGCTGGCCCTAGATTCTGTAGTTATGTAGTTCTTTGTAACTATTTCAATCCTTTGAATTTCCAAAACACCCGAAGTCATTTGTCAAATAAGCAAAAAAAACATTTATAAATTATATATATATATATATATATATATATATATATAGTACGAGAAGAGAAATTGGACGCGAATGAGCAACGAGACAAGAAACAGGAGTTTTTTAAAGGTAAGAGAAAGGGACATTAGAAGAACACAAGGATCAAAGAGAGCAAAGGGTGGCACAATGAAGGCAATACTTTACCGAGAAGACAGAAATAACGCCAGGGGAAAAAAGTTTGAAATTCCTGGCCGGGACTCGAATCCGGATCTGCTGATTGCCAGGCAGATGCTCTACCGCTAAGCTACCAGGCACAGTGACGCTATATACGAGTATATATATATATATATATATATATATATATATATATATATATATATATATATATATATATATATATATATATATTAGTGTTTTTACTTTAATTTTAATAATTGTCAATTTTATTATTTTACTTGCCTTCTTCCGCTTTTTTAATGCATTCTTTTAACTGTTGTCAATTAATGTTCCTTTCCCTTCTCATTAGTCGATATAGTCGCTGAAGATGGTCCTAGTAAATGTCCGAAACGTCCGGCCAATAAATTGCAAAAGTTACAAGGATTAGGAAATGTAGTCTTTTGAATGTAAATGGCCAAATTTTAATGTAAATTATCAACCTTCTAGGACCCTTATTTTGAGAACAGTTTGAGATAGCAACCTATGATTTTTGGTATCCTATTTTGGGGTCCTTGTTCTTTAACTTTGTTAGGTATTTTTATTTATTTTTATTTTAAGTTTCCGAGTTATAGGCATTTTAAATCTAAAAATGACGTTTTTAAGCTTTCCGGATGTGAAATTTTGAAGTTTTTAAGAACAAAAATATTTTCTTATCTATAACTAATATTTTAAGAATAGAATAATAATAAAAAAATTCTCTAGGTTAGCATGTCATTTTGGAGGTGAGATAGGGGGGAAGGGGAGAAAGAGATATAGACAGGGGGGAGGAGAGAGTGGGACGGGGGTAGAGATAAGAGGAGAGAGGGGGTGAGAGGGAGAAAGGGGGAAGAGAGGGGGGATTGAAATTTGTCTTGTTTTGGATGTCCTTTTGTAGGGAGAGGGAGATAGAAGAGAGGGGGAAAGAGAAATAGGGGGAGGGAAGAGATAGGGGAGAGGGTAGATGGGAGAGAGGGAGGGAGAGATGAGAGGAGAGACAGTAGGGGCGAGTAGGGAAAGAGAACGGGGAGAGAGGGGGGATGGTTAGAACGGGATTTTTTGATTCCTATAAATGAACACACACCCAGAATGATTTTCTATATATATATATATATATATATATATTTATATATATATATATATATATATATATATATATATATATATATATATATATATATATACATTAATAAAAATTATTGCAGTAACACAATTAATTATTCGGTTAAAAAGCTATTTTTGGCAGACACAGTCTTCATCAAAGCCATCGGAAGGAGGTCGCTCTTCTCGCAGACACGAGAAGATAAAGCAAAATGCAGCTTTTCTAAGAGAGACAACAATCTGTCTTCTTTCAATCGGCCTTTGTAATTTTTATCCCTGCTTGTTGAAGAGGATGGAAAAATTTATTTATCTCCACTCTAGTTCAGCCTTGTAAAATCGAGAATTATTTGCAATAGCGCAACCATAATTATGCGGCTAAGAAGGCAATTTTATAGCTAACTAGCTCTTCAAGGTAACACTTAAAATAGGCGTTCTCTCAGATGGTCCAAAAACTATCTTTCGATTGGCCTCTTCAAGAGTCACCCTTGCTTTTCGAAGAGAAGGGAATTTTTTTTTTATTTTCCATCTCCGCCGCCACACCCTTTTATAAATTAAGAAAAATTATTGCAGAAACACAATTAATTATGCGGTTAAAATGCTATTTTGGGCAGACACATTACGAAAAGAGACATCCGCATCATAAACCAAACTTAAATATTATTTCAATTAAAGATACAGCAAACACTGAAAGCCAACTTAGTACACTTGAATCTCTTCATATTAGATTAACAAACTCCACTTTAAACTTGTACACAAGCTCATTTCCACTTTTACTACAACTATAAACACCCACGAATCACACGCCAAAACCACTCCCACAAAAACCAACCCATATTGTACCAATATTTCCATTATCTCCATTTTTTGCAACGAAGACACCCAAAACTGATTAATCTCAGATTATATTTGATAAATGAAAAACATTTTTCCCATTCCCTAATAGTTAAAAGCGCTGCATTTTTAGATTTTGAATATTTCCACCTCTGCTGCTTCCCATTTCCCATATAATTAATTTATAAATATCTGATAACTATTCTAAAAATTTCTTATATTACTATATATCCCTAATGTCATATGCTTGAAAATGGGTTCCTACCCGAAACGTCGGTACCAAGAAGTTATAATATAATAATGAACTTCCTAAATTTAAAATTTAGCCTTCTTATTTATCCTAAAAATATGTATACATATATATATATATATATATATATATATATATATATATATATATATATATATATATATATATATATATATATATATATATATATATATATATATATATATATATATATATATATATATATATATATATATATATATATATATATATATATATATATATATATATATATATATATATATATATATATATATATATATATATATATATATATATATATATATATATATATATATATATATATATATATATATATATATATATATATATATATATATATATATATATATATATATATATATATATATATATATATATATATATATATATATATATATATATATATATATATATATATATATATATATATATATATATATATATATATATATATATATATATATATATATATATATATATATATATATAATGAAAAATTGAATCCAAGCACTTTCTAACTATATTTGCAAATATAGTTCAAAAGGGTTTGGATTCATCTTTTCATTTTCCTGTGGGTTAATTTTCATATATATATATAAATGTATAATGAAAAAAAACTCACAAAGTAGCACGAGAGGAAAGCAATAATATTAAGTTCATTTTCAAGGAATAGCATGAAAATGGAAAAGACAACCTTATTTTTATGCAACTTAGTATCTCTGTAAATTTTAGATATGAATCCACTTTATATAAAATGTTAGTCCACAATAATACAAGGAAAAAAGGTAGAGTATATTCTATAGAATGTTCTTTTACTTTACTTTAGGCAAACTGGTAAATCTTTATCTACTAGAATTTACCAACATAAGTATAATATTAGAAGAGGTGAAAATAACCACCCCATTGACTGGAACTCTACAAAATCCCTTTATCATTCCGCTGATTTCACAAAAAGAAATATTGTCGAGTATTCATTAATTGGCATCTTACATAATATAAATATTTTCCCTGGCTTATTTAAACTCGACCCTGTTTAAAAAAAAAAAATAAAAAAATAACTTCATAATGCAGCCTGTTGTCCCTCTTTATTAGTGTGATATCATTCGCATTGCCTCCCCCACCATGTGTCTCTGCTGTGATCGTGGATTAAATCTTAGCCCTAAATGTTTTCGTTCTAATGATAATCATTTAAAATGTTTTTTTGTTTCACTCACCACATTTCATTCATATACACCGCGTTGTTGTGTGTATATCGTTTTAGGGATGCATATGTCTGTTTTTCGTTGCCTATTGTTCTTTTTATTTGTATTTTTCTGTCTTGTTTTTGTGTTTTATCATTGGTTTGTACTATGTAATGGGCGTTCCCTTCGTATCTTTGTACCCTATATAAGGTTGTCTTCACCATTTTCATGCTATTCCTTGAAAATGAACTTGCAAATAGAATTCGAAAGTGTTTGGATTCATCTTCTCATTTTCCTGTGGGTTAATTTTCATATAAATATATATATATATATATATATATATATATATGTATGCTTACGCATAACACAATAGCATATTCGTAAGCGGATACGACCTTAATTTCACCTCTGAAGGTGAACTTAGGCGGATGATGAGCGTGGTCCGTATTGATGCATTCGAATATCTTCTCTTGATGCTGATTTAATTCGATGCTTTTAATGTAATTTCAGGTCTTATCTCTTTAGGTTTACAAAGTCATTTGATAAACTTCCTCGTTCATCTCAACTCCGTTGTTTAATCTATACCTTACATTTCTGTCTGTCTGTCTGTCTGTCTGTCTGTCTGTCTGTCTGTCTGTCTCTGTCTCTCTCTCTCTCTCTCTCTCTCTCTTTCTATATATATATATATATATATATATATATATATATATATATATATATATATATATATATATATATATATATATTCACGCATACATTAAAAAAGAAACTAGTATTGGTCATGATCAAATTCCAGAATGATTTCGTCCGGTCCTTTTCAATCATCGCAATTGAGTGGACAAATTCCTGGAAATTCTTATAATGCTTCGTCCCCAAATAATCTCCAGAATCATAATAAAAAAAACGCAGCTTTGCGGATTTAAAAGAAGAAGTACATTATAGATTTTTCGTCTTTTTATTCAATATACTGGAAACACGAAGCCATATACAATCATCTATGTACAACTAATACTGGTACACACTGGATGTGCACCGAAAATTCGTACAAGTTGAGCAATTGCTGGACAAATACAACAGTCCATTGAAGATACAGCAGGAAACGTTCTTTTCAATTAGACCCTATTTTGGCTTTACACAATTTAATCCTCCTTTTATTACAACTCTTTTCCAGCATTTTATTTTTCTTTTGTTCGGTTTGGTTTTACCTCACTAATAAGCTAGTCATAGTTTCTGTAGCTTTGTAGAACCCACACCCTCCACTACCCCATGTGACTTACTAAGAAAGTCTCGCTTTATCCATAGTGAAGTCACAATGATGAGTGATAATGGGAGCTAGAGTGAATTGATTTACAGTGACAAACAAGTTTTCTTATCAATGAATGAGTGATATGGCAGGAAAATGAGAAAATTATCAACGCAAAAAGAGAGAAAGGAGAGAGAGGAGACGGAGAACAGAGAAAACAGAGAGAGAGAACAGAGAAAGAGGAGAAAGAGAACACTGAGAGAGCAGAAGGAGATAGATGGAGGGATAGAAAGAGAGACAGAGAGGAAGACAAAGAGATTACAAGAGAGAGACAGGGAGAGAAACAGAGAGAGAGAGAGAGAGAGAGAGAGGGGGGTGAGACAGAACGAGAGGGAGAGAAGTTAATAAAGGGTGTTCCATTAAGACGGATTGGTGAAAATTTATTGATTTCACTCTTGGATCATGTTATTTAAGTCATGGCAATTATGTGGGAAAAATAATAGCGCCTAATGTCCGCCAAGGCTGCGGTGGCACACCTCCACTTGATGGTCAAAATTTTGATGGCGTCTCTGCATAGTTGCTCCTAGATCTCAACAATATGCCTTATTATCTCATCATTCAGCTGTTGAATTGTTGTTGGCTTGTTGGCAAAGACCTTACTTTTGAGATGACCCCAAAGGAAGAAATCTAAAGGCGTCAAGTCACACGATCGTGGTGGCCAATTGACCTCGCTGTTTCGAGAGATGATGCGACCTGGGAACTTCTCATTCAATAAAGCCATTGTTGGATTGGCTGTGTGGCAATGGGCGCCGTCCTGTTGAAACCACAAATCTTCGACATCCATAGAATTCAATTCAGGCCATAAAAGGTTGGTTATCATGGCATGATATCGCTCGCCTGTCACCGTAACAGAATTCCCGGCATCATTTTCGAAGAAATACGGCCTAATGATTCCGCTAGCAAAAAAATGCACACCAAACAGTGAACTCTTGTGGATGCAGTGGCTTTTCAACAATCTTCCTGGGCTTTTCATCAGCCCAAATGCGACAATTCTGCTTATTAACGAATCTACCAAGATGAAAATGAGCTTCATCACTAAAGATGATATTTTACGAAAAATCATCATCGGCGTGTCTTTGCTCGTGCACCCAATTGACGAATGTACGTTGCTTAAAATGGTCAGCAGTCTTCAATTCTTGTGTCAATTGAATTTTGTAAGCGTGTAGAGACAAATCTTTTGTCAAAATTCGATGTAACTTTGTTGTGGTGAGGTTCAATTCCTGCGCGCGATGACGAATAGAGGTGTCTGGATCTTCGGTCACATTCTCACGCACTGAGGCAATGTTTTCAGCTGAACGGCGTAAACGAGCACGTAATGGCGTTTTCATATCTGCCGCCGACCCCATTTGTTTGAATTTACGAACAATTTTCCCAATTGCACTCTCGGTTGGTCGATTATGTTGACCAAAAAATCGCGAAGTGCCTGAAATGCGTTTCTATTTGAACGTCCATTTTCGTAATAGGCTTCGATAACTTTAACACGTTGTTCGATTCTTAATCTTTCCATGGTTGAAATTGCCAAAGGCTGAAGTTGTTAAATCTGAAAAAAAAAAATCATTAAACGCTTAAACTTAACTCACATTTAAAATCGGTCCAAGTTATTGGAACACCCTTTACAAAGGGTGATAGAGAAAAATGACAGAGAGAGACAAACAGATAGAAACACGGAGCCAGAGAGCGAGAGAGAGAGAGAGAAACTGAGTTCAAGGAAAAGAAGAGTACCTCAAAGGCCTTGCGGCCCATGCTGAGGAGACACTCTGTAGAAGAATAGCCTTACTAACCTACGCTAATCAAAGTCAACTATCTTTACTGCCTAAATGCTATCACCACAACATTATGTTCAAAAATATATGTTGTCGAGTCGACTCTTGAACTGTTCGGCACTGCCTCTGTTGACCACTACCGCTCGCAGTCTATTTCAAGTGTCGCAGATTTCGTACGCGAAGTATTTTCCAACTGGAAGTGTATTAAATCTGGACTACTCCACCTTCATCCTGCCGGTTAAAGGTACATCGTGTAGTCGACGTTTTCAAAACCATTGAAAATTTTGAAAGTCTCTATGAGACGACTGCGCAGTCTTCGAGTCTGGAGCGAAAAGATACCGAGCTCTTATCCAGCGGTCATTTAAGAGAAGCACTCTTAGAGGGCGTTCACTAACCCTACTGCCCCATCTATTTATCCGTTTCCCGACGGTTCGTCGGTCGTCCTCTCCTCCAAAGCTGGATTCGGAGGCTAGCCATCACCCATCTCTGCCCTCTCCCTCGTATGGACGGAAGGATTGGCTTCGGGTGTACGACCAGGGCTGCCGAGGGCACTACTTCGGGAGAGTCTTACAACTGGGTTCCAGTTGGCTGTCCCTCTCGAATGAGCCTCTCCACTCAGTACAAGCCACGGCGCATAAGTTCACGCCGCACTCCTCTCACACGGATAAGCAGGTGGGTACCGTCATTGGTGAAAAGTCCGGACGGGCCTTAGAACTCGTCGAAAGAGTTGACTAAACATACGCCCATTTCTGATCTCACCGAGTCTCCAGTTGACGTCCAAAGCCATTTGGTTGACCACAGCCCCTCGGGAGCGCCTCGGAATGATCCCAATGACGAGAGTGAGGGCCAAAGAAAGAAATAGAGACTAAAAGAGAGTAAGATAGAGGGAGAGAGAGAGCGTGAGAAACAAGGGGAGAAAGATGGAGATAAATAGAAATAAAGAGAGTCAGAGACAGACAAAGAGTGTGAGATGCAAAGAGAGAGAGAGAGAGAGAGAGAAAGAGGAAGAGAGTGATAGACAGAAACTGATAGAATGGCAGTGTATGAGAGTGAGAGATTTATACAGAAGGAGAGAGAGAGAGAATGACAGGCAGCGAGAGGCAGAGAGATATATAATAGTGTATGAGACGGAGAGTGAGAGAGACAGGGATATATATATATATATATATATATATATATATATATATATATATATATATATATATATATATATATATATATATATATATATATATATATATACATTCAGCCTTGGCCAAAAGTATTATCTAATTGCTGCTTTTATACGGTTAGGCATAGAATCAACACTAGATTTTTGCAGGCCCTAAGCGCAATCTTATTCCATTATTTTCTAGGTTTTTGGTACAAATGCTCTTTATTCTTAATTGTTGTGTTCTTAGTAACTTACCAAGAGTTCCCCATAGGTGTTCGATCGGATTTAGAACGGTGCTTTGAGCTGGTCAGTCCATGGGAACAATACCCTGTGTCTCAAACCATTGACGAGTATTCTTTGCTGCATGACATGGAGCGTTGTCCTGTTCAAAAATAACACTGTTTTTCGACACTCCTGGATGTCATTTATCAATTGATGGCTCTTAAACATCCGATAACATGGAAACATAAGTAGCTGAATTCATCTTTCCCTGACATAAAAACATTTCTCTGGGTCCTGTGGCAGACATGCAGGCCCACAACATGATAGAACCACACCCATGTTTTACGGTTGGTACCAGACATTCAGCCTAAAATGCTTCTCCAACTCTGCGACGCACGAAAGTTGCACCAGATGTGCCGAAAGCCTGAGTAAAAAACATGAACGATAATATTATCCTTATGTTGGATATTTCTTATATATTTTGATAAAAAAACAGATATTTTAAGTGTCGTAGAATGGACTCCCGACGATATACCATATATCACTATTCGTTGAGGGAACTTCTTTAATTATCTCTAGAGTGCGTTAATGTCTGGCGGCCGATATTATGTATCTTCGATATGCTTAAGAAGTGGAACTGAGCTCAAGGATAATAATATTGCTATCATTAATAAAATAGAGTTTTATTAATAATAACTATCAACAAACACAAGACGGAAAATATTGACATAAACAGAGAATGGAAAGGGTCGTAGGGGCTCGGGCTAATCCAAGGATTTAAAGGATTTAAAAAGATGAAACAAATATAGAGTTAAAGAGATGGGATGGTTCGATAAACCATTTAAAGCACAGGATAAAATTGACAAAAGGTTTAAGTACTCAAAGGTGACGTTTGGCTTACGTAACTTTACACTAGTGGTGCAGTGGAAGGTGGCTTGAAGGAATTTTCGGTCCGCTGGTGAGTTCCAGCCGAAGGGGGGGAATAAAAGCATCCTGAAGTGGCGTATTGGGAATGAGAACCGTTTCTCGACGAACGGCTTGAAGAACAATGGCTGTTCTACGTTGTTCTCTTCTGAACAAAGGGGGGGGGTGAGAACCGTCTCTTGTCTACGGGCTCAAGAACAATGGCTGTTCTAATGTTGTTCTCCTCTGAACAACAGGGGGGGGGGTGAGAACCGTCTCTTGTCTACGGGCTCAAGAACAATAGCTGTTCTAATGCTGTTCTCCTCTGAACAACAAGGGGGAAGGGTGAGAACCGTTTCTTGGCGAAGGGCCCAAAAGAACAATGGCTGTTCTACGTTGTTCTCTTCTGAACGCGAGGGGGAAGCCTTGGGGACTTGGCGTCACGAAAGGCTCGAACCTTTGGCACTCAAGGGATATTGTCCCCTTCTGGACAAGTGATGGTGAATCTCGAGGTCGAGGTCCCTTGGCGCAAAAAAGGAAGAGAGGGTCGTGGTGATGTTTCGCGACGAAAATCTGGATCTCCAATCTGATCTTAGTGGTAAAGTTTCCATATAAATAGCCAGGACATCTCCTTAGCGTGTGGGACAATGGAGTGGGAGCTTCGAGGGAACGCACAGCCGAGCCGGAGAACAATGCCTTATTTGCCCATAAGCCTAACTCAATCTGGCGAGGTCGGCGTATGGGGGCGAACGGGGGGACGATAACCTCCTTGTTTAAACATTGACATCCGGTGGCTGAGATAAGGCGCCAAGCTTCGAATCGAAGATGCACGTGGGCAACATCGTGGTTTTAAATAATATGTGATAGAAGTTGAAATTAACGCAGCTTCAACTCGTTCTATCACATTGAGTTTATATGTTCATTGAATACTTGTACTATCTTACCTCATAGTTACTTTCATCAGACCATATGACTTTTGACCATTGCTCACTGGTCCAATTTAAGTGGTTTTTGGCCCACTGAAGACGTTTATTCATATTCGCTTCAGAAATCCATGGCCTCTTCCTGGCTTTACAGCCTTTCAGACCGTACTCTACAAGCCTTCTTCTAACAGTTCTGGTTGATATTTTTGATGTACTTGCCTCGTTGAAGTCCGCACAGAGCTCTGACGATGTTTTCTCCTGCTTCTGAGTGACTGGCGGATGATGGATCTGTCATCACGAGGCGTTGTAACCTTCTTTCTACATGTTCTTTGCATTGTCTTTACATCTTTTGTCTCTCTGAAGCGCTTGAGAGTCGTTTGCACCGCACATCGAAAACATTTCATCTTCTGAGCAATTTGCCTTTGAGACATTCCATCTTTATGATGAGCTACGATTTGTCCTCGCTCACACTCACTCAACTCCCTTGTTTTAGGCATTTTACTGTTTAGTAACTGTATCTACAACGTATTTTAGCATAAAACACTGGAATAATCAAAGGAAAATAAGTTAATTGTGGACGTTGGTTTTACACATAATTGGTTACATACGTACAGTACAGTATAAAAGCGGTAATTGAAGCTAAAAGAGGGTCAACTAGATATTAAACTAATGTATATTGTGTAATACACCCTAAACCACCATGCACACGTGTTTCATTAACATTGAGATAGCAGAACCCAGAAACACTAGGGTGGCCTAATACTTTTGGCCAAGGCTGTATATCTATATATTAATATATGTATATATATATATATATATATATATATATATATATATATATATATATATATATATATATATATATATAAATTATATATATATATATATATATATATATATATATATATATATATATATATATATATATATATATATATATATAGAGAGAGAGAGAGAGAGAGAGAGAGAGAGAAGAGAAATAGAGAGAGTGACACACATAGTCACAAGGAAAAGCAGTACCTCTTAAGTTCTTGAAGGCTCTTCCCGCCCCCCGAAATATTGCGATAAGGAAATTGAAAAAGAGTATTCCTAGTAATTTTGACAATATAGCTGAAATGTTTCTAAGGTTTCAATCGTCTCTTCTAACTCGTGCAGTACTCTATCCAGCTGAGACTTGAATTGTTCAACTGTTGAACTGTTCGCCACTTCTTCTGGAAGATTGCTCCATCTTTTACAGATAGTGTACGAGTAAAAGTTCCCACAAACGATTGTCCTAAATATGGGCAAATCTAACTTTTACTCGTGGTTATGCGTGGGAATCATGTTCAAGTTGAACAACTACCTGTAATCCACGTTTACTTCTCCCCGTATAATTTTATGCGTTCGATGCGCTGTCCACGTATACGGAGCGTCTCCAGCGAGAATGACCCAAGTTCTCGTAGGCGACATCTGTATCCTTTGTGTCTAAGTGATAGGATCAGTTTGGTGGCCTTGGTCTGAACACTTTCTAGCCGTTCAATGTCTTTGCGCAGCGATGGTGACCAGAAGTGTACGGCATACTCAAGGTGAGGCCGGACTAGAGAACGTTAAGAACAATTTCCTTGTTTCGGAAACAAAATTATCTTTTTATGTACCGAACAGTCTTTGGGCCCCTTTTCTACATCGGTGCACTGTCTAGAGAACTTCAGGTCACTGCTGATTTGCTCACATAAATCTTCTTCATATCGGTTGCCTCCAAAAGACCTACATACATAACATACCTTCTTGAGGGTTAGCGCGTGACCGATGTGCATCACCTTGCACTTGTCAAGGTTGAATGGCATCTGCCGCATCTCGTACCGCTTGCGTAAGTTGCGAAGGCTCTCTCTCAAGCTTTCTATTCCTTCGTGCGAGCTAACCCCTCCTCCCAGTTTGGTATCCTCCGCGAACTTAGCTATTGCACATAGCAGTCTTTTGTCTATATCATTGATGTAAACAATGAACAGCAGTGGCCCGAGGGTGGAGCTCTGGGTCACCCCGCTGGTCCCTCTGGCCCAACTCGAGGTTGTCCCTGTGAAGTTTACTCTCTGCCTCTAGTCCGTCAATCAATTCTCAATTCAGTCAGCTACCTTCCCGTTAATGCCGACGGCACGGACTTTGCTCATTAACCTGCGGTGGGGCACCTTATGGAAGTCTTTTTAAATTTTTAAATATGAGATGTCCACATGCCTAACTCGATCGTACTCACTTAATATACTATTGGAGAATTCGAATAGATTTTTGAGACACGATCTGTTTCTGCAAAACCCATGCTGAGAGTCTAAGATCAGGTTGTGAGATTCTAGGTGCTTAACTATGCGATCAGCGATTATGCTTTCTAGTAGTTTGCCCACTATGGACGTCAGGCTAATCGGCCGGTAATTACTCGGGATTTCACCTTCTCCCTTTGAAAATGTGAGTCATGTCTGCCATCCTCCAGTTTGCAGGCACCTGTCGCCTTTCAAGCGCTTCATTGAAGATCGCAGTAAGGTATGTTGCCACCTGATCACTAACCGTACGAAGGATTCTGGGAAGGAAAAGAAGTCAACATTTCTTTCCATGTCTACGGATTCCAGAATTGGCCACTGATATTGCAACTCAATTTCAAATTTCTATATCCTACGTGTATGAATTTGCATTTACGTATGTTAAATTTCATTTGCCATTTATCTGCCCACTCGATAATTTTGCTCGGTTTCGATGCAGTCCCACGACATCGAATCGAGCTGCAGCACTATTTCCTATCTTGGTGTTCTCCGCGAACTTAGAAATTTTACTAACTAACTAACTATTGAGGCCATTTATATATGTTATAAATAATAATGTGGCAAGAACTGACCCCTGGGGAATGCCAACGGTTACTAGGGCCAATGCCGAATTTATCCCATTTATGACTACTCTCTGTGAGCGATTGGCAAGCCAGTGTTTAATCCACTTAAGAGTTTTTCACCCTATTCCTTCAACTTTTATTTTAAGCAAGAGCCTTTCATGCGGTACTCTATCAAACGCCTTTTGAAAATCGAGGTAAATTATGTCTACTGCTGTTATTGTCGTAGATGGAAATCATTTGGTGAAACAGTCTTAAGAGATTTGTTAGAAATGATCTTCTTTTTCTTTAGCCATGCTGATTTTTTTTTTTAGATTAGGTTATTAGCCCCAAGACTAATAGGACGAGAGTTTTGGGGATCGGATTTGTCCCACATTTTTAGGATCGGTGTGATATTAGCTCTCGAGTTCAGCTGAGACTATCCCTTCACATATAAAACGATTAAAGATCATGCTCAGATGTTTACAATTTTTTTCAATTGCCTAAGGTACATCGAGTAGACACTGTCTGGCTCGAGTGCCTTCGATTATTTCCTTTTATTTATATTGATATTGATTTTGCATTCTCTTACGCGCATGTCAGAGAGCATCCTATTTTTGCTTAAAACGAGTTCCTCCCTAGTATGTTTAACTGAGTCATCTCCTCAACAGTAAAGACGCTCTACGATATCTGATAGGCGCACCTCTTTACTCATCAACTGTCCTATACTCTCCCTGGTGCTTTTCTACTATTAACGCATAAATAAAATTGCTTTAGCTCTGTTTTAGAATTATCCGCTATATCACTTTCATGGTCTTTCATTGCTTTTCTAATAACTTTCACAGTATTATATAAGTAATGTAACTCGCTCGATTTAACTCCTTAACGCTGGGTTTTTTTTTGTATTACATATCATCGATTTCACTCTCGTATAAAGTTGAAAATTTCGGGTGTTATTCACTGCGCACTTCATTGATTACATGGGGTTGTTTATTTTTACATGTTTAAATAAATCAGAATCTGCTGTTAGCAATAATCGCTGTAACTCTAAATACATATGCCGTCGGCCCATACATATGAGCTATCTCAATATCATGGGAGGGTATATGGTAAATATAATTTAGGGATACGCTGCCCCTATATCGAAACTAACTGTATTATGGTTGCTATCCGCCAGGTATATATATATATATATATATATATATATATATATATATATATATATATATATATATATATATATATATATATATATATATATGTAAACAGGATAAACAGGACAGAGCGGAAGATGCCTCGTAGCATTTATTGCAAACGTTTCAAGATTGGATGTCTGTGAGGGTATGGAACGTACATACTCGCATGCCGCCAGACAATCGTGGGAACGAAAGAAATATGTCGTTTGAGTTGACCTTCGTCTCCTCTCCCTCGTCCCACCCTTTCCCCAACTGGTGACAGGAAGTCTGACGAAAGAAGGACTATCTCACAGAGAAGCCTAAATTCTATTTGCCTTCTTTATGATACCATGGAGATTGTCCAGAAGGCGCTGTGATAAGCGAATTGTCGTGAATGGAATCTCTCTCTCGATTTCCCACAATCCGTGGTATAAATAACATCGCCGTTCATCCCTCTAGAGCAGTGTCCCAAACCTACTCGTGTAACGCATAACCCTCACGTTGAACGAGAGTCGTTGCCTTAACGTATCGACTGCCAAAGCGCCGCCGAGTCAACTTGGTCGCTGTCTCAAAGTATTCCTGAGGTAAATCTCACCCCGCAGAGTTTGTGACTAGAAGAATACGCTCTGTTGCTCAACGTAACTTGAGAAAGAAAAGGAACATCCAAATAGTTACTGGAATTTACTATTTGTTAGTGTCACTTCCAGTTAGGAGTGAACTAACCGGAACTGCAGTCAGCAACCCCGGACCCGTCGTCTTATCCCCCCTCTCCCCGAGAACTCATGTTAACGCCACCCGAACCACCCCGTCTGGACCTGAGTAGTCGTCTCTCCAATCCATCTGTAAACCCAGTGTCCCTCTATTCTTAAATTACCTATTTAACTAACAGTGATTGATACTCCCATTGAGTCATTATAAATCTAGACGCTTAACGTCAGTGTTTAATATTTAATCAATAATTTTGCCCGTTTAACTATTGCTAATTATTATATTTGTGCAAAGTAAAGTTTATTTTTTGTACGTGTATATTTGTGGCTCCTCATTTTTGACGTACCCTTGGCAAGACTTTAATTAAAAATCCCTTCGGCTAATTTATTCAACTTGTATTATGCACTCTTAGAATTCAACAATCACAAACCTCCCCCCAGTAACAAGCTGGACTTTTATAGTGAGAATCCTGGCTACGGCACAATCCGCCTCTAACCAGCTTTAGAACGTTCAGTAGGAATTAAAGCCTACCTATATAAATATATATATATGATCGTAGATTGAGTCATAAGGTCAATACCATCGACTTAAACAAAAGCGGTGTGTCCAGATCAAGGACTAGAATAATTATTGGACCAGACTATGAGCAATTCTACGACAATGTCATTAATTTTGAATTTAAAATCACAGAAGCTAAGAAAACTTAAACCAAAATTTGAGAAAATGGGTTTTCAATACACATTTGACGTGAAGTGATCATCTACTCGGAAAATCTTCACGTCAAGAAACGATATGCTATTATTTTTTTCGAGCTCACAGGAAAATTTAATATTTGGGTCTTTCAAATTTAAATACTTGAGGAAGAGTGTACAATGTAAATTATGGCTGAATAATAAAAAGGTGTCGTCTACATAGCGCCTATATAAGACCGGACGAAAATCGATGGGACAATCATCAAGTCAAAGTGTATCATAATAGCACATGAAAACATTTGATAACGAGGGGCCTAGAGTAAGACCCATTCCAACCCCATCGAGTTGCTCATACAAAATACAATTTGACAAAAAGAATTGATTACAAACAGCAAGGAGAGTTTGCGCAAAAGATTCGTTTGCCGCTTATATATATATATATATATATATATATATATATATATATATATATATATATATATATATATATATATATATATATATAGAGAGAGAGAGAGAGAGAGAGAGAGAGAGAGAGAGAGATAGATAGAAATAGATAGGAAGGTGAAAACCAATAGCGTGCTTGGTTTTCACCTTCCTCTTGAAACTCTGATTTGGAATAAGCTCAACAGTTCATGATATATATATATATATATATATGTATATATATATATATATATATATATATATATATACTAGCGGCCATAATATAAGGGTCAGTAAGAACAAATGTATTTAAATATTTATTATAGAAGTTTGTGAGGGAATGCCCTCGAAGAACCACAGTAAGAGGAAGCCCCTTGGCGATACACCTCTTTTATTTCAAGACCACGTGAGTCAGCTTGAGAATTTTAGAAAGTCGAGGAAGAATCCGTCACTCGCTTAATCAGACGCCGATCGTCCCCTCCCCACCCTGCAATAACGCCGTGCGCAGCTATATTAACCATACCCCCATATCGTGAGGCGAGTTTGATCGTCTGGAACGACGCGTTATCATGAATTGTGTTTGCTTAGACTGGCACCAAGAATTCCTTGAGGCCGCAAAGCCCTGAGGCGTCTAGCAGAGCAGCCACCCGGATATTTAACCCAAATCTCACCATCTCTCGAGGAGATTGAAAGCCCGCCATTCACTCCGTCCAGACTGCAGGCTGTTTTCCGTGACCCCCCGTAACTCGTCGTCGTACGTCGTCGAAGATCTCGTCAGCAGATCTACCTTTGTTAAGCTTTGGCCCCTGTTTAGAGGAAAGCTATCGAGCCCCCTTCTTCCTGGAGAGTTGTGCAGCCCTCTCATGTTCACCACCCCTTCAAGATTCCCGTCTTACAATGAGACTCTCTGCCGATCAGCAGAATCGAGTTGAGATTACTTCTCTCTGGAGCAGAGAAAATCTCATTCTTCATCACGAAGTAATTCAACCCCATCTTCGAGTCCTCTTAGTCAGGACTCCCCGAAGTATCTTCTTGAAGACCTTCGCCGTTATTTTCCACCCCTCATCCAATTCGCCTGCGCTTGAAGGTAAAGCAATCGTCTATGGTCATCCCCAGATTACCTCGTTAATCTTCACATAATTTATTTAACTACCATAAGTAATTTGTTCCCCTTTTTGTATATATATATATATATATATATATATATATATATATATATAATTTCCCTTTTTTAATATATATTCAAATTATATTTGGGGGTATTGTCTTTATATATCCTTTGAACTGCAACTTGGCAAGTCATTAATCTAAACCCGGTCAACCGTATTTCGCACTCTTTATTTATCGCCAAGACATAATTCAAGCGGCCTGTGGCCAGTGTCTGCCCGTCCTTGTGTAAGACTCTGAGGGCTGAGCTAGTCTATATAGGTACATATACCTCGACAAAGTTTAACAAAACGTTGAGACTGTATATTATACAAATATTTAGATATATTTAATATCTATCTTTCGTGAAAATTTCAAATTAATGGATTAAATATTTCGTAAGTCATGAGGAAATAAACAAACTATCTTGCAAATTGCAGCGGCCAAGAGGTAAGGGTCACTTAGAAAAACAATGTAAAATGGTACAAGAACACAAAAGAAACCCTCACTATTAATATTTTGTGAACATGTCCTTATTAGCAATGAATTAATTCCTTGAGAAATGATGGGGTAATATCATTACCTTCGTTTTTCAATAATTCCCAGAGTTTATCTTGGTTCTTTGGATTTCTCCTTCCCGCCCCATTTCCAATAATCTTCCAAACGTTTTCTTTAGAGTTGAGATCGGGACTTTGAGGTGGCCAGTTCATGAGATCAACCCTTTTATCACTCAAAAAATCTTTGACTCTCTTCGCAGTGTGGCAGGGAGCGTTGTCCTGCACGAAGATCGGAGGTTGAACTGGCGAGGATCGGAGATGTGTAGGGGCATGCTGTCTGAGCATCTGCTTGTACATTTCATCATTTACAGTCCATTGTAGGCGAATAAGTGGACCAGGACCAGTAGCAGAGACCACTCCCCATACCATAACACTGTCCGTTTCACACATGCACGAGACAACCTTTCGCCACATCTTCGTCGGACGTACACCTCGTCATCGGAAGCAATGGCATTAAGCTTCGCTTCATCGTTAAAATAAACCTGCGCCCACTTTTCTTCTGTTCAAACGACATGTTCGTAAGCGTAACGAAGACAGGCTCTTTGATTCTTCTTGGATATCAGAGGTTTCTTTGCTGGTGCCTGAGCAAACTACCCAGAACCTCGTAACCTCTGGGAAACTGTTTGGCGCGATGCATTGGCATCAGAAGTTGAACTGAACTCGCGGGATATCTCAACAGCACTCTTAAACCTATCCTTCAGTGACATTCTTAAGACCATACGATTCTGTCTTGGTGACGTTTTACAAGATCTACCGGTTTGGGGTTTAGCATTTTTAGACCCTGATGCCGATGAGCTACGATTCGTTGCACAACACTTCTAGACCTTCATACACTAGTTGCTATCACAGAATTTGACTTGCTCTCTTGGTGAAGGCACACAATCCTTTGTTTTCATTACAGAACACCGGTCGTCTCTCACAAGCCGCCAGGTCCAAAGAAATGAAAACTGGTAACACAACCCGGAAAAACGCTAAGGAAATTATTACGTGAACCATTAAAGCTTAAGAAAGAAAACGGGAGATATAGAAACGGAGAAATAGGGCAAAGTATTTTAACCTTTTTATGAAAATGAATAAAGGAGTTGTATTTGAACCTAAATTATTAAGCGCTCTTCGCTAGAATGACCTCAACGCTCATGCTACAGGGGAATTGAAGTTTCATTTTAATTCCCTCACTTAGTCTCAGTCTGTCCTCCCAACCGTTTCTCGGCTCTTCCTCATTCTTTCTCCAGACCTTCACTGCCCTCTCATGTAACATTATATTGACTGGTTTCATTTTTACTTTCCTATGTAACTCTTCGTGCCTTCTCATGACTATCTACCTAGTGCCTGTAATCCATCGAGTTATCAATGTAGCCACAGAAGATGACCAGTATGGTCAAAAGGTGCTTCAGGCTGATAATAAATAATAAATTACAATGATCTTTTATGACCCCCTTTTTCCTTAAGGGATAGTCAATTGTCGTAAATTGGAAAAAAAAAGTTCTCAAGAAGCTGAAAAATGCCTCTTTGGCTGTGCAGTTTAACCATTCCTGTATACAACATGGCCTTCTTCCAAGGTATATATATATATATATATATATATATATATATATATATATATATATATATATAGGTAGGAGGCCATGGTTGTATACATGCAGTGTTGAAGTCCACATCAGTGGCAGCGTTGATTTTAACTTGTATTCTCTTTATTTATTTTTTTCAAGTTTTCTTGTATGGGTCTTGTACGCGAGAAAAACATTCGCAAAAGACATATTTAATTCCGAGACGTCTTTGGAACGTGGTCGGTCATCTTAAAAGATTAAACAGAAATGGAATGACATTGGACATATATAAGTGAGGAATATAATAGTGGAGATGTTTAATAGGAGAAAAATAATGGGGAAAATTGGGGAAAAAAATAGGAAAGTGAAATGAAAATAGAATGAAAGTACAGATCCCATCCCTTGTGAAAGGGTATCTCTGGCTTTCTTTAAGGTTTGTTTGTTTTTGTTGTTGTTTTTTGTATTGAGTATATATATTATAAATATATATATACAAAAGGCATTCAAGCCTTTATAGCAGAGGAGTTTTTGGTCCCTACTGCTGGTGAGGTATTTTTAATCTGGGTTTTTAGTTCCTGATTTTGCGTCGTTTATAGGGGCCTGGGGGTATAGGCGTTTAGATCGGATGGACACATTGTAGATTTTGAGTTTGTTAGAGGAACTTAGGTTCATGAATCGGTAGAATTCACGCAAGTCCCTCCTGTATTCGCCGCGATCCTATTCACATGATTCCCATACCACAAGTCCGAGGGTCCGTCGGAATAGTGGAATTATCTGGAACTTTGGGGCATTGGTAGATATTTTCCATCTTCTCTCGATAGAGTTGATGTTTTCGATTTCTACCGTCGCACTCTTTGCCATATAATTCACATTCCGATAAGGTGTCGTGCAGATCATCGATACGTCGTCTGTAAATTGGACGTATAACGAACCTTCTGTCATAGGTTGGGGAAGGTCGATTGTATATATTTTATAAAGCAGGGGATTTATATACCCGCCTTGTGGAGCCCCCGCCTCGAGTTCGAACTCAAGGCCATTGAAGCCTTTTACGTGCACATACGCTCTCCTCCCCATTACGTAATCCTTTCAAGTATGGGGTCAAAGCCCAGTTGTAATTTTTTTTATTGCAGGACTCTTTTCCATACTTTGTCAAAGGCCTTCTTGACGTCTCGGAGTACTAGATTTGGGTGGCGTCTTTCAGCTTTTACTTTTGCTAACTTCTCGGTTATTACGGTTAGAGCTGTGTTCGCTCCTCGCTTCCTTCGGGAGCCATGTTGTTGGTAATTGTGCAATGCGTTATTTTCGAGGAAGGAGTTAGCCCTATTGGCTACTACTTCTCAAAGACTTTCCCTGAAAATTCTAAGAGAGATATAGTATTTAAAACCTGTATGAGTTCTATGAATAAGAAGATCAAGAAAGGTAAGGGTTCTATTATTTTCCATCTCGTGGGTAAATTTAATTGAAGGGACGAGAGAATTGAGTCTGGTAAGAAAAACATTAACATCTTTGGGATTAGGCCACAAGCAAATAACATCATCAATATACATGTACCAAACGATCGGGGCGTCAAGGATAGTAGGGAGAAGTTTTGTTTCAAAAAACTCCATATATAAGTTAGAAAGGACAGGTGAAAGACAATTAATTACCCATGGCTAATCCGAATTTTTGGAGCAAATATTTGCTTTCGAATGAAAACTTACAGTTTTTGGTACAAAGGGAAATGAGGTTCATGAAAGTAGTAACGGGTACCGGCAAGTCATAATTTTGCAAATGATCATTAAGGAAATTGAAAAGATCTTCAACGGTTACTTTGGTAAATAATGAACAAACATCAAAACTAACAATAGTAAAATCAGATTTATCAGCCTTACACACATATATATTTTTATTATTCCGAAGATAAATCTGCTGCCCCTGTTCTTATCGACAAATCTTCATATTTAGATAAAATGAATAACCTTCTTTCTAATACCTCTACATATGAAAACCTTAGAAAGATTCCTATTGACCAGGTAAACAGAGAATTTCATTCAACCCTTCGCTCTCTGCTGAAAGGTCATCCTGACCTCATTAGAAATTTTAAATCGTCGAATGCTTCCCTAACCGGAAAATCCTTTCAGTCCCATTATTAGCTCGGTTGGGTGTGTTTCATATACCCTATCTAAATGGTTAGCTTCTCTCCTAAGCCCTTTGGTGGGGGCCGTTTCTAGTTCTTACATCGTTAATAATCTCGATCTCATTAGGAAACTTAATGATCTTCCTTACCTTGATAATTTTAGCTTGGTTAGTTTCGATGTATGTTCCCTCTTTACAAAATTTCCTGTACCCGATCTCCTAAATTTCCTCGAAAAGTACCTTGTTAATGTTGTTCTCCCTATACCGGCTTCCCCTATTATTAAACTTATTTCCATCTGTATTAACAACTGTAAATTTATTTTTGAAGGGAAATGTTACCGTCAAATCTTTGGAATGGCTATAGGCAATTGTTTGTCCCCGGTACTGGCCAATGTATATATGGAGTTTTTTGAATCCAAAATACTTCCCCAGACTATCACAACACCTATTTTATGGATGCGTTATGTCGATGATGTTCTTTGTTTGTGGCCTAATGATCTTAATATCAATACTTTTCTTGAAAAAATCAACACGTTAGTCCCCTCAACTAAATTTACTTTAGAAAATGAAAAAGATAACACCATCCCTTTCTTAGATATTTTGATCCAACGAACAGACCATGGTTTCAAATATGAAATTTATAGAAAACCTACAGCCATTCACTCATACATCCATTTCTATTCCGATCACCATATGAGTATCAAAAAAAGTGTTTTCTCTTCCATGTTTCTCCGTGACCTGGGAATTGTTTCACCCGAATATTTGGAAAAAGAGGTTGATAGGATATATAATATAGGTTTAAATTTATGTTACCCTTTCTGCGTACTTAAAAATTGTTATAATCTGCTAAGCGTTCATTTTATCAACCTAATCGTAACATCCCTAAATTTCATGCCAAAAATGTATTAGTTTTACCTTTTAACCAAAGTTTCATTAAATTACATCGTTTACTAAACCCTTTGAACATAAATGTTATTTTTAAATATGAAAACACTATCCATCGCCTTCTCGTAAAAAAATCACCCCTTAAACCAGGCAGTGGATATTCTATTGGTTGCAATTATTGCGAAAATTGCTATTATGGACAGACAGGTAAAGAATTGAATGTTAGAGTTAAACAGCACCAAACTAATGTTCGTAATTTTTGTCAACAATCTGCATTATTTTTACATAGCCAAAGTCAGGATCATACTATTAATTGGAATAGTGCTAAACCTGTTATTAAATGTACAAACTACATTTCAAGAAATATTTTGGAGTGTATCTCTAATAATACTTTCCCGAATTTTAATATTAGCCCTGGATTGTTTAGCCTAGATCCTATCCTATCTAATTATATTAAATCACAAATTAAAGTGTTTAAAGAATTTGTACCCCCTAGTTAGGGTTTTGATGCAAGTAGCAGTATTAACACCCCATTCCTTACTATTTAAGACATTGTCTGTCCTGACCTACGTTATTCCATGAAGAGGTCTTTTAGAATAAAGAAGAAAGCGCTCGGAATCGTTTTTCCATTTTCCTTGTGGGTGTTATTTATCATACTTTTGACTCACTTGCAAGTTGTGAGTTTCTCTTCATATATATATATATATATATATATATATATATATATATATATATATATATATATATATATATATATATATATATATATATATATATATATATATATACGAGTGAATTTCAAAAAATCTTTATGCAAAATGAAAGAGATATTTATTAAAAATTAAAATAACACCAATGTCTAATATTTCTCAACATATTACTTAGGTCAATGCAGTTCTGAAGGCGATATTTCAACCTGACAAGTCCCTCTCTGAAAAATTCGTAGCTTTTCGAATGGTACCATTTCTTTACTTCATGTTTTGCCTCTTCGATCGATTGAAATCTTGTTCCTTTTAAATGTTCCCTAAGATTAGAAAACAAGAAATAGTCCGAGGGGGCAGGATCAGGGCTATAGAGTGGATGGGGTATGATTTGCCATCGCAATTCCCTTAAAGTTTATTTTGTTAGTTGTAAAGAATGGACTGGAGCATTTTCATGATGGAACATGATTCCTTTGTGCAAGCTGATCATCCCGCAATGCTTTTTGCACCCAACATGCAGAAAGCTTGCTGAGACCGAGAGGCTCTGTTAAAATTACATGTGCTGCTGATCCTTGGGAAATAGCGACTTCTTTCGCAATAAATTCAATGCTAATCTTGCAATCTTGATCCAGAAGTTTTTGAATGATGGCCACCTTTTCTGCATTGGTTGATGGGGATGGTCCCCCTTGTCTTTCGTCGTTATTAAGGTCTTCTCTTCTTTGAAACGTTTCTTCCACCTCTAAACACTGTTTGTATGTGAGGTAGACACATTATAAACATGCGGCAAGAATTGACGATAGCAGGGATTTTAAATCAAGTTTTGTAAAAATTTGCTAACAGTTCTGATCTCAAAAATTTGTTTTTTCAGGGATAAAAAAAAAACAACTAATTTTTTGTAGCAGTTACTTGCTACCAGAAATGCGTCAGTGGAATAAATGACGGTTTTGCAGATATCAGCCAAAACCAAAGATATGATCAAACGTGTTTTGACTCGAAAATTTCCGATAATCTTTTAAATTAAAGGCATGGACCAAATCTTTTTGAAGATCCCTCGTATATATATCAAAGGCAACTCCGGCACTCTGGCTATTCGGGCTTAGCCCGAGTATAAATTTAGTAAAGTGAACGTGTATTTGCAAGCTCATTTAATTTTTGCCTAACGCTGACTTCAAGTAAGTAATTGCAGTTCATATATTTACGTTCAGCGTCTGACGGTCGTCTTAGAGGTGCCCTGTGTCAAAAAATATCATTCGTAGCAAACGAACATCGTTCACACTCGCTTGACTCGGGCTCAGAATTTACAGCCCGAGTTGTTATCTATAATCGTAAAAATTAGAAGTAATTAGAATTCAATTTTTTCTTGAAACAATAGATTTCTATAGAGATTTGGATTTAAATTATCCAGCAACTCTAGCTAATACGAACGAGCCTGGTAGGTGTAAAAAACTACCTGGTTATTTGATTGTTGTTATTATGTGTGTCTGTGTAACGATCGTTTGTGTTTTGCAGGAAAAAAGTGAAATTCTTCGAGCAGGCAGGCCGACTCCTTCATTGAAAACTGAGTTGGAACTCGAGCATTCCAGATAAGATGGTATGAACAGATTGATTGACTTTGTGCAAGTAGCGTCATAGAGGAACTCTACGGCTGGCCATGTTTGTTTTTTCAACCAAAAGCTAATCAGTCGTGGACAGATGGAGGCTATACTAATTATAAAAAACATCCTGAGTGACTGTAAGCATCACAGTAAATCAGTAAGTCATTTAAATAGTTATAAAAGCTTGAATACTTTCGAACTGTACAATATTGTGAGAGCTATTAGTGAGTCTGCTAAACTGGAAAGAACGGCATGACAAAGCAGCTTAAGAAAATAGACAATACTTAAAGCCGTTAATAAATGCAGTGTTGCCTTTACGTGAACATAATGAAGGAAGTAACAGCCTGCAAACCAAAATGACTGGAGCTCATGTATAAATGAAGTGAGTAATTTTTATATTAAAACTATATTTCTGTCTTATTGTTAAATTATCAGTGCAAATATGTCTGCGGTGTGTATTATTAAGTCTCTTACCTTCTTTTATACATGTGTCTTATGCGAAATCTGCGATGAGCCCGAATGACGCTGATGACCTGGAGTCGCCTCTGATATATATATATATATATATATATATATATATATATATATATATATATATATATATATATATATATATATATAGAGAGAGAGAGAGAGAGAGAGAGAGAGAGAGAGAGCGAGAGAGAGACAGAGAGAGGGAGAGAGAGTTACAAAGAGTTACAAGGAATAAGGCTAACTCAAAAGACGGAGTCACAAGGAATAGTAGTGCCTCAAAGAAGAAAGCGGTACGATTTGGGGAAGGCCCTAACTTACAGCATAAGGGAAAGCGTAGCATAGATGAAGGCTCTCCGCACCCACCTCTCCTACCCGCTTTTACTGGCCAGGAAGCGGAAATGATACCTGATTGTCATGTGAAAATAAGAATACAATCACTAAATTTTGAAAGAGAAGCTGAAACCTACCTAATTGCTTCTAAACTATACTGGATACTACGTTCTATACCAAGATGGTACCATCTAGGTCAAGTCGTGGATTATCTCATCTAGTCGAGATTTGAACTGTTCAACTGATGAACTGTTCACCACTTCTAGCGGTAGACGGTTCCACGTTCCGTAGATCTTGTATGAAAAGAATTTGCTGCAAATGCTAGCATGAAATTGCGGTAATTCCAGTTTGTAACTGTGGATACATGTAACATTTTCGTTCAACGTAACAGCCTCCTGTGATCTACCTTTTCAACTCCGCATATTAGATTAAAAGTTTCAATCAGCTGGCCTCTTAACCGGCGCGTCTTCAAGGAGAAGATACACAGTTCTCGTAGTCGATGCTGATAACGTTCATGTCTAAGGCAGGGATCAATTTATTGGCCCTGGCTTAGAGCCTTTTCAGCCGTTCAATGGCCTTCCTCACGGTTGAGGACCAGAATTGAACGGCGTATTCGAGATGTGACCGGACTAGAGACTTGTACAAGTCGAGAGTAATCTGAATGTTTCGGAAGCAAAAATATCTCTTTATGTATCCTAACATTCTCGGGGCCCTCTTTCTACCTGAAGGCACTGCTTGGAGAACTTAAGGTCACTGCTAATTAGCACGCCTAAATATTACTCAATGTCGGTGGTATCTAGGTGTTTACCTAGCAAGGAGTAGATTTCACGAGGGTTAGCATGTCCTATGTGCATTACCTTGCACTTGCCATTGTTAAATGGCATCTGCCACCTCTCGGACTACTGACCTATCTTGAGAAGGCTATTACGCAGGCGTTCCACTCCTTCCCGTGAGCGCAAACGACCTCCTAACTTGCTATTGTCATGGAACTTGCGTATCTAGCATAGTAGTCCCTCAACTATGTCATTGATGTAGACGATGAAAAATATAAGTCCGAGCACTGAGCCCTAGGGCACCCAGCTACTTACTGGCGCCCATTTCGAGGCTATGCCGTTAATCTTTCCCCGTTGCCTCCGTCTCACCAGCCATTTTTCTATCCATTTAGCTACCCTGGCGGTAATGTGGAGGGCGCGGACCTTATTTATCAACCTGCAGTGTGGCACCTTATCGAAAACATTTTGAATAAGGTCTACTGACTAAAATGTCGCGTGCTCTCACTTATTATGATTTTTGACCTTACGACCTTCTAAACTTTAGGAAGACCTAGACAATTATACCATTAGAAAGAAAATGTAAAAAAAAACATGAAGGTTTCAAATTTAGTTAGAATCGGCCGAATAGTTATGATATTGCCAAAACAAAATAATTCTCGGGCTAACCCTTGGAGTACTTTGGCAATTATATATTTTGAAAGAGAATGTAAAACAACATAAGGCTTTTACATTTCATTAGAATCACCAGAATAGTTACAATGTTATTAAAAAAACAAAAATAAGCAAAATAAGCACCGACCGACTGACATAGTGAGATGTAGAGTCGCCCACGACTAAAATTCCAGGTATAAGATGTCCACAGCTCGACTATGGTCATACTCACTTAAAATACTGTGGAAAGATTCTAGCAGATTAGTGATACATGAACGGTCCTAGCGAAATTTGTGCTAGGAATTCAAGATCGGATTCTGTGACTCTAAGTGTTGCACTATGCGGTCTATGATTATGCCCTCGAACAGTTTACCTACGATAGATGTCAGACTAAGTGGCCGGTAATTACCTGGTCATTTGCAGTCCCACTTCTTGTAGATGGGGGGCACGTCTGAAATTCCCCAGTCTTCCGGCACCTCCCCAATTTCCGAAAAAATTGTTTATAATTGCAGTGATGTGTGGAGCGACCTCTTCACTAACTTTTTGTAGAACTCTAGGAATAAAGCCATCCGGACCTAGGGACTTGTACGGGTTAAGGTTTCTTAATCTGGCTGCTACTTCATTTCTGTCTAAGTCTATTTCGCATAGATTCTCTCCCTCTTCGAGTTTAATCCCAGATTCGGAGCTGGATCGCCCGCTTCCCTCGTAAATGCGGAGGTGCAATAGTCGTTCAACACTTTGGCGATGCCTGGTTCAGAATTCCATAACACGCCTTTATCATCTCACAGCGGTCCTACGCTATGCCGAATCGGCTTGGGGCTATTGGCATGCAGAAAGAATTCTTTCAGGGACTCTTTACAAAGGCAAGCCACCCGAATTTCCTCGCTGCACTTTGCTCTGCGCACCAGTGCTTTAAATTGCCTACAATTTTCTCTGTATTAAAGAATACTTTCTTCATTACCGTTGGCTTTCCAGTTGTTGTAGGCAGTTTTCTGGCTTCTTATCGCTGCGTTAAGGCCGCGATTGAACCTCAGTCGGAGAGGCTTGCCGCTTATCTTCTTGCTGGGGAAAACGCAGACTGGTTAGCCATAAAATTTTCTTTAAACGCCAACCATTGGGCCGACGCATCGTGCGTGTCCTGTTGCAGGTTCAAGCCGAGCTATCGCATCCCGAAGACCACCGAGGTTCGTGCGTCGGAAGTCAGGTTTGAAGGTAGTAACGTGAGAGCTTCTGTCATACGGAGTGTGGACGGAAAACGTGACTGTGCAGTGATCGTTCTCGCCTAAGCCCTTCCCACGTTTAGTCCGGTTACCATGTCATTAGTGGTAAAGAGCAAGTCTAAGATGTTCTCGCCCCTCGTTCGTTCTTTGCCCTACTCTATCAAAAGAATTATCCTGAGAAAACCCAATGAGTCTCTTCACCGTTATCTGACCAGTTCCTCTAGTCAGTACCACGACAGTTAATGTCCCCTACCACCAAACTCGTTGGATTATTTATCAGGTCGGTGAGCTTCGTGTACAGGCTGGAGTCTGACCTTTCTGACTGGTTTTGGGGTATGTACCTCGCCACTACCAAAAAAGAGGAGTTAGAGCCCTAAAATATCGTTCCACCTCTCACCTTGCATTCATCAGCGGGAAAGCAGTTCCAGACTTCCCAAAATATATAATAACTGCGCCCCCCTCTCGACAAAGTCAGTCGCGGTGGAACATTGTATAACCGGAGATCGCAAACTCACCCTCGATGACTCGATTGTCAGTATGGATCCACGTTTATACGATCACTACGATATACATTCGGTTATCGGAGGCCAATACTGCCACAACCTCCACCCGCTTGTTCCGTATCACCCTCGCGTTAAAAGATAAATCTTTTAGGCAAGGCTGGCTAGTCCACACGTTCCCTTCGGTAGCGCGTTTCCCGATGACTATGTTGGACCGTTGGTCCCCATCAGAATGAGCGACTTCTGAGTTGCCTGGATCTCCTCTGCCAAGGACAGGTTCTTTGTCACCGGCAGGGGTTCTAGTAATCCTCTCGGGTTCTGGTATAGCAAAGCCTCCTGCAGCTGGATACCTCACTTCAACCTCCTTCCTCTCGCGGATCGTCTTGAGTCTTCTGCTCGCTTTTACCCACTGAGTGGCCGCCCACCTCGTTCCATGCAACCCTCAACAACCAGAAGGCATTCCGGGTGATTAACTCGACCAGAAACTTCCTCCCTTGGTCGTTAGATGGACCCCGTCCTCTGTGTGTAGGTCATATCGTTTGAAGAACAAGTCGACTGGTTCTAAAAACTGTTAAGGCACAGAGGTGACCAAGATGTTCGTTAATGCCAAGAAGTTTGCGATGTGCGTGTGCTGTAGAAAACTTCCTGGTTAGCATCCCCAGAGCATGTACTTGTTGGTATTGGAGAGAAGATCCTCTTCAATATTCATTGATGTCTTCACTATATGCTCAGTTTGCCCACTCCAACATCTCTTGAAGTGCATCGTTATCTCACCCGGAGAGGCATCGTACCTCACATCTGTAGTACTTCCCTCCACCAATGTGGTATTGAAAGCCTCGCATCTGTGAGTCTCTCACCATAACACATTGCACATCCCAGTCCGAGAGGACAGCGAAGCGATTTATGGTTTTCAAAAGATCCTCGCGGTGCTGAAGGTCGTTTTCTATATCTTCATCTTCTTACCCCTCCTCTTTTTCCTTCTTACTTCCTGGAACCCTCCTTCGTTGGAGCTCAAACACCTAACTTCCATTGAAACCTTTGCTGCCAGTGCCGATGCGCTCGTATCGGGAAGTTCAGTGTTGCTCTGTGGCGCTCCCCCCGCAGCTGCTACCTGCCATTAGACAAAGAGAGAAGCAGGCAGATGGAGAGAGAGAGAAAGAGCCAAGCAGGTGGAGAGAGGCAGGTGGGTAAAGAGATATTTTTTTAAGAGCCCATCTGGTGACTGCCTACTAGGGAAAATGTAGCCGTAATCATTTTATAGCCTAATGCTAGGCTATATTAAAAAGCCATATGCAAAAACGAAATAAAAAGAATCCAAAACCAAACATAAACAAAGACAAAAGAAACTAAAAAAAACAAGAAGCAAAAAAAGTAAAATGAAGCACTCTCCGGCGTCGGTGGGAGGCCCACCTCCCCCGCAGAGGTTCATGATGCGACCTGAAAAAAAAACAGTCAAATGAAATGGAGGAGGCCAGTCTCGTCAAAAGAGTCAGATAGTACTCAATTCTCTGAACAAGCTTTAGTGACCCCGCTGGTCCCGATATAAGGACAGGTGAAGTGGTCAAAGATTACTCAAACTGGGACATTCAACAAGAATGTCGTCTTAATAAAGTGCAGTTGAGCACCCCATAAAATAGCAGTGCGTCCCCCGAGTGTGGCCATTTCAAAGGCGAAGGAAAGCGACCTGAAGCCGTCGCGGCATTGGGGGTGCGTACATCGGAACAGAGGCGGCATAATGGCCGCAAATATAAGTTTCCCTCTGTCGTCTCCCATCTTGTTTGCCAAGAAATCCGGAGGAGGCTGCCCTAATTGGGCTATGTATTGGGTGTGAGGAAAAGCAAAACTCTGGGCTAGTTGTCCATTCATTGTGGACTCTTTGGTGCCCTCATGGGTGCGCTGATTCCCGGCAATTCACACATGTCCAGGAACCCAACAGATGATAATCTCGTCATCCACCCGGCTCGTGGAGATTCCAATGCCCCGAGAGCACACAGGGCGTTTTGTGAGTCTCTATAGATAACAATCTGGTTTTCGAACCGGGCGTAATGCGTTATCTTCCGTACGGAGCGATGTATTGCAACCAGCTCGGCCGTGAAGACAGAGACAGCGCCTGATAGAGCCCCACTGACTTTACTCAGTGGGGATGAAGCGGAGAAACCGACCCTTTCCCCTGGAAGTTGGAGCCATCCGTATACACTGCCATGCAATACTCCCGGCGCTGTAGAAGATTTCGGATCAGAGTCGTGGCAATAAATACTCAAAAGGGGTACCTTTCAGAGTTGCGTCCTTGGCAGAACCAGAGGCGCCCTCTCCCGATAGCTACTCTGAGTTCTCGAAATAATTTACTAGCCATAAACCCAAAGTGCTTAGCGTATGACTGGCGTCCTTTGGGGACATAGGTAACTTCGAGATCGGCTGCCGTTACAGTGAGAGCGGTTGGCGATGGAGTGAAGCACCGTGCTTACGCACACACGCGAATATCGCACTGTGCACGGCGCAGAGCGAATGAAATATCGCTAACTGCGACAAGTAAGCTTTCAACAGGAGACGTGCGGAACGCACTGGTCCCCATGCATAGACCACTGTAATGGATCGGATCCACCTTGCGCAATCTACGTTCCGTAGTCAAGCCATGAACGAAAATAGGATCTGTAGGAAAGCAAGGCAGTAGCCCCATCAGTACCTCAGGTGCTGAACGTCACGGAGTGATGAAGTGTCTAAGGTGCAGGTACAAAAGACCCTAAGACTTCGAATATGAGCCTCCCAAGTGAGGCGTCGGTCGAAAACAAGACCGAGAAAACGGTGCGAATCCGTTTTAGAACATCTCCGGGTCGAAGTGAAGCCGTGGATGGCGGCAGTATCACACTACCTTTCTCTTGCCCAAGGAAAATTAACATGTGCTCTTCGGAATAGCGAGAGACGCGATCCAATACCAGTTGGAGTAGAGGCTGCAGAGTTTGAGTCTAGGTGGCACTAAAACAGATCCAAAGGTCGTTCTCGTAAAGTGTAGCGAGAACATCCTCAGGCAGCAGTAAGGTGATTCCATTGATGCTCATGTCAAAGAATATGACACTGAAGAAACTTTCCTGCATGACACCCTATTCCTGCTTCAATGGTCCAGAGAGGTCCCCCCCCCCTTACGCGTAATCGACGATCTCGCAAAAATCCCCCCCATCATGTGGCTAGTCTCCATGATACAGTATCGCCATGCGGTATAATCGTCCTTCTCTGGATCGAGAAACATCGTGGCTTAGTAAAGTCCATTAGGCGGCCTTCGACGACATCACGATGTGAATTGAATGGTGGTGGAGCAGCATCCCGGCTAGATAAGGTAGAGAAAGTGGTCGCGAAGGACTCCACCACAGTTCCATTATCCAAGAAAACGGGAGGAGGGTCCTGTGAGAACTGGCACCGAATCGTTTTGACTCGCTGCCACACATCTGCTAGATGGCCTTTCCTGTTAAGTGAAGACACGTATGCCCACCAGGAAGAGCGACCAGCGTGCTTCGAAACACACCAGAACCTAGTCTTACCTCGACGAAATTCACCTACGCTGCAATTGTTCGGGTGGTGCTAATAGCACATATAGTCATAACGCTTCTGTTTGAGAGTCGTCTCACACTCGGCTGATCACCACGGAAACGGTTGGCGTGCAAAACGTCACGAGATTCTAGGAATAGTAGTTAGGCCCACGGCGATGAGGTTGCCTGAGAATAACAACGCTCTCGTCCACCGACCTAAACTCCTCGACTTGCACAGCGGTTCATAAAATGATTTTTGAATGAAAAAGGGATCACTACCATGGAGGTCATCGACCACTTTCCAACCGAAAATCAGGCTATGCATCCGGAGATCATAGGAATATATCAAGACAGGAAAACGAAGCGGTTCTCTGGCAGTGATACGTAAGCTCACTCACAATTAGGAGACCAACCGATTATTGCAAAAGTCATGTTACACTCATTACGACGCTCTCAAAAAAGGACACCGTGGTGATTTCGATGCAAGTAGACAGGTTGTTATTGTTTTATCATATATTTGTCTTTATATCATAATATTCATCAATATGCTCGCCATCGGCGGCGAACACGCGCTCCCAACGAGACCTGAAGGCCGTGCACACGTTCTTTATGCTGGCCAGCACGCGTTTGACGGAAGACTTCAGCTCGTCGACGTTATCTTTGCCGCCCTTGCAGCCCTTGCCCTCGAAATCCGGCCACTCGCTGAAGTCGATGGAATTGAGGTCGGGTGACTGTGGCAGCCAAAATTCATTGACCAGCAGTTCATCTTTGAGCCGCAAAAACCCTTAATATAACATAACATAATTTCACGGATGACAAAAGCCACAAGGGCCTATCAAAGGTCATCCGCATCCGTCAAAACCTACCCACAAAAAGCACCATCACCAGGAGAAGACAAAATCAAAGTCCCCCACAATATAATATAACAGATGACAAAAGCCACAAGGGCCCATCATAGGTCTTTCGAGTCAAACGGCCTCTTTTTTTAAGGGACCCAAACTCCCAGGAAAACTACATCCAGAGGATTGCGTCCAGAAACAAGGGTATCACCAATCAAGGCTTGTCAAGAACTAAATCATGCAGCTATAGATATATACAAACAATATTAATATATACAAAACTTCGGAACCATCACAACCTTTCCTCCCCATAAACCCATCCAACCTACTCTTAAATACATTTAAATTTGGACTACCTACTACCCTCCGCGGCAATTTGTTCCAGAAGTCTATCACTCTATTGGTGAAAAAATATTTTCTTAAATCCAACCTACACCCTTGCTTTTTAATTTTCAAGTGGTGACCTCTAGTCCGATTTCTATCATCTAACTCAAAAAACTTGCTAACATCCAATTTATCTATCCCAGAAAATTTTTTAAAGAGCTCAATCATTTTTCCTCTCACACACCTCCTTTCGAACGAGAACATATTTAATACCCTCAGTCTATCTATATATTCAAGGTGCCTCAGGGAAGGAATAATCTTTGTTGTCCTCCGTTGCACTGACTCGAGAAGGTTAATATCGTGTCTAAAATGTGGGGACCATGCCTGTATATAGTACTCTAGATGTGGCCTAACAAAAGAGTTATAGAGTTTAAGAATAACCTCCTTACTTTTGTAACTGACATTTTTCTTAATGAAACCCAGCACCCTATTTGCCCTATTTCTTGCTTCAATACACTGCTTAGAAAACCTTAATGACTTATCTATTACTACTCCTAGATCTTTCTCATCCTCTACTGAGCTCAGCCAATGCCCATCCATTTCATAGTTAAATTCTCTATTATCATTTCCCATATTAATAACTTTGCACTTATCAAGGTTGAAAGTCATTTGCCACTCATGTGCCCTGGATAACAATTTATTTAAATCCCCCTGCACTTTAAAATTATCATCAATATCTTTAACTACAGCTGCTAATTTGGTATTATCCGCAAAAATTGACACTTTATTATTAACTTTATTATTACCCAAGATCGTTTATATAAATGACAAATAATAATAGACCGAGAACTGATCCCCGAGGAACCCCACTGATAACATCCCTCCACTCTGACTTTACACCATTTAGCACTACCCTTTGCTTAATGTCTTTCAGCCACTCAGCTATCCAATTTAAAAGACCCCC